>CM050407.1:16262164-16862164 GCA_027580255.1 Therioaphis trifolii
CGTCGTGTCACTGCGGGGAATCGGTGAAGTTTTTCATTCGATGTCGTAAAACCGTGTTCGTGAAATCGAATAGAAAAACAAATAAACAAACACCTCTAAAATAATAGACAATTTGCGTAATTTAGGTACTCGTGTACGGTATACGTGTAGGTTATACGAGTAAATTACGTAAATTCATTGGGTATATTGCACCGTGGGCGTGATGTCAGGACGTTAAACACGCTCGGAACGAGTACGTCACACATACAAGATTAATCGATTAATTATTCTGACGTTTCTGTGCGTCGATTTTTCGAACTACAGTCCGTTTTTTAAATCCTCGATTCATAATAGCGCTTTATGACGCACGCAGTTTCGCTCTTCGGTTTTAAAATTTGCGACTCTTTCGTTGCAAAAAAAACGTCGGAAATGTGGAAAAAAAAGTAATCAAATAATATCCATGTACACGATGCTACGTCGCGTTTTTCACGCACGTGCGAGTCTATTGACAATACACGTCATTATTGCAAATGAAAATCATTGCTCTGATGGTAAATTTATGGTGAAAAATAACAATGCTCCGGCGACGCGAATCGTGCAAATTCAAAGTTTGAATTACGCGATTCACAGACCAATATAATACGGTAAGTAGGTACTTTCGTGAAAAAGTGCTATATATATATATATATATAAAGCATTGGGATGTATTCTTTTTTATTATTATTATCTCGAACTGGTGAGAGTACTCGTGTGGCGAGGGATTTGAGCGAATAAAAGTGAAGTCGTTCGTCTCTGTAGACCGAAGTAACGTATATAAGTAACGTACATTGCAATTACTATTTTTTTATTTTTTTTTTGTTTTGTTTTTTTCTACTCAATCGAAATTAACTACCAGCGGGGTTGGACCCGCTCCCAATTACGACGGCCCGGTGGAAATGATTTACGGTGGCCTCGAGATCCTCGAATGAGAAACTCGAGTTTTTTCTATTATAAACTCAGAAACAGTTCGTTTGTGATTAAATATTATACTAAAACGTTTGTATTTTAAAACTGTGAAATAAGACGTAGTTATTTAGATTTTCAATAAAAGTATCGAAACACGCACAAAAATAACGCAATTACACACATTGATATAATATATGTTGGTAACCTTTTTTTTTTTTTTAATCGATTGCAACAAACTAGAAAAAATCAAAAAAAGTCGATCACAAATCTATTTAAATTACGTGTCCTGCGGAGTATTTTATGCAGAAAGCGACAAATCTGTACGTTGATCTGCAAACGATCGGGATACGTCGGCGCTTTTGTCCAATCCAGTCCCGACGTTTACAGTATACCTATTACCCGTGTAGTCCGAGTCGAGACTTAAAAACGTCAAATGATTTGTCTTTGCACACGGCCACGGTCGACGGTGAAACAAATACATGACGAAAAACACGTAAACAATACGACCAAAAATAATCTTTTAATATACCTATACTGTCAGTTCTTTAAGTTGCAGATAAACCGTAAAATGGATTTTTTTCAAATATAATACATACCTAGTCCAGATTTAAAATATTCCTGCTGCAGGCACTTGTGTCGTCTCAGCGACTACCGACGAAATTCGAATAGTGAATTCCCAAAACTATTTAAAGTACTTGCAGGCATCCTAGTCAACCTTTGATACAGGAACGTGATTGTTTTAAATTTGGTTTATTTATTTCGATTATTTTTATTTTTATTTTTATTTATTTTTTTTTGTATTTGGGTGAGTAGCCGCGGAGATACCTTCCAAATACCCCGAAACCGCCAGTACAGGATAGGATATAAATATAACCACGTCTGGATATGACCGATGTGATGCGGCAGATGAAATGTGTTTCACACGAATGGAATTCGATTTGATGTCGTTTTACCGTTACAACACGGAGTTAAACATTACGATTTTCTTCCGACGGACGTCGGTGCTCGCTTATGGCGCCCCACAAACAATATTATCGAATCGAAAGTATATTACGTGATTTTTTTTTCGACTAATGCGACGAAATGACAATCGGCGCGAGGTGCACGTCGCGTGACGTCTGCATATATGTATACGTAACAGCAGTGGCGTATTTTCAAATTTTTTCCGTTTGGGGAGGGTCCAAAAAATATTTTTTATATTCTCAGTAATCCTCTTCACCATTATCGCTGAATTACAAGTTATGATAGTATATGTAGTAAATTAATATTCTCTTTTACTATTCTTACGTAATAAGTCATTTATGACTTCTAAATGCAATCTTATAATTTATTTTGAATTCGAGTCTGGAATCTTGTAAATATAATTATTATGTTACTATTGAGTATATTTCATTTCAGACGTAAATTTAATTTTGGTTTCTTCTGGGGGGGGGGGGGTCGAGACCCTCCCTCGTAAATACGCCACTGCGTAACAGACTTAAAACCGTGTGATCATCGTGGTCTTCGGTAGGATGAAAGTGTTCGAATTCGATTCGTCGACAAAGCAATAATAGTTTCACTGTGAAAACGCGTTCTTGGGGAATTCTTTGACGGTAGCTCAAGGCTCGCGTGTTGACGAGTTCCTGCGGAGAGACAACCGTATAGACATAGGGTGTTTTACGTGGTTATACACGCCACAATTTAACACTGTACAACGTATGCATTTGAATCTGTTTCCACTTACGATTCAAAACAATAATGCGTGTAACCCTCGTATTTTAATGGGATAAATAGTTTTAAGTGTTTTATAGTATTTTTTTTCTTTTGATTTTTGGTTTACAGAGTAGTAGTGTGTAAAAGCGGAGGTACCTCGAAAAAATGTACTGTAAATAAAAAAAATTAAATTAAATAAAATTAAAATAATTGCGATTCGTAGTTCGTACTAGTCCGCGCTTTTCTAAACTTCAAACGCTTGTATTTCTCAAATATTCTTGTTTTTATTTTTATCAAGCTGTTATTTGATCAAAAGTTACTATTATGAGTTCAAAAACAAAAACTGGAGTGTCGGGATTACCAAGAATAATACTGTAAATACATTTTAAAAGTTACAAATCGCTTAGATAAAAATAGTATAATAATTTGTTTTCTTCATAAATGTAGTTTTTTGGATTCTGAGTGAAGCGAAGGATCTTATGGTTTAACAATGATGTTTATTTATTTTTTTTTTTTATTTTTTTTTTTCTGTAAACACTTTTTCGTATAGAAATCCTTGTCCAAAAGTTTCGTCCAGCAACTTTTTAGATTCGAAATTGAACTGAGATGGTACTTTAGAGAGATCATTTTTCCAAAATCTCCATAGTTTTTCCAGTAATCAAGAATAACGATCGAAAAACTGAGTAAAAACGGTAAAATCGGTAAAAATCCGCCGTAAACGAGATTTTCACTGTTCAGATTTTAGGTATATAGTCATAAATCGAAAAGTATTGAAGCTAGAAACTTGAAAATTTTATCCAATATCAAATACATACTTTTTTATATTAAACAACATTTTCAGAACAATTATAGCACTTTTGACTTAAATATAGAACTTTTAATTTACCAAATTATTTGAAAGTTTTTATGTAATATAATTTTAAATATTTGACAAAAAGTTCTGAAAATTTATATGACCTTACTCATATAGCTACATAATTATCCTAACAAAAATTCAAAAATCGTGACTCAGAATTTTTTTTTTTATACACACTTTAATAAATTAATCTACGATTTTTTACGATATTGTCTGATTTCTTTTAAGTTTATTTCTAATGAAATATTGAGTATTTCTTAGAAAGTTCTGAAATTTTAATACAAGTTTACTCTTATACTAAACTATCAATACCAAAAAAATATCAATAATCGTGACACACGATTTTTTTTCCAAGCATTTAAAAAATTATACCAATAACCGTAAAATACGTAAACAGTATTTAAATAATAAAATATTATATTACACTGAAGCTTTGCTCAAAATCGTTTTATACTAAAGAAATGAGTCATCATTTCTTTAAAACTTATTACATTCATCACCAATATCTTGTCCGAGGACCGAAGGGACGAAGGACGAACTTGTACCACCATCATCTCACTTACCGGCTTTTTTTATATGGTTGTAATTATTGCGCGTTTGTGCACGAAAACATGAAACATCCAGACTTTCGCAGTAACGTGTCGTAATGCATATATAACCTCGTGTAGTGTCCTGAGCGCGCTCAGAAATAGTTCATTAAACCGCAGTGCCCATAAAGTTAATTGATATTGTTATACCGTCGTGGCGACGGAACTCCCGTCGACGTTTATTGCAGATTATGGTCGCCGCGATCACGTAACCGTCATAAAGCCGAATGCCGGAATGCGTTGTGCATTCGCCGCGCCTGCATCGGAAAACGGATCGTACATGCAACGCGTGGCAGTACTTGCAGTGAAATCTTAAAAAAAAAAAAAAGTTTCCTCAATAGGTCTCGAGAGTCTTCGTGCACTGTTTGTGTTCGCCATCGATCGTGACGATCCGTATACGCTAGAGTTCTGCACGATTTGGACCACGGTCCGGTCTTTTTCGGTCTTTGTGTATTACAATCTAAAACGGTTTGTTCCGGTCCGGTTCGCCTTCAGTTTCAGTTCGACATACGTTTTAATGACAGAATTGAAAGTATATATTACGTAGAATTACATAATTTACACGTTCAATTCGTCTATAATTGCAATGTTTTAAATCGGTACAGTCTTGGTTTTATACACAATGCATTAAAAATGAAACATGTCCGGTCGGGTCCTGGAATTGGCTGAAATCCGGTCTGGTCTAAAATCACGGACCGTGCACGCGCGTAGTGACGATTCGCGACGTCGCGTCGGCGACAGTTAATCGGACGAAAAGTCGTGGATTCTCGTGCATCTGCTACACGAGAATTTAAAATTAAAATTTTACTATGCCCGACGCCTGCAACTATGACGCGGATAAACACACTTCTACCTTTTATTTATTTCTTTTTCTCTACAGCGTGAAAATAAAAAGTAAATCGTCCCGTTTTGATAACGACGTCCGTGTGTTTTGTAGGTGTGATGTCGAATTTATAATACAACAGCGACGATGCGTTTTTCTTCGATTGCGATGTGGTACATAGCACGTATGTGCGGAAAAAGAAAAACAATTTTATTTCAGGGGCGCCATTTGGGGTATCGCAGGGTATACATTGGCGGCCCTATTTTTTCCCTCGCCATATTGGCCTGCCTCAATTTTTTGCTGGCGCCGATGAATCAATTAAATTTCATAAATTAATAAAGCTAATATTTAAAAATATTTTATAAATAATGCTAATGACAGTACCATAAGTTGTAAATTCATGATATAACCACAGTTCAAAATTAAAAAATATATTAATTTTAGCCGTCTTATTTACCTACTTCTGAAACCGTAAATAGTAAATCGTAATATTTCTTATTATACCTGTTATCAGTATTATCACTATAAAATATGTAAGGTCTCATCGTAGAACATGTTCTATGGTTTTGTAATATCCGATGATATACGGGATGCATCGAATCATAACATAACGCACCGGGATAAGGTAATACCATTTACTACCTTTTGTTAATTTATTTTTCATCCGTAGTAAAATTTTGAAATGAATCCTGTATTTCATTGTTATAACTTATAACTGTGGCCTGGTGGTGGAAAAATTTGGCCTGATGAAAAATTTGGCAGCCCAATTTTTAAAACTGAAATGGCGCCCGGTTTTAAATTACTACACTCGCGCCGCACGTCCCCGGATATAAGAAAAGTTTATTGCGAAACGAAATAGATTCAGTGTCGATAAATAGAAGAGAACGACGAAAAACGTTAAACGTGCGTGATTATCGGAATCTATACTCTTTATTGATTTCAAAATGAAAAAACGAAATATAAATAATATATACTTATTCACGTATATATTTCGGAGTCCGGAGTGGATCTGGAATAAATAAATAAAATAATTAAATGTATTACAACAGACACACGGACACGTCGTTCGAATAGATACAATATAACATATAAGTGGGCATGACTGAGCGAGTAAACTTTTTTTTTTCGACTCGTTAAAGTTAAGTTGATACAAAAAAAAATTAAGTTAAGTTTTAAATTAAAAGTTACTCCACTTTTTTTCAACTTGTTCGAGTTATCTGAACTTAGACAAAAAACCAGTTATTTTTTTGTTTTTTTTCGCATTATTTATGAATCTTTACCAAAACACAATAAACAAGTTTCATTAAAATAATATATTCATTGGTACACAGATTAATTATCATACAAAAATAATGTTATGCAATCTGTGTTATAATTAGTTTTATAAATAATAATATTTCCATGTTTTTGTTTTTTGTTTTTTTGGTGTAAAAACAATATAGTCGATACAAAAAACACAACGTATCAAACTTAACGCGGCTAAAAAATATTTTTACTGAAAAATAACTGCGTAAAAATAGATGAAAATCAGCCTCGTTGAGTAAGAAGTTACTTAAAAAAAAAAAATTAACTCGCTAATTAACTTAATTAACAGTAACTTGACTTTTCAACTCGTTAATGCTCAGCCTTGTAAGCGAGTATGCAGTACGATATATATATATATATATATATACGTATATTATACATTCGGTCAATTGCATGTCACTGCGTGGAAAAAAAGTAACGTCATCAAACCGCTGTTCGACATCGAGTAAACAGTAGGGGTATTTAGAACAATATTTGCATTTATTTTATTTTATTGTTTTTGTTTTTATCGACCAAGATACGAGAACAATTATTTGTGTTATTATTTATTATAATTACAGCGAACAATGGTATGCTAGCACTGCAGTTAATAATGACGGTGTTGTTCAGTTGTTGAACAATAAATTCATTTATATCCTATTACAATGCTTCAATTAAATCAATCTAACCATCGCAGATTCTTGAAAGGCATAAAAAAACATATAAATACTCGATTCTTAATGCGTACGAAGAAAAATTATATTTTCATTCAATCGAATAACTAATATCATCTTGGTTATTTTTAAATTTCTACAAGTGTTAAGTGTTCGAAAAACCTCCATGTACGTTATTCGTGAGCTCGTATACCTAATAAAACGAAACGAACATCTTTCGCTTGTGTTTTCATATGTTTTACTTGATTATGGGTTTTTTACTGAAGCCGGACGTTAAACAAATCGCTTTAGACACTACAATCATTCGCCACTGCTAATTATTAATTCTGTTTACTCTCTCGTTTTCGAATATTTTTTGTTTTTATTTATTTATTTATTTATTATTTTTTTTTTTTTTTGGTTTTTATGTCATAACAGAAACGAGAAAAACAGAGATCAGCACTAATGAGTCATTATTCATTTTTCAATTCGACGAACATCAAGCGTGAATAACCGACGTCGAACGACGACTGGCGAATAAAACATATTAATCTCTCTCGTGCACACGATAATAACATCGTTTTCGCGTTTAAACCAATACGAGCCCGCGGTTACAAAACGTCACGATTCCGCCCAGTGCCTTTGGGCTGTTCTTCGTGTGCGTCTGACAAAAGACTGACAAAAGTCTGACCACGCACGAGAGAACCTCGACACCCGCGCTTTAGGAGAAAAAGAAGGAAAAACCGATTGACGACTTCCTCTTCCGCGGTTAGAGCGTTACGGCGCTCGTAGACGTGTCACCGCGTACTCTGGAGCCGCGACGCGTGAAAACGATTGGGGAGGGTCCGCCGCCGAATTTATAGACGGTCGTAACTAATCAGCGGCGCGCTATCGACGGTCGTTTAGGTCCGGGCCACACGATGCGTCTTTGCCGCATGCGGCGAAATAAATTCCGGTGACGCCGCAATGATATACCGGGCCACACGATGCGTTATTGCCGCATGCGTTGTGTAGTAATCAGATATATTTCATAGATTTTTAAAATTTTCTAAGATATTTAACTCTAAACTTAAAAATTTCAAATTTCAAATGAAAATATTGTTTAGTTCCAATCTTCACTCGGTGTCGGAAGGTCTATTGATGATTTATGTCCGATAAAACGTACTAAAATATTAATTATGCCAAGTAAAAAATTTTTGAAAGTTTTGTGTGCAGCAGAAGCTGCTGGAGAATTGGATGCACCAACGTCTTCAAAACGAAGATATTGGGTACATCCCTTAAACTCCTACCGTGAAAAAAAATACATTTTTAGAATTTTATGATAATATACGTAAACACCCCGAAAAGTTTTTCGAGTATTTTCGTATGTCCATAAAATCATCAATCAATCCACTTTTAAGATACAAATTTTAGTTACAGCTACAGTCTTAAATACATATACAGACATTCAATAATTGTTTTATTTTTGGACCCTTTTCAAAACAAAAAAAAAAAGTGAATTTGTATTTCATTTTAAAATTTCATTTAAATAATAATTTATTTAAAAATTAACTAAATAAAATATTTTTATATTTTTTGACAAATCAAAATAAAAAATATATGATTCATAAAATAATTTCACCGCATGCGCATTACGCTTTCGGTAGCTAATAGCCGTTTTCCGGTAACGCTCCCCGGGCTCTTGGAAAAATTTTTCGTCGGAAAATCGTAAAAATCGCCTTTTTAAAGTAACGTAAACAAATAACAAGATGAAATTCCTTTTTTACAGAACGACTAATTCTGGCTCTTTTAAACGATGAGTCTTTCTACAAAAAAATCGTGTTTGAACACTTAACTAAAACGGAAGAAAAAACAAACGGAAATCACGTGGTCGTTACAAAATCAATGGATTCCTTTTATCGTCCCTCTTGGAATCTAAAAAGTACAAAAAACGTAAAATGGAAACAATTCAAATTTGAAACGTTTGTTTCTATTAAAATTATTATGACTTTGATTTTGCCCTCTAAAATATCTTGTTTAAAATCAATCGATTAATTAATTATTATATTGAGATAATAATTTCGTAGAAGGTCAAATACATCGCGTTTTATGCGAATTCGATATTTTAAATTCGTATTCGTTACGCCTACGTGCACAGAGGCGAGTTTTTTTCAGTCGACGAAGGAGTATTGAATAGAGCATGAAAAAGAATAATAATCGAATTTTATTTCTAACGCATTAAACTCATTTAATAAAGTTTTTTTTTTGAAAGTCACTCACCACTAAATTAATTTTTCATTCCTTTTTTTCTTTTACTGTAACAACATATTTTGCATTTGTCGATGTCGATTTTATTGATAGAAACCTCTCAAAAATACATTGTATATGATAAATAGTTAATAATACATGTAACATGATTCATAAACGCAAGCGTAATATGTATTATTAACGTTGACGCTAAAAAAAAGACTCACGTCGAGCGAAAAAACCATCCGAAAACCACTAAAATCACATACAAATTTAATTCAGCTCTTCAATTTGCGATCGAGGCATTTTAGAAATGTTTATAAAAACGATGACTTTAGCATTATAAACGTATTAAATTTAAAAAAAAAAAGGCTAGCTTAGTTTAGAGCCAACGGGAATGACTGCTCCTTCTGCCCTTCCCTTAAGGTTAAAGTTTAACTCGTTCCTGACCTGGCTACATACATACACACACGTCTATAACACAATACTATGTTGACGTCGAGATTATAGTCAACCTTGGGTCCAGGGGCGTCATTCGGGTTACACCCTTTACTTTTAAAATTGTCCTAATTGGTCTGCTGAAACAAATATATTATTTTTTTTATTTTTTTTTATTTTTTTAATAACATCGTCGTGTTAATCATAGTAAATGATAAAATTGATTATGGAGCAAATATCGTGCTATTAATTAATTGAATAAACAACAAACAGTATACGATTGTAGTCAATTCAAGTACTATTAAACAGTAGTATTCCCTATGGCCATCACGGTCTTAGATTATCATTTTGTACTGTTGATTATGCTATAGTTTTTTAAACTGCTTTTACTTTTTAGGATGACGCGATCCATGATCTATAGGAAAAATAAAAGCGGAATAATACACAAAGTATATACGTGTACATTGTACATAAGTACGTCTATTTTTGCGTAGGTCCATGATGACCTGGCGAATTTTCAAAATGCGTGCGTGCGTGCGTGCGTGCGCGCGCTTGTGGAGAATTAGGTATTTCGTTTGGGAATTGAATTTACTTCCGAGCTAATCCCACCAGACCGTATAATATATAATAATAATACTACGTGTATTGTTATACGCACACCTATATTATTATTATTATTATCATTATTATTATACGAATACATTTATTTGCTTTCTTATGGGTTTAAAGCGATAAATAACACCATATCCTTTGTACATACAAATTCGTTATGTGCCTATGTGTGTGAGTGCGGCGTTGTGGTATAAGCTCTTTTACGAAAAGAACGTCTAGAACGTTGCGATAAATTAAATTACATAAACGAGAACGTGATATTTTTAATAATAATTGGTCGAAAAACTCAATTAACTTCGACGCAAAATGTGTTTACTTTTAATTAAATTAAATTGTTACGCTGCACCGCGCATTGTCCGATCATAAAATTTAATTATTAACAAATTAAACATCGCGTATATACGCGTTTGTAATAATATTCTGTGCACACCAGTTCGATCATCATCATAAATTATTATTATTATTAATATTATTATTGTTATTTGTTTTTGTTCAGTACACCACTAGTATATTCGCTCTATGCAAGAAACCGCGACCGTTGCGGCGTCTGCAGTATAATATTATACTTGTGATCCAATATTCATTATATACGATATATTATATATATTATGTATTGGACCACTTTGACTTTGGTGTACGAACGGCGAAGTTTACGGAAACGATCGAGTATTAATTATTATATTAATATTGTAATTGACTGCTGTAACACGATTTATATCATTATACAAATACCATAATAATTAATAATACGTAATTCATGTAAATTTTACTACTTTTACGGGATAGGTAATATTTGCTACATATTTGCCTTTTTATCATAATATAGGAAACATCGTAGCTACAGTATGTACGATGCCGCCTTTGAACATTTTTTCTGGTTGCAGAATTCGATCAAGGACTAGTATCGTCTAATTTCATACGCGTGGAACGTAAATTACGAATTAATGACAGTTATATCTATATATTATATATAATATTGAACATTTTTTCATTATAAATGATTTGTATTATTCAAATTCTTGTTTTCCCCGACTTGATGTACGTCACTAAATTATCTCTGTATATTTTACAAATGTATTCTATATATAATGTTACTTGATCTATATTTCTATAGTACCTATATTATATCTATTTGTATCGTGTTTATTAAATGTTTTTTATTGTCACTGTACTCGAACCTTCACGAGCGTTTGCCCATAGTAAATATACCTAAAGTAAATAAATCTATAAATATGATTTTGTGTACGATAATTTGGTTCCTCGCTTACTTTTTCTTTAAATTACAAATTCGATTTTTTTTTCTTTCAAACATGCACATATTTTTAGATTAATTTCAACAGACGCAGGAACGTAGGTACATATTATTATATATTCTTTTCAAAAGCTCGCAAAAATTTAGTTCGTTTTAATACATCATCGTGTGACCATAGGCTCGTGGAAAATTCCATTTCACCCGATAACAATGTATTCAAACAACAACTCATTCAAAGTGACTTTGACGCCAATCTAATAATTTAGTGAAATTGTTGAGTCGAATTCGATTTAGCGAATCCGCAAAATGGTCCGGACTAATTTCACGTCATCTCTGAAACCTACAGAATAGTAGGTTATTTTATTTTTGGAATAAAAGTCGGACCTTAAGTGAAATTCGGTACATTTCACAGTTCCGATTAGATCACAACGTTTAGTGGGACACTTGTATGAAAATCGTGATTAATAATGACAGGGTTCAAAAACTCCATCGGCTTGTACTGTAAATTTAAAAAAAAATAAAAAAATCCCAGAATTACCTTTTTACTTGATTAATCATTAGCGTTATTTTTTTTGTCAAGTGATTTGTTCAGTGATCTAGTGAAATTCTAATCGTTTATTTGATTGCGTTAATATTTTTGCAGACAATATGATCGTCAGTCGGTACTAAACAGCGGTATAAGCGACTTAAACTCAAAATAATAATATTAGAGATTGGTATAGAGGGTGTGACAAGAATGTTATTCGTCGCCCCTGGCTAGGAAAATCTTAAGTGCCCGGAATACGCACCTCGTAAGCGGTTTTGACGATTAAGACGTCCCGGTAATGTAATATTATAATATGCATCCAATATCTGGAGTGGTGCTCAGTATTATTCTGCAGTTATCGTGTTTCCCGCTACAAACGACCCCCGCAGACACATAGTCGTAGCGATATTCCTATAGAGGTATACGATATTGTATAATATCGAAATACTGATGAATAGAGCACGTAATAATAATGTGACTGACATTACAGTAATAATAATCATGATATTATAATCGTTTAATTTAATGAAACACAAACATCATGCGACATTGATTACTATGTTTCCGCGTTCACGCCGATATATTATAAACATACAACACACACACCCACACACACACACACAATATATATATATATATATATATATATATATATATATATATATATATATATATATATAACGTTTAATATGTGTGGTGCATGCAGAGGTGGATTTTCGGGTTTTGACCCCACCTCCCCAGAAGGAAAAGAAAAATTAAATTTACGTCTGAATTGATATTTATTATATATAATAATAATACAATAATAATATAAATATATATACAAGATTCCAGACTCAAATACAAAATATATTATTTAGAAGTCATTAATGACTTATTACATAAAATAGGGGAAGAGAATATTAATTTACTACACCGGTGGTATTAAGTATTTATACATACATTCATACTTTATTACGTTATAACTTGTAATTCAGTGGTTATGGTATAGAGGGTCTCTCAGAATATTAAAATAATTTTTTGGGCCCCCCCCCCAAGAAAAAAATTTGAAAATAAGCCACCACCGGGTGTGTGTGTGTGAGAGAGAGAGCAAAAATTGACATCGTTATTATATGACACGACGTGTTTCGTGACGTTTAAATATCAAATAGTCATCAACCAATAATAATCACATGCTTTCACCCATATCAATGTAACAACTGTTAAATCCAGCGTCGTGTTTTCCTGCATGCAAAACAAGTAGGCGATTGCAGAAGCGTCGAATTCGCTGCCTCAGAAGTCACGAGTATTGCAGAGTGTATCGCTGAGTGGACAAATGTTGTTGACGTGTTTACCTTTATTCTAAGAAAACGGCCCTTACTGTCGACGTCTGCACGTTTTATTGTTCACATAGACCGTATATGTGCGGAAATGTACGAAAAACCTGATTTTTCGGACTTCGTAGAAAACAAGTCAATCGGTAACGACACGACAGGTTGAGAGACCGAAAAACGTGAAAAAATTTATATCACGAACAAAACGTTGATGGGAAAACATTTAAACGAGAATTTATACTCGTACTTCAAAATTGGTGTTCAAAATGAACATATTAGAGAAAAAATTACCTGTATGGCTGTATATCAGTGTTTACGTTTTGTTAAAACAGCGTTTAGAAGAATATCATTATTTTTCCGAGCATGGACATTGGTATGAAAATACATTTTATTGTATATGGCGGTTATAGAGATATACGATCGACGCGATAATCGGTTGAAATCACTGTATCACCTAGCGCGTCGGATCGAAATCAGTTTTTACGACCGGATTTCAATGTAAGACATAAATTAACGAGTTCGCAAAACTTAAAAATTCGAAAAAGACTCTTACCGATGTAATGAAATTTTATTTAGTTTTTGTTTCGACGCGTGATCGGACTGATTGTATATACGTTTCATACGAATTCGATCGTGATGACTAACACGTAAATATCACGCCTATTATACGAGTACGTAGACGTTATAGTCACGTACACACAAAAATTAAATGTAGATCCGAGTAGTGTGTTCAAAACGATGGGAAATTTAATGCTTTAGAGTGTTTGTGCATTTTTTCGGTTTGAAATAAAAAAAAATAAATAAAAAAAAATGAAAAACCTTATGAAAACCAAGGGGCGGTGAATTTCCTTCTGCACGTGACCGGCAAATTACTAAATCCGCCGCCGCCGCGGGTCTAATGCCCAAACGCATTACGGCGTACACATCACGACGTGTACGAATAACAGTTATTTATTCTAATCGCACGTGTGTAGTGATGTGCCACTAGGAATATTCCCCAAGGAATGTTCCCGGGAACAGGGAATATTCCCGGAATATTCCCCAGCCTCTCGAGAAATTTCTTTAAAAAAATAAAAATTGAGTGGGAATAGAATTGTTTTTTATTTTTGATCGTAAATTCATAATATTGTTATTTTAAAAGTATTAATTAAGATTTAAAAATAATTAACAATAGATATATATATATATATATATATATATATTGTTCATTACATGTATAAGTAAAAGTTATTCCGCATTTCAGTATGTTTATTTTTATTTTTTAACATACGATAAAAGTTGGATGTTTCATTTTGTGATCATTGTTTGAATTTTAATTAAAAAATGAAATTATAGTTACTTAGTAACATTTTTTTAAATAATAAAAATCTAAACTGAAGTAATATCAGTAAAGAACTGTAATTTGGATCATTTACAGGCTTACAGCCATAAGTTTAATTTAAAACTGAAAATTATGATCAATATTTAAAAACTCATTATATTCCCGGGAAATTCCCGGTGTTGGGAATATTTCCGGAAATTTCCTCGGGGAAATTCCCAAAAATATATTCCCGGGAATTCGCCCATCACTACACGTGTGCAGCTCATACGATGTACGCACAAGTAGCCGAGCCGTTTAGGTACGCCGTGGGATTAAACTCATAACGAGCGGGAGGCTGCAGTGGCGTAAACATAATTTTCGTTTGAGACGGCCGGTTAGATTTATCAGTGATAAAATGTTTAATATTCGACAAAAAGTTCTGAACAGATTTAATATGACCATGCTCGTATAATAGTTGAATGACGGTACTAAAAAAATTTCAAAAACCGTGACCCCGGATTTTTTTTTTTAATAAGTTTTTAAGTAAATTATTGTTACAAGACTTTTACAGAACTCTGTTTTAATGTCAAATTTCAACTTTCAAATATTTACCGAAAAAATATTGATCCATCCAATCATTATGAAACTTTAAGTACAGTAGATAGATAGACATTTTTTTTTAATCTTTTGGTAAAAAAAAATAAAAAATTCTCATTCGTGAAACAAGAAAACTTTAAACAGCTTTGATGATAAACACACCGACATTGAAACTAAAAACTGTTAAATATAAAACCGGTGTGTTTTTTTTTCAATACCAAAGCTCTTTTCGGAATCGTTGAACTAAAGAAATGATCTATCATTTCTTTAAAATTCAATACACCCGTGCCCATCAACTTGGCCGAGAAACGAAGAATACCTCACGGTGTGAAGTACGTACCTTTTTTTTTTTTACTATTCCTTATATTATACACACTGCGTAGACGTCGACAATCCAAAAAGGCAAAAGCGTCAAAATCCATATTATACTCAGCTTTCAATTGATATAAATTATTAATCAAAAAATTGGTGAATAATCATTTAGAATAGATTAAAACCCAACTTTTTCCTGAATTACATAATTTTTTTTTTTTTTTAACTAAAAATATTCAATAATAAGTTGGGTGATTGGTAAAAAATTGCTTTTTAGTTCTCCTGAATAATTTCGAAAATGTCGCTTACGCCTTTTTGGATTGACACCGTCTACTTACAAATATAGAATAGACCGCTCACGCTAGCTAAATTATTTCACAGAGAATACATTATGCAAAGTATTATATTATAACGTGCACACCGATACGCGCGTGTAGGACGTTGTAAACAAGAGGATAAAGATGACAACGGACCTACCGAAGTGGTATAAAACACCACAATGGCTACGCGGTCCTCGTACGGACAAAATAGTAAAAAATTATACTACGCGGGTAGGCGAGTGTGTTGATTTATTAGCCTCGACTCTCGAGCACCTTTCGGTCCAACTTATTTTCCGTCTATCTAACGTCACGTCGAGGATAATATTTTTATTTTTTTTTAACGCTCAATAATAATACGCGTAGTAGAGCAAAATCGTTTTCGTCGTGAATCCAAATACACACGCGCGCGCGCGCGCGCGCACACACACACACACACACACACACACACACACACACACACACACACACACACACACATATATATAATATGTGGAATAATAAGTCTGTAAATCATATACACTTAATACACATAGGCGTACACCGCCGCAGCGGGAAAGATTTACTGCGTTTCCGGTAGGTAGATCGTTATTAATTCACTGCTCGAATCAGGGAAGGGACGCTCTTCTATTTTATTTATTTTTCAATCTGATAACACTCCTAGCTTACAAAATTATTTTCAACGGGACGAGAGGACAGTACGTACACAACGTTATTTTTGTCGACGTATTTGTTGCGCTTTATTAATTATTATGATTTTTATTACGTAGAATCGTATTGAAAAAGGTGTTAAAATTCGATTCGATGAATTATTTTTGCGATAAGTCGACCAATGTTCTTTGATTTTGATCCGTGGTTATAAATTATTTCTGGCAACAAGATTATCTTCGATCCTAACGATTATCTTAAAAATTCAGAACAACCTTCAGGAACGTAACTTCGTAATCATAGATGACCATAGAGTCTATGGTCGACAATAGACGGCCCGCGGAGGGGAAATAACTGGACCATCAAAAATATTTTTCTTAAGAACTTTGGTTTTCTGCACATTTCAGATTCTATAATAGAATTTAAACATTTGGTCTATCGTTTTGATGTATTTGGAGATCACTATAGCGAATAACGTGTCTTAAACTGTGTTTTTAGAACAAAAAGAAATACATTAACTATTATCTAACTAATATTCAAGTTTTTTCCGGCCCACGGAAATTTGTTTCATATCGTCTGAACCGTCATGGAATTTAATTACCGACCTCTGCCACAAACCTTCCATATGTCTAGATATGTCGTATAAACTCTATGGTCTATGGCAACGGATTTCAAACTGTGCTCCGCGAGAGTAGTCTAGGAGCTCCGTGGCTCCCTGGGCATGTCTGTAATCTGTATTCATTAAATTCATTCTATAACAGAGTATGAAACATATATTGAAATGACCACCGATTCATTTTTAAAAACTTTATTTGATAAAATATCATTAACAGATTTTTGGTGCAGTAGCAGTATTACAAATTAATATCAATCTCTGGCTAAAAAAACCTACATTAGCACTTCTTCCTTGTGGATCATACCTGTGTGAAACCGGATTTTTATCATACAAATGTATGCATCAACAAAAACAAAATATCGTAATAAATTAGATGCGGAAGCAGACATGCGAATCCAACTCTCGTCTATCAAGCTAAATATTAAAACACTGGTCAATAAAAAAAGCCAACATCATGGATCACATTAAAATCACTGAATATTAAATTTTACAATTAAAATTACTAAAATAATATGTTCTTTTCTACTGTTTAATTAATTAAATAATTTTTATATATTCGTATTTTACACAAAAAAAAAATAATAATAATAATAATAAAAGGCAAATAATTTACAATTGACATCATTTTTTATGAATTATTGTCGTCTCAAATAGACATTTTTGATTTTTGGGGTTCCGTAATTTTTTTTAGGAACATAAGAGCTCCGCGAACAAAAAAGTATGACAACCGCTGGTCTATGGCACCGAGTAGTGAGTACTCTATGGACCACATTTGAGATTGTTGTGGATAACCTAACGCACATTGATGTACATATTATACATACCAATACGCGATAATTCTTTATTAATTTAACATCGACACATATAATATGTGACTGCTGACGTAGTGAACACATTAAATATTTATTTTACATCACGTTTGACTTGATATAACAACGACCACTCGTTTTGTCAACTATGTAATTAATCGTATCATAAATTATAATTATGTAGTGTATAAACAATAAACGATCATTGAACAAATATTTATATTGTAATGATTTGTTGAAAATCGAGAGGCGTAATATTTCGTTGTAGTCTCAGAGTCTATTTTACTTTATTTTTTCCCAATTCGAGCACAGGACTCATAGCTAAATACCTATACAATAATATTATATTATTGCATAATATTCGTCGTACGATTTAAGCGTATTTTTTTTTCTTTCGTCTATATAATATAATATGTTATTATTCTCTCGTTACAAATAATAAATTCGCCTCTCTAACGGTTTTATATCGGGTGCACCTCGATTATATTATCATACGTTCCGGACGATTTTCATTACGTTTCGGACCGCACCAAAGAAAATGTATTAAATGGTATGTCGTTTTATATCGCGTTGTACACGTCATCGCACACTAGAACAAACAATTGCCTATCAAACCGTAACGCGCGCGCTCACAATGATAAATATATTATAAAACGGTCGGTAATTTGTTTTTCATTCGTATAAACGGTGATTTTTGGTTTTGGCGTCGATAACGTTTTCACTCGCTGCTCGTATTAGTTTCGAGAAAACGGCCGCCGCGGCGGCCGGCAGAGCGCAGTATCGCTGGCAGACGCTATACAGAGCGAGTCAGATCTATTAGACGATGGCAATAACTTTTTTTCTATTCATTATTATTTCCTAACATTTTATTTTTAAGAAATATTATAGTACTGCGCTCAATAAACAGAATCATATTAAAATATTTTTCGATTTTTGCAACACAAATTTAAAATTTTATTTTACCGTTAAAAAAAAAAATTCAAAATATCCATGTTGTCAACCGGATTTGAGAAAAATTATGGTGTTAAAATTTCTTATAAATCTTACTTAAATTTGGTCATTGATTAATCAACTATGATTTTTTCAACTTTTCGAAAATGTGAATTTAATAATTAAAATTAGTTTACGTTCTATCAAGATTAAGTCTGTGATTTCGATAAATCTTTCCATGAAATCATGTATGTTTATCAAATTTTAATTTTTGAAAATAAAAAAAAATCTTAAAATGTAATTTTGTCGTAGCGCATTGCCCCGAGTATTAACGAAACAAAAAATTATAAATAATGAATAGGAAAAAAAGGAATTGCGTTTGTTAAATGATCTGACTCACTCTGTATAAATATAAATACATACATATAATATATGTATTATATATCAATTGAACCGAACGGCGACGGGGCAAGAACAATAATTTGTTACACCACGAACTCTCGATCGCCGCCGATAAAGAATAAAGTACCAAGGCGGAAAAGATTTTTGCGCCGGCCGATGTGTACGTCCGTGTATAATATAATGACAATTACGATACACTTTTGATGATGTATCGCGTGAAAGTCGAGGAAAAACATCTTTTTAATCGTGTTGATAGATCAAGTGATACATAACAGGAGATAATGAAAAATTTAACTGTTTTACGGTTTACTAATAATTTTTAGGTTTTACCACTTGCGGTCGAAAGGTTACATTTCTGTGTTATTAGATATGTTTTCTTTGCGGTTTTTTATTTTTTCTAAAGCAAATTAATTTTTACTGCAGAAACTAATTACTTTGAGAATAATTCAGGTTTTTTTTTTTTTTTTTGCTACATATTAACAAAACATTAAATTTTCAACGTTTGGAACATTTTCTTTTCTTATCTTTTTTTTTATTCTGCGTATTATTTTCATAATGATTTACGATGGACAATGAATTCTCATAAAAATATGAAGAAAACGTACAAAACACGAGTCAATCGATAAAGTAAATAATACCGAATACACGCGATGTTTAACAGTAAAAATGACAACTTGTGTACATGCACAGATATTGTATATTTACTTTTTACAAAGAGATTGCAACGTACAAAATTTTTTTTTTTTAAACCCGAAACACTGCAAAAAATAACGTATTCATGTAAAAAGTGCACGGTGTTCCTCTTTATAATTTTTCGCGATATTCCACACGCTTTGAGTTCGCAAAATGTTTTTTTATTTGTTTTCGTATACGCGCACACGCTAAACAAATCGAAAAAATAAAGCTGCAATATCCGTGCGATAGACGGTCGGGTGTGTTTGTATTTTAGCCGATACCAGTCGATTTGCAGTTGATTTCTGCTGTTTTCGTCGAATAAGATTTGGATTATCGTAGAATCGATGATGCTCAAGTTTGAATATGAACTGACCGAAACGAGACGACGAGTTTAGAACCCGGTTAGAATAACGCAGCTTCAGGTACCTATAAAATTAATGTTTTTCGAATCGACGCATGAATGAAACGGACTTTAAACACGAATCGAATGCTGTAATATTAACATTATTTCAGCTCGGGATTTTCTATTAACCCAACTAATTACACCTGTTGACAGTTGATAGTGGGTGTTGATGAATATTGTACGAACGCGCGCGTCATGTACGTCCGGTCACGCCAAAATAAAACACGAATAATTAGCTTACAACTAAGTTAAAAAATAAAATAAAAACGTATCCTAACGATGCACAATGGTTCAAAAGTCAAAATAGTCGGCCAAAATTCGATATTTTTAATTTGAAAACACTCAAATAAAGATAATAAAATTGTTTTGTATACTACCTAAATGTGTAAAACTTATTGAAAAATATTATTAGGTGTACTCATAAAATAATATAAAAGTAGACAAAACATAGTATTTTTGTCATTATTCGTCGTATAGTAAATTGTGTACAGTAAATTAAATTAAATTAAATTGAAGCGTTTATCTATTTATCTATGTTAGATAAGTTTCAAAGATAGTATTAAACGACTCAATTATACAGTTATGAGTTTATGACTATTATTGTCCAGCAACGTGGTCATTGGAATGTACAATGTTACAGACTATAATACGATAATAAACCTACGAGCTTTTATAAAAATACAAATTTAATTATTTTTTTCGCCGATTTACACGATAATATTATCACCACTAGTTAAATCACAATCTACTTATTATAAACGTCGTGACCTGTCTTTAATCGCGTGAATCTCGACGACGTAAATCTCAATTACGTTTGTCGTAAGTACAAAATATGTAAGCGTCGACCGTTTAAACGAAAATTAAATATAATATTAACTCGATTATACGATGTGATTTTCGATTTTCACGTGTTTCAAAAGTGTATTGCATACGGGTGTACGCGGAGGTACGTAATACGTAATCGCATCGCACAAGTGCCGTTTTTTTATACGATATCAAGACGTTAAACGCTGTAACGGATTTTTTAATCGAATCAACGACTACCTAATAACTGATGTTATTCCGTCGTCGCCGTCAAGTCATAAAACGTCATAAGTCGTTTCGCAGGAAGCGAACACCGGCCGCCGTGTACCTGATTCACGTATTACGGGAGACGAAACCGTTGACCGTGGATACCGGAGTTTATGACGTATAATATATAATATATTTATTAAGTTTATAGGTGCATACCTGTACGCATTATCTAACGAATCGTAACATTTATCTCGAAATCCGTGTTTAATAACTAAATAGGATTACCTCGCCGTCGCGTAATACTCACGCGTCATAATACGATCGTTGAAATAAATACCGGGCAGCGTGATGATCGTGTGCAGATCTAAACTTCAGACGAAGCCTACAATATACCATGTCGGTTTTCTACCAGGCCTGTAAACGGGTGGGGATTTAATCCCACCTACCACTCCGAAATAGTTTAAAATTAAAGTCTGATATAGTTAACCTACAGTACCTATAATATGGTTATTATAGTTGATATCATTTATCATTTTTAACGAACCCCCTTTCCCCCTTGAAAAATAATTCTCAATACCTACGTGCCTGTTTCCTATTAACCGGTGCAGGAAGGAGGGGGTTGAGTTAAATCGACGATCGTAAACTGTGACCAATTAGGTACAAGTAAATAAAAAGTCATACATGAACGTGTATTAACCGCACCTCGTTAATTATTATTATCACTCGTCAATTAACATCTTAATATTCACAATAGGATAGGTGAGACCGACGTCGAATTTACATTTTACCGATTCCTATCGGTGTTTCAATGACGTGTTGTTATTTTTACAAATAGGTACTATGTGGTTATGGGTTTAGGACAAAATATTTATGAAATATTATAAATTCAACAATGTACTATAATTTTAAATATTTTCTTCGGTTTACTATCACATTTTACTTCGTTGGTACGAAACACGGAGCAGTTTACTTAGAAAAAAAAATGATTTAGATTCTAGTCGATATTTCGACCGTCGGAGTCAATAGCTGTTACATTGGAGATGGATGCTGCGAGTAGTTACGCCCACAAATATAAATGCACAAGTTAAGAAACAGCACAGAGCAACTTTTTTTTACGTAAAATGTCAGATTTATTTTCTTATTTTTATTTTATAAATTTTGTGATATTTGATTTTAAGATATGAAATTTGTAGACAAGCTTCCTTATACACGGCCTTGACTACGTTTACATTTTTACTGTAATCGGTTGCGTTAACTTGTTTTTTTTATATAAACCAGAAGTGTCAGAATACGACGAAGTAAAGCATTTCTATGGATATTATTTAGTCGATATGGATTTTTCTTGCTATTCTTCCAGTTCTTTTTACCTTGAAACTCGAAAATTGCATCAATCGTTTAAGTATAAGATTTTTCATTTTTTCGAAAACTTCACTCGTTAGCACTAGAATTATTACACGAGTTTCGCTCGGAATCGCTTACCGAAAACAATGATTTATCACTGATTCCAGATTGAAAAAATAATACACATAATATTATACTGCCTGCGCGTGACGTTCACCTGTCAATAGTGGCTTATCTAAGGTTTTCTACACCCAACACCAATATCTTGCCCGAGTACCGGAGAATGCAAACCGTAGTGCAAGACCGTAGTGCAAGTATGTTCGGACTTTTTTTTTCACTTATACTCATTTTAGAAAACATTTCATTTTACCAAGCGACATCAAACAAAATACGGTCTTTGGGTCTTGCAGCTTTTGGGATGACGTTATGCCGGACACGTTCGATACTCCCCACTCGTCGCTCAACGGTCGACGCACATCGCCCGTATATAGTAATGACACGCGTCAAATTTTTTCGCAACACCTTTATGCGAACGTTATAACAATGTCGAATTTCAAAATCGTTCCACATCAGTACGTAATTAATATGATTTTGCAGACGGTACCCGCGCTAGCTTTTTCGACCGACCAACTCTGGCGTGCTGATGCAAACGTGCGGTGTGTTATGTTGTTACGGTCTGATTTAGATTTACCTGCGCGTTCGGAGTAACCGAGCATAATTTATGTTTTCGAACGAATTGTCTGTTGCGTTATTATTGTTGTTGTTGTTGTTGTTGTTGCATTGTAGTCCGCAACGATTTTCGACCGGCAACGATATCCGGCGAACTGGATCGGCTGTGTACCTATATTATACATTCGTGTTTCGATATAAGAGTTTCGAAACGTCAAAATCGTTATCCGCCACTTTCGTCAAAATTGTCTGTATCGAAATGGCCCATCACACAACTGCGAGTCATAACCGTCGCGTCCTCTTTACAGTGTTTACGAATTATTGCAAACGATAAAATTCTAAATTCGTTTTCTCGATCACGTGCAGTAATCGTAATTATTAATTTTTATCGAGTGTTTTATTTCAAACCATTTTTTCTTGTTTTCCAATTATAAGTTGTAAACTATACGTATTCATAGTAACGATACGTACCGAATTATTTTTTATAATTGTTATTATTTTTATTTATTTATGGTTTTTTTTTTTTTTTTTTGGTTTTAAACCGAATCACTCGAAAAGGTGAATTAAAAATATACATATTCAATAAAAAATATAACACGAAAAAATGATGCTGCTTATTTACATTGACACAAATTTTTTTATCTTATTTATCCTTTTTTAATAATTATTTTTTTTTAATGGTCACCGTATTGGATTGCGTATATAGTAATTAACAGGTACACCTGCTGTTCTCGCATCCTCGTGACGACCACATGACCAGGGCCGGCGAGAGGGTGGGGCAGTAGGGGCCAGAGCCCCGGGGCCCGGACCTCTGAGGGGGCCCGTTGTCAGAGGCGTATTTAGGCATAACCGCACAGGCCCTGTACACCCGGGCCATTATCGTCCGTTTGCTCAAAATTAAACAACTATCTATAATATTATATATACCTAGTATAGTAACTATATTGTACAAAATACGCAACACAGAACACACATAGGTAACAAAAAAAACGCGCATTCACTGCTGGTTCGATCGGTATAATCGCGTAGTTGGTTTTTATATAGTGTGTGCTATTAATAATATGGTTGATACATTATATAATATAGTCGTAAATTCCTAAATTTTGACATGAAAAAGACCAGAAAGGGATCACTTTATCTGAACCTAATTATTCGTTAATTACTGTCCAACAGTTCATTATTTTCTTCAATTTTAATAAAAGATTTTATATACCAAGTTTTTTTTTTATTTACAATCCATCCAACTTAAATATTAAGTATCGCTACTGTATTAAAATGCTATACAGCTATATAAATCTCAATAAAATAAGTATATATAAGTGACGGGGCCCGGAAATAATCAGCCCTGGGGCCCACCAAATCTCTCGCCGGCCCTGCACATGACATCACGTGTGTGTGTGTGTGTGTGTGTGTGTGTGTGTGTGTGTGTGTTGAAAATATAGGTTATCGTGTGAATATTGTGTTAAAACACAACTACGACGAAGACAGCGGCAACGGTCGCAGCCGTGGTGGTACCCGTAGCGCGAGTCCAAAACAATATGAACCAATGAACCACGCGAGTTTTAACCAAACCCGATATCGCAATACAATATTCGTACACGTCGGTTTAAGCCTTAAACAATGATTTGAATAAACTATCCGCGCGCCGTCGGTTCGTCGTTACATTTTGTAAATTTTAACGCGCATTATACTGCATAAAATATACGTATTTCATGTGTGGCGTGTGTGTGATGTGTGTGTTTACCTTGCACAGGCATGGGTTTGCCGTACACGTTTTGTGCATTATCGAGACCGGACGCGCGAGAGTATTCGCACGTTTCGACACATTTTATTTTGTTCATTTACCTCACGCCCGCCACCGGCTTGATACACACGTGAAAAAATGAATTGTTTTCAAAAACGATTTCGCTTCGCGGACTCGCCCCCCTCCCGTGTGTGTGTTTGCGCGCGTTTGTATTCTTCCTCTTTTAGTATAATACATTTGAAGTATAGAGGTATAAAATATATCAGCATATGTATAATAAAGAAATAAAAACTTTCAACAGAAATGAAATTTTTAATATTTTCAAAGTTCTAATTTAAGCCCAAAGTGATTAAACTTTTTTGAAATTTTTATTATATCTATGAATGGACGTTGTTAATAAAAAGTGTTACCAAAAAGTTCAAGTATCTAACCACCTCTCGTTACCTAATATGATATATTTGTACAGTCATTATCACATGGACAATAATTAAACTTGTTTTAGCAAACATCTCTTCACTTGAATAAATATTTTCGTGAAATCCAACTCACCACTGAGCAGGACCAGATAAAGGAACAATGCACTTAAAGGCAATGATTTTACCCACTCCACAGCACTTACAGAGTTTTTATTGGGCTCTATCTCAAATATTTCGACACCGGCAATCTTATTTTATAAGAACCTGTGCGTATATGTGACATAAATTTATCACAATGCGATATGAAATAAACATTATCAGTTAATTATTCCTTATAAGTTATAACAATTCTTTAGTTTAATTCAAATAGATTATTTCAAAATCGAATTAAAAAAAAAAAAAGAAAAGTTTTTCTTTCTTTATCAGAAAATTATTAACTATAAACAATTTTCTTATGTTTTGCAACATTTTGTTTTCTATATTTAATAATGCCGAGGTAATTAATTTGTTGCTGACAATAGTATACCTTAAGGCATTAATATTTTTAAACTCTTTTAAGTGCTGAAAAAGATCTTTTGCCAGAACATTTGATTAGTGCAACTGAGAGGATAAATTCTGAACACTATTCTTAAATCAGGGTACCTACATATCATGAAACTTTCAATAAAATGCATTATAAGAATCGAAAAAAAAATATTTTTTGATCGAGATAGTGGATTTTAGCATCTTTTTTGCGCCTTTTAAGATAAGACGGTCTATAGCAGTGGTTCCCAACATTTTAGATACTTTGACCCATAAACCAGGGTTGAATATTTACAGTAACCCGCCACACCAAAAAAAAAAAAAAAAATGTTTTGAGTAAAAAGATAATGATATTATCAGAGTCTGTAGGATCAGGGCATAAGGTAATATTTCCAATACTATGAACAACAATTATATTATTATAATAATAAATAACATTGTTGTAGTTTTACACGTGATCGATGCACATCTAATAATAATAATGAGTATAAAGTTCACGCAAAAAAAAAAAAATTAGTTAGTTTTTACCCCTCAAAAAGTCCTGTTTTACCCCTTGAGGGGTGATTACCCACAGGTTGGGAACCGCTGGTCTATAGTATTGATGTATTGTTGTATTATTTGTGGTGACAGTACGATACTAAGAAATCATCGGCTTATTGCTGTATCGGTCACTACCGTAAACGGTTCTAAGAATAATATTCATTTAGGTACATGTAGGCGTAATATATATATGATGTCTTATTTACCGACAATACTGTGTTTTTCATTCACACAACGCTACCTATCGGCAACTAATGAAATTCATATTTTAGTCCCCGAAATTCCCTAATTTACTCCGACCTATCCGTTTATTCCGTAATCGATGGTCGTACCGAACTGCAGAGTTTCGGTCGAAAATTCTGCGATCGTCACTGCGTACATATACGCATCGTCGAAACGACGTTATCTTTCAGCGGACCAAACGCATCGCCGTCGCGTGCGGCGCGGATATGACGCGACGAGGCGATTTCAAAAGAGAGCTGTCACCGTCCCCGTCCGACACGGACCGCGAGCCGGCGAAACGCGCGAAACTACGGTCGTCGGAACGCTCGCGGACGCCGCGCACGGAGACGCGATTCTGGTTCGACGCGCGTCCCGTGCCACGCCTGAGAGATTCGCTCCTGGCCGTGGCGTCACGCTGGAACGGCGGCGTGACCGTCACGCCAGACGACGAGGACGCGGACGGCGGCGTGACAACGTCGGTGCGGACGACGGATGCGGTGTCCGTGGTGTCGGCGGTCTGGCGCGAACTGCACGCAGACCGGGCGGACGACGACGACGACGACGGACGGAGAGTGCGACCCGACTGGACGATACGCGTGCTCGTGGATTCCGACGCCGCACGGGCCGCGGTCGACCGCGTGCTGCGACCACAGCACGACGGTGCCGTCTGCTCGATGCGCGAGTTCGCGCGGGCCAGCCCCCCGGGAGCGGATCGTCAAGATCGAGGGGCCGGCCGCGCACGCGTTGTGGTGCTTCTCGCGCTTTGAGGCCGCGTGCGCCGAGTTGGCCCGGCCGCGGTCGCCGGTCGCGTCTAAAGCCGGGTTTACACGTAACAATAAATCGTAACGATGTGGTTGACAACTTATCGTCGTTAATATCGTTCCAATTAATCGAAAGAGTGGATACTGTTTACACGCTACGATTTCTTGTACAATATTGTTCGTCGACCGCGGTTCACTCACACCTCATTTGTCCATCCTCCGTGAACGGCTAGTGCAAACTAAATCAAATTGTAGCGATAAATGGTTGCTACATGTTTACACGTACAACTTATCGTTACGATTTGCAGAAATTGATGCCGGTCGGCATCAATCATCCGATCCAATTCCAATTCCAATAAATCGCTACGATGTCCTATTTATACGCAACGATACATCGTAACAATTCGATCGTTACGATAAATTGCTAGCATTTATTGTTACGTGTAAACCCGGCTTAACTCAGGGTGGACGTCCTCGGGGCCGGTGACGACCGCGTCAAGGGTACTCACGGCCGCGGATTACGGTGACTGGCCGTCCGACGACGAAAGCCCCTGCCCGGACACGACCACAGCGGCCGCCGCCGGTCCGAGTACGCCGCAGTCGCCGGTCGCATCCGCCTCTTGGTGGGGCACGTCGTCCTCGGGGCCGGTGACGACCGCGTTAAGGGTAATCACGGCCGCGGATTACGGCGACTGGCCGTCCAGCGACGACGACAACAGCGGCGATGATAATGATGACGACAATGAAAATGATAACGACGACGACGACGATGAAAATGATGATGACGATAACGACAACGATGAAGACCACGGCGCTGACGACGACGATGAAAATGATGACGATGATAACGACAACGATGACGACCACGGCACTGACGACGACGACAATGATGATCACGAAGACAATGATGATGACGATGATAACAATGACGACGAAAACAATGATGTACAGTGATGACAATGATTACGACGACAATGATAACGACGATAACAATGATGATCACGAAGACAATGACGATGACAACAACGACGACGAAAACAATGATGACAATGATGACGACGATATAACGATGAATATGATGATGGCGAAGACAATGATGACAACGATGACAATGATGACGATGACAATGATGACGATGACAATGATGACGATGACAACAATGATGACGACGATGACGAAGACGACAATGATGACGACGACGACAATTTTTCTTTTTTTTTTTCGTATGGCATGGTTATCCGGGAGTGCATACCCTAGAGTAGGGTCTACAGTTCGGATTTTGGCAGAATTTCTATTGGGGCACCCGTAGGTTTCTGCCATGCCCCGGAGTGGGGGGGATGGCAGTCTCTCTCCGAAGACAGTTGTTTCCTGTCCAAGTTAGAGAGACTGCCTGAGGCCGGGTTCGAACCGGCGACGGTACGCGTCGTAACCGCCACCTGAGTCCACTCGGCCACTCCGTCCCCCGACGACGACAATGATGACGACGATGAAAATGATTACGACGACGACGACGATGACGTCATTACAATAAATAGAAAGTTATAAAAATAATATATTTAAATTTAATAGTTTTCAATCAATTTGTGAAAACACTTACAAACCAAAACTAATTATAAATTAAATATTATCAACTATGCTACAGGTACCTTGTAGACTCTTTATGTTATAATTATTATACAATTGATAGTTCAAAAAATATTATTTAAAATCAATAAAGACATATGAGAGATTGACAAAATGTACTTAGATGAAAACACTAGTTATATTCTAATATTGGATATCCAATAATAGGTCTATATAAGTGTCCAATATTAGGGAAATTGAATTTTCATGTAAATGTTATTAAAAATGTTATTTGCTTGCAGTTTTGAATTTGTTAATGCTAACATACATAATTTAAGACCATAACATTCAATAAATTGACTTAACTCGTAGAAAAAATTATCATTTGTAAATCACATCAGAAAATTCAATTTGTCCACGGTTTTCCGAGTGTTGTAAAAACTTTTGAG
The DNA here is from genome assembly GCA_027580255.1 of Therioaphis trifolii. NCBI lineage: Eukaryota > Metazoa > Arthropoda > Insecta > Hemiptera > Aphididae > Therioaphis > Therioaphis trifolii. The sequence goes on from CM050407.1 coordinate 16,291,601, forward strand.
AACAAATAAAAATGATATTTTTAAATGCCCCATGCAAATAAAACATTAACGATCTATACATACGGATTCTATAGAAAGACTTGACGTACGTTTTGAATCACTATTAGTACTGAAACAAATTTTTATTCAACAAACACGTGGAAAAGAGTAAAACAAATACACAATTTCAAAACCAAAATATTTGTATGATTTTTCATTTGATTTTACCCGAAAAATCCAGGACGAAGGGCCACCCTTAGGTACCTATTCAAGTGCATTTCTGACCACTGAATCTCGTCCCCTCCTGAAAAAAGATACAGTGCGGTTTCATCGAAATGTAATCATAAGTGTTCTAAAACCGTTACATTTTAAAAGTTACCATCAAAATTTTTTTTGTGTGAGACCTACATCACGATCTTTCTCGACCGTCAAGCATAGTACTTTGTAGTAAGTATTTTGTCAGTTACTTCCAAAGAGATCGAGCTGATAATTTTAACAATTTTTATAACGTGGTAATCGGTCGTTATTGATACTTAGATTTTTCCCCGTTTATGAAAACAATAATAATAAAAAAAAAAACGACTCCGAGAAACAGCTAGAGTCCCCAGCACTGCGTATAGACGCGCCCCCGGATTCGAGAATAATCGATGTACACACACGCAGGAAATACAAAATGAAAAATTAAATACGAAGCACTGCTTTAAATTGTTTTCAGACATTATCTTCAACATTACATTGTCTCGTGTCTATTAAATACGCAACAATATAATATGCACTTCATACTGGGCCGGATCTAGCTGAGTCGCCACTCTGTGCAAACAAAAAAACCATCGCTGCCTCGTGTGTACCGAATAATGAATGATTCGTACAGCAATACCTACGTAACGTGTTTATAATAATTAATAATGTTATTCAGTCCAAAAAATTATAATACACGTCGCATTCACTATAGAAAATGCGAAAATATAATATAAGACCATTGTTTATTCGCGGTATTGAAATGTATACCGACGTACTCATGAGTATACGCATAGTAGGCAGACTGAAAATAATCTCCGACATTTTGTAGAGTTTACCTATTGCTTTGATCCAGACGAAAAAAGCATAGGTACACGCGTGTTTTGGTCGACGAAAAAACTGGACGAATACACGCGCTCATTAAACACACTGCGTTCTGACTATAGTAATCAATATGAATAATACCTAATCGAGAAGTTTTTTTGGCCAAAAAGGCCAAAACTTAAGTGGATCGTGTTATGCTTGATCCTAGGTATACCAGTACCCATATATAGGCGCACATTCAGTCTAAACTTCAAGTGCTAAAATTATTTACATCAATGTGACACGTGGAGAGCTCTGCCCCTTACAGCCTTACACCCCCCCCCCATTTTTACTCGACATAACATATTTTAATTACAAGATTACATTTTAAATTAAAATCTTAAAAATATCAAGATAATGAAATCCTATCTTGAATGAAATAAAAAATTTTTTATTACTTATTCAATTTATATCCAACACTAAATACCTTCCTAGACAATATAAAATGAATTAACATAAACTGTTTTTGATTTTAATAATTACTTATACAATAGAAGTATATATAACATGAAATGAAAAATAAATAAATGAGACTCATGGTTTAATAATATTATTACAGACAAATAAATTATATTAAATTTAATCTCCTAGATTTTTGTACGAATTCGTTGATAATATTTTCATTATTTAAACCATTTTTTAGTTCTCTTTCTGTCAATAAATATGAAAGATTAGTAAATCTATTCTATTCCATGCTGGTACGTAATCAATTTTTAACGCGCCGCATCGACGAAAACCATCTATAACACGTAGCTAAGGAAATTGGTATGGTAATTTCTCCTTGAATCAACTTATAAATGTTCAGATTAACTTCTAAATCACAAGCGTTCATAAATATAAAATAATCCCTTTTCAATAATATTTTAAGCTAGAAAAAAAACTGGGAGTGCTCATTATGACTTACGGGTACTGATCCCGCCGACACCCATGTATGTGCGTTCAATGCCAGTACCATCGTTTATTGTTTTGATATAGTTTGGATAAAAATTAAATTGTTATACAAAATTGTATTTTAAACGTTTCCGTACGAAAAATAATGTCAAAGACTAGGTAATAATTGAACTCGCCTGAATCCGCAACCAGTTTTATTTGTTTAACTTATTCGTGCTCAATTCACGGCGTTATCACAATACATCACAGACAATCTGGCAACGTTGTCGTTTTAAATTTTAAAGCGTTCCGATCGTGTGCCGTATGCTTTAAATTTTTTTCGGCTGGAAAAATAGGTTTTACATACGTATATATATATATATATATATATATATATATATATATATATATATAGGACGAGGCCAAACACCGAACGGCTAACTCTAGTTTCGGTCCGACGGACCGACCGGTCGCGACCGCCGGTTACGTCGTATTACCTAAGTGTTCTTTATCTAATTGTTGACTTTACATATTTATCATTAAATAATATTTTTTACGCTTTATGATTTATTAATTGAATTCCGTCCAGAATTACATGGGAATAAAATATAATCAGAGACGCTTTCGCTATTTCACTTTTCTTCTGTATTTTTCGATAATATATTTTGATTTTAGCGTGTGGTACTCGCGACGGCACATTAATTTCAAGGAATGTTATTTTTGCGATTCCGTCGAAGTCACCGTTACGGTTGTATTTTCCAAATATTTATGATATAACTCGATTTGTATGGAAAAAAATTTAAGAATTCTTGGTAGACACAATAAAATAATATTGTGTGTGTGTGTACGTGATGAGCGCGTGTGTGACGTAAAATAACGTTTACACGAATACAATTCAGCCATTACCGGCAAGACGACCTCCTGAGGGTGAGATCCCATGCTCCCCAGGCCGTTCCATTTAACGACCGTATATATTTTACCTTCACGAAAAAATATTTTCGTGTTTTATTTTAAACGTTTCTCGTGATCATGTCTTTATTGTCTATATCGTGTTCGTGAAAAATTTTACGACATTTAAAAGTATGAATATTATTATATTATCAATCGATTATTTATGTTTGAATCGTTTAAATTAATATTTCTCCGCAATGAGTACCGCAATATTCGGACAAAACACTGTAGTTTAACGATGAGAATTTAATTAATTTCAACACGTTTTATTGAAACATATTTTTTTCAACCAGTTAAATGATTCGAATCGGCGAATCGATTCCCGATTATTATTACTATTACGATTTAATTACATAGGTAGTAATTAGAGGTACTCTATGATTCGCGGAGCTAGACTTTTTCGTGCTCACGACAGTGCACCGAGTCGCCGTGAATCACGATTCTTTTAACTCGTAAACCTCGGTGATGAGTTGAGTATTACGATACGCTATATTTTATAAGCCATCTATGCTGAATTCACATTAGTCAATGTTATTGACCATTTATCATTATACTCAATCATTCTCGTCGAAACTTAAATTGAAAATAAGCGTAGAAACTATAACTGCTTCGTTCAATATTTTAAATGCTGTTATTAAATTTTATAATAGGATATGCTTAATATATGCACTGACATTTTACCAAAAATATGTTTTCAAAAACTTATCGGACAAAAATTAAATTTTCTATTTGCAGCTTACTCTGATTTAAGTAGTTTTGAATGTTCTATACATGAATTAAAATAAATTATCAAGATAAAAGTTGCAAAATTTTTACTATTTAATTATTGCAAAACAACAAATAAATAAAATTCTCAGAGGCCTGGATAGAAATTTTGATAAAAGTATTTCCACTAATTGTATTGCATACAATTACTACCTACCTGAAGCATAAGGGTAATAAAAACAAAAAATGAAATTCCCTTTTGTATATTTCTGTTTTCCATTTTTACAGGGTTTTGATACATAAATGTACCTATTAGATATTCGTATGTTTCTTATTTATTGGTTTTCTATTTTATAAATATTTTTATATTATATTATTTTATTATAAGTAAATTACCATAATATATTAGCATTGCTCATAATTTTTTTGTTAATATGTTTTAATATAGGTAGTATAATTATTAGGAAGTACCTATCACAGTAATAAGTAAATATTATTATTTTTTAATTATCTAACATGCTATTATATATATACATATAATTCTATTTTGAATAAATAAATAAAAATTTGAACTGTTTTAAATTTTATTCATATTATAATTTACCTAGTTATAATATTCCTTTAAATTACTTTTCGTATCGATAACGTGGTTTCGTTAAGAATATTCTTATTACTCTATGGTTGATACCAAGTAAAAGTATCGATACTTTTCTTTTGATACCACATCGCAAAGGAGAGGACGGTGCGTACATATTATATGAACTGGTGCGGGTAAAAATGACAGAATCCACATCTGATGAGGACAGTTAAGAAAATCGTATACGATAAAATTCACAGTTGGCAGTACTGCCAGGTGGCCAGCACGACTGCAGGTTTCGCCACAACGCTTCCAACGACGTGGCGGCGGCGTAGCATAGCAATTGGCGTGGTGGGGGCAGGGCCGGATTTAGAACAAGTGCCGCCCTAGGCCCTTTTAAATATGCCGCTTCTACCTCAAGACAAAATAATATTGTAATTATTTCTAATAAATTTATTTCATTTTAAAGAAATTAGATCAATAGTCATTACAAACAAAACAAATAATTATCAATTCTAATTAGGCATTAGCAGTACACGTTTTTAATCTTAAAATAATCTTAATAATCTTTAATCTTATACTTATGTTATATACAACATTTTACGACGAACTTTTTTAGACGCGAAATCGTCGATTATAATAATATCATCATAATTTATACTTCGAAGGATCTCAGATTCTACGTGTAGTATTGATGTCGCGTTTAATCTATCTGACTCCAAACTTGAACGAAGATGCGGGTTTACTCTTTTCAATGCTAAAAACTACCGCTCTGCTGTACAATTTGTTGCAAACGTGCAAAAATACGTACGTTACGCTGTTGTGACGTTCGGGTAAATATCTATTAATAGTTACATAAATGCGTAAAACATTTATAGGAGTTTTTTTTATTTCTTACAAAATTTGCCGCCCCAAAAAATTTGCCGCCCTAGGCCCGGGCCTCACGGGCCTAGGCGTAAATACGGCCCTGGGTGGGGGTCACGGGGTTTTTAACGGTCGCCGGTTTGTGCCGCCTGTTCCGGAACCTCCAATAGGTTTCAAATTTTCAATATCACTGTTCCGTGGCGGTTGTATTCGCGGGTTTTCGATCAATTCGTTCGCACGTCGGCGCGTTGTTTCTATATTGTCCTGTGATCCGAATAAACGATGAACTGTAAATTTTTTCATAAATAGTCAAAATCGTGTGAATGCACACGAAATTCGACAAGTCCAAGAACACACAAACGGCGGGGTGGGGATCCAGACCACGTGGATCCCCTTCCCCGTTAATACGACACTGACGTGAAGACACCACGGTTTGTGGCGTTCGTGCCCCAAGTTGGCTAGCGTGTGTGAATCGTTATCTTTAAATATTTCATATTTTTTAATGTAGTTTATCTATAACTCGGGCTTCGCGGTATTTTTACCGAATGAATAAAGTTATAAAACTGGAATAAGATAAGTTTGAATATTCCATAGAGTAATCAGAATATTCTTATTACTCTATGGAATATTCACAACGTACATGATAGTGGTGGGAATTTCAACTCTTTTCATTAGATTCAACTTCTACAAATCAGGGGCGGATCTTGGATATTTTGATGTGGGGGGTCACATGTAAATCGTACGATTTGAATCATAAACAATAATACATAATCTCATTCGTAAGCAATGTCGGTAACACGTTTAATATAATGTTGAATGTTGATTACATTGTATTATCATCACGCTCCGAAATAATAATTTACACCTAAATAAGTCATCGACTATCGTACACGTAGTCATTAATATTTAATAAGAGAAAGTGTGTTTATAGATCCTCATACTTCATAGTCTCATAGGTCGAATTGTAGTCTTTCCTAATGTTTTTTGGCAAACACGTCTAGTGCTTCTACCGGTTTTACTTGAATATCCTTTATTTATACGTAGCGTTGCCAAGCCGTCGAGTCTCTCCTGGCCCATTGTCGATCGTAGGTAAGTTTTAATAATTTTTAAGTAACTGAATTCTTGTTGTGTTGTGGTCATAGGTGTTAAATGGGGGAGGACTAAAGGGGTTATAGCCCCCCAGAATTATGTTTAACCCTATGTGTAAAAATTTAGTATTTTATCCGTCCATGATCCGTGTACGAGAACTGGAAACTATATTAAATATTATTTATTTTCATATCCTTATGCAAAGAAATATATTTTTATTTATTATGTTGTTAGTAATTTATTTTATTTGACGATTCAAATTTTATATTATTCAGTTACTTATAAATTATAATATATTATAATATCATATGGATATCAACAACAATAATAATATTTTGTTTTATACTCTATATATTATAATATTATATCATATAATCATCAATAGACCATAATGTTATCGCCGTTTGTTATGTTATCGATGTTTCTGTGGGAAATACAAGTTACAATGTTTAGGTTAAAAATGCATTATGAATATTATTTCATATATAAAATATATTATATAAAATTAATTCACAAAAAGTTTCGGCAGCATCGTCGATAAGTACTATTTTTTTTATAGTGTATACCAAAATAAAAAAAATGGCTATAGCCCCCCCCCCCCATATAAATTCATTCCACTACGCTTATGGTCGTGGTAGGTGTGACACCAATTAAGAGGCATTTGATGTTAGGAAACACAGATGCATATTTAAAAGCTTCCACCGAAGATATTCAACCTTTTTTGAGTTATTTTTCCAAAATTCTTTCCATAAATCTAACTCTCCACGTCAGTGGCGTTCACGTAATTATTTTTCGACTTAAATGTATTATTTGTACAAAATACTTAAATATCAGTTCACCATAATAATGCCTCCATTAGTACATCAAATTTGGACTAAAACTAATGCTATTGGGAGGATCTGTCCCCTAAATCCCCCACCCCCTGCGAGAACGCCCATGATAGTTGTAACCTATGATAGTTAAGTCTAACCCATGATAATTAGTAACCTAACCTAACGCCCATTTAGTCTTCCAGATTACACGTGTCAATTGATTTATTACCATAATGTATTGGTTGGATTACTGAATGAATAAACACTCAAATTAACTAATTACTTTTTTTTTTTATTTTATTTGCTTTTTATTAAAAAAAATAATTACAGCAAAGCGATTACAATATAATGGTGTATCAAAAACAAAAAACAAATATGTGATTCAACTTTACAATTGCACCAACCATCAACATCAGCCGTTTTATTAAATGAATGTGGATCCAGCAATTTAAGAATCAATTATCATACTGATGACATTACTACTTTTCCAATGCCCATATCATTTGAACAGTTACTGCTACAGAAATGTAAGCAAACCATACCAGTAAACGGTCCCCAAAAGAGAAAACGGATTGCTGGAGGATCTGAAGTATTGACTACTAATGATTACCTTGATAAATTGATAGCAAATCAACACAAAAAAGAGAAAATCGAGAAAGTAAAAAAACAAAAACTTATATTAAGACAGAAAAAAACTCAAATAGTAATAAAAAGTTGTTTTGGGAATTTTATATGAGTCACAAGCTTGACCTATAGTCATTCTGTGTGCTCATACTTCCTCTACAGCAATACACAAATCACGTTTTGTGTATTGTGAAGCCCTGGTCGATATTCGTTGGTAATTACGAACCATTTTTTATAAATTAAATTATAATAAGATTATTATTTATAATAAATAAGTACGTATAATTGAATTGGGGCAAGTGTGATTACTAGTTCTCACTTGCCCCGATACAAAAATGTACAGGGGCAAGAGTGAAAGCGTATTTAAACAAATTAAAATGTAATATATTGTTATTTTATCATTCAATTATTAAAATATAGAACATAATTAATGAACTTACTCATTAGATGACTCAAATTTGTATTTCACCGAGTCCAAAACGGTAGGGGATTTTTACACGCGATTGATACCACACCATTTTATGTGATATTATTTTATGTGATAACTCGTAATTAAACAGTGTTACAAACATAAAAATTTTAACATCTGCATCGAGATAGTATTACCATTGATTATAGAATAGATATTCTATTATCAAATATCAATGGTATTACGCATCAATTTAATGTCGTCTGGTACTAAGTTATAAATGAATAAATTTTCAAATATTCAGCAGACACACTTTCCCCGGAATCACACTTACCCCACTTTACCTTACATTAAAAAAAAAACTGTCGATGGAAAATCGATTGGAGGGGCACGTGCCCCAGTACCCCTTCCCTAAATCCACCCTCGCCTACAATTAAATTAGCTTAAATGAGTTGAATCGCCAGTACAACTTGTCAACTTTAATTAACGATTCTTAATTCATACTTGATTGAATCAGGGATATGATACTGACATACTGTTCTGAAATCCTATGTAATCACGATAACGCTTCCAATGACCTTGGCATGCGATATGTATATGTGTCGATAGGCGGCGGCGGCAAAGCACCTGGCAGCTGGGGTCGCGGCGTTGGTCGAAAATCAGTTAAATTCAAAATCAAATTCCATTGTGGTAACACTGAGTCGTGTTAGTCGATGATACAGGACCATAATATACTAATCTATGTACAGGACACGCCGATTCGTTTTTTTTTCTGGTATTCGTTTGATTTTGTATACGGATTCGTTGATTCCGTTGAATTCGTTTAACTTATCGAATCAACTAACTATCGTGAACTACACGCCTCCAGTTCACGACGTTCAGTGACCGGTTCTCGGTACGAACTACGTAGTGAAGCCTCCGGAAGCGTACAGTGACTGGTGCGATATTATTACGTCGTGAGCGTATGTCCACACATGTCGGATTGTGTGCGAGTTATTATCGATCATTCCGAGAGCTTTAGAGTCGATGAAATCCATGCACGTTGAGATCGGGTCTTTCATCATGGAATGCGATTGTTTGTTCGATAGTGACACTCGGTGAGTTGTTTAATATTACGAATTGTATTGTATTCATCTGTTGTTATTGTTATTGAATTCTCGTGGACAGAGAAATATTTTCCGGTCTTCAGAAACCGTTGGATGTGAATTGGAAAAAACAAGAATCAGAAAGACAGAAACAAACGTGGTACGAAAACAGTTCCCATGTCGTTCGTGCGTTTAAAGTGTTGGATTCCTTCCGCGAGTACGTACCGTTCTAAAATCGTGAATGCTGTTCGGTTTGGCAGGAAAATTTTTTATAACGTCGGTAATCGACGTGAATTTTTAGAAATGAGCTGTTATGCGATGTTAAACTTGAAACTGATGATGGTACTCTAGTGTGTGGACACAAAGCAGTTTTAGCTTCGGCTACTCCTTATTTTCAAGCAATGTTCACTAATTTCGAAGAAAGCAAAAAAAGCCATGTCATTTTACGGGAATTAGATTCCAGTGCTTTAAAACTTTTAGTGGATTTCATTTATACCGGTCAAATCACGGTCACCGAACACAATTTACAGGTAAGACTATTTTTTATAATTATTTTGTTTCAGTTTTTCTTATATGTCGTTTTAATTTGTCGTATTCCAAGGTTTTGTTCCATGCCGCTAATCTCCTACAAGTACAAGACGTTAAAGAAGCATGTTGTGATTTCTTACAAACTCAATTGAGTCCAAAAAATTGTCTCGGTTTTAAAGGTCTGATATCTTTGTATAACTGTGAGGAGTACTTGTCGAGTTTCAAATCTTATGTTCTACAAAACTTTTTGTATGTATTATAATTCAATAAAGAATTTAAAATATTGATTGATGGTTAAATTTATTTATTTTTTTTTTTTTTTGTAGAGAGGTAGTTGAAAATGATGAGTTTTTTGATTTATCATATGATGAATTAGTTGAAATTATTTCTTGTAATGAACTAAATAGTTCATCTGAAGAAAAAGTAAGAAACTTTTTATTCTATATTGACAATATATATCTATGTATATTGATATTCTATAAAATAAAATGTTATTGTTTTTCTTAAATGTTTAAAATTTGGTTAATTTACCTTGAATATTGAAGCAAAATGTAATGTCAGCTATTAAGAGGGTACTTCAATTTTTGGGAGAGCAATTATAAAGTAGCTTAACAGAACTAAAAAACATAATGAGGACAATGACACGGTAGTTAATTAACAATCAACACACGCAATATGCAGCAGTTGCCAGTTTGTAATTGTATAACGGTATATGTGTATCAAATGATTGGAATAATCACTCCACTATGTGTTTTATTATTGACTTCCCCCCCTATTTTTTTTTTGGCATTTTGTTCATAGTTATGAGGAGTAACTGTTAACGACACTCAAGTGTCTGCTCTTAACTGCATGTATTTCACCAGAGTTCCAGTAAATTGTTACTGGTTTTCAATATTTGACAATTGTGAATCAACATAATAGTTGTTGAATGATTTGTTTTTTAAACTTTGATGAAAGAATATTATTTCCATGATAGTGTTCAAACCAGTATTACTCATATAATTTTTGATAATTTTATGCTCATGTACAAAAACTGTAAACCAATATTTTATTTCGTTTTATTATATTTAATGATTCATGATAATTTTATAAGAGGTTGTTCCTCTTCTCTAGTCGCCAATGTTATAAGTTATAAAATTTATTTGATTTCCTTAACTTTTTTATAGGTATTTGAATGTGTTGTTGATTGGGTGAATCATGACATTATCAACAGAAAAAATGTTTTTCCTCAACTAATAGAACATGTGCGTTTGCCTTTAGTATCAAAAGATTATTTATATAATAGAGTAAAAGAGGAACCTCTTTTTAAAAGCAGTTTGGAATGTAAGTTGATTCTTTGAAATAATCACTATCGTAAATTTAAGTCATTGTTAAAATCATAATATTTATAGGCGAAGAGTTATTCGATGAAGCTTTATATTTTCAATTAATGAAGTTTGTAGAGCCTGGTGTTATACGTAACCAACCTAGAATACCTGTTGTGCCAAATGTAAGTAAGTGATTGATTGAAATGTCATTTTGTATTAAACTATTTATATCATGACAGGTAATTCTAGTTATTGGTAGAGAAATTGGCAAGCCAAACTCTAGCATACATTGGTTTCATCTTTCGACTAACATATGGCAGCTTTGGCCTGAAATAATTGTACCACCCAAGTTTAAAGGAAGGCTTACTGTATTAAATAATCAACTCTTGTTTTTCTTACAATTTGATACCGGTAAAGTTTATCGGTTAGATCTATTTTCACCATCTCCTTATTTTAAGAAAACAGAGTCCATGTTAAAATCACGAAATAATATAGGACTTGGTGTATTGGATAACTGTATTTACGCTGTGAGTATAATTTAACAATATGATTTAGTTAAACATTGATCATTTAAGTTCTTTAATATTATAACCAACATAATAATGTACACTCTAGGTTGGTGGACATGCTGGTTCTGATTTAAAAAGTGCAGAAGTTTTTTACTCCACTACCCAAAAGTGGGAAATGATATCAGAAATGTCCGTTGCAAGAGTACATTGTGGCGTTGGAGTGCTTAATAATCACTTGTATGCGGTAATATAAAATATATTTTTTGGTATTTTTTAGAGCTCCCTATTTCACGTGTACACGTTTTCACGTATTCACTTGAAATTAATATTCGAAATGATTAAACTGTGTATTTAAAAAATCCGTATACACGTGTAATTAATTCACGTGTACACGTGTATATATGTATTCACGTGTTTTAAAGTTTTAATACTTACTTCTTCATCGTTATGTATAATAATTAGATTTATCACAGGGTTGAGGAATATTTATTTTAGTACAGATATACATTAATTTATTTTAATAAATATAACAAAAATATTAAATTTTAACAATGGCAACATTTTAATAAATACAAAAAACATAAATAATATGGATTATTAAGCATGAAATAATATAAATAACAATAAGAATACTATGGTATTAAATGTCTGTTTTGGTACAAGAAAACCAGCGAATTGACATTTTTTGTCAGTAATGACGTTCTTTTAGAAGTCACCACGTTCCCGCATGTTGAAAAAAACCGCTCGGAACTCACTGAAGTGGCTGGTATTGATAAATATTTTTTGGCCAACATTGCTATAGTTGGATATTTTTCTTGTCTGGATTTCCACCTATCGAATGGATTTAAATCAAACTTTAACTGAGGTTCAGCTAAATAATTTTGAAATTCCGTCATTAAATCATTAGCTTCAGAACTATCATCACCATAGGGAAACTGAAGTGCGCTTTTTTGAAGTGATAGTTCACTTTGTGTCTCTACAATATTAACATTATGTACATTTGTATTGTTTAATAAATCGATGACGGATGATCGAATGCTTTCTCGTGCAATTATAGGTTCATGGTCCAAATTTTTATACCGTGGATCTAAAAATGACGCGATTTGTCGTACAGAGACTTTGTTTTCTAAATTCCACTCAAGTTTCAAACGTTCTTTAATTTCAGAAATAATTGTTTGTTTAAAATAGGTTATACTTTGATAACAAGAATTTCTATTTTTGACCATCGTTGCTCTGAAATTTCTAATTTTTGGGCTATTTGTGCTGGAGTTATTGTTCGATCAGCAATCATGTTAATAATTGGGCACCTATCTTTAAAAATACGTTCAAGCATTAGATAGATTGAATTCCATCGTGTTTTGCAACATTGTAATAAAGACTGTTCAGGCATACCTAATTGGTTTTGTTTATTCAATAATGATTGTATCGCCAAATTCGAATGTTTTGAAATGACCTACTAAACTGCTGCTTAGCTTAATTGTTTCGGAAATAGAATCCTCTTTTAATGCTTTATGTATACAAAGTTGTAAGCTATGAGCTGTACATGTCACATCTGAAATGTTAGTGTTTCTTGTACAAGAAAGTAATTGAACAGCGTTTACTACATTTTTAGCATTATCAGTAATAACAGTCGTGACTTTATCCTGAATTTCCCATTTGGAGAATACATTTAATTAAAATAAAATAAAATAAAAATAAAATAAATAAATGAGACTCATGGTTTAATAATATTATTACAGACAAATAAATTATATTAAATTTAATCTCCTAGATTTTTGTACGAATTCGTTGATAATATTTTCATTATTTAAACCATTTTTTAGTTCTCTTTCTGTCAATAAATATGAAAGATTAGTAAATCTATTCTATTCCATGCTGGTACGTAATCAATTTTTAACGCGCCGCATCGACGAAAACCATCTATAACACGTAGCTAAGGAAATTGGTATGGTAATTTCTCCTTGAATCAACTTATAAATGTTCAGATTAACTTCTAAATCACAAGCGTTCATAAATATAAAATAATCCCTTTTCAATAATATTTTAAGCTAGAAAAAAAACTGGGAGTGCTCATTATGACTTACGGGTACTGATCCCGCCGACACCCATGTATGTGCGTTCAATGCCAGTACCATCGTTTATTGTTTTGATATAGTTTGGATAAAAATTAAATTGTTATACAAAATTGTATTTTAAACGTTTCCGTACGAAAAATAATGTCAAAGACTAGGTAATAATTGAACTCGCCTGAATCCGCAACCAGTTTTATTTGTTTAACTTATTCGTGCTCAATTCACGGCGTTATCACAATACATCACAGACAATCTGGCAACGTTGTCGTTTTAAATTTTAAAGCGTTCCGATCGTGTGCCGTATGCTTTAAATTTTTTTCGGCTGGAAAAATAGGTTTTACATACGTATATATATATATATATATATATATATATATATATATATATATATATATAGGACGAGGCCAAACACCGAACGGCTAACTCTAGTTTCGGTCCGACGGACCGACCGGTCGCGACCGCCGGTTACGTCGTATTACCTAAGTGTTCTTTATCTAATTGTTGACTTTACATATTTATCATTAAATAATATTTTTTACGCTTTATGATTTATTAATTGAATTCCGTCCAGAATTACATGGGAATAAAATATAATCAGAGACGCTTTCGCTATTTCACTTTTCTTCTGTATTTTTCGATAATATATTTTGATTTTAGCGTGTGGTACTCGCGACGGCACATTAATTTCAAGGAATGTTATTTTTGCGATTCCGTCGAAGTCACCGTTACGGTTGTATTTTCCAAATATTTATGATATAACTCGATTTGTATGGAAAAAAATTTAAGAATTCTTGGTAGACACAATAAAATAATATTGTGTGTGTGTGTACGTGATGAGCGCGTGTGTGACGTAAAATAACGTTTACACGAATACAATTCAGCCATTACCGGCAAGACGACCTCCTGAGGGTGAGATCCCATGCTCCCCAGGCCGTTCCATTTAACGACCGTATATATTTTACCTTCACGAAAAAATATTTTCGTGTTTTATTTTAAACGTTTCTCGTGATCATGTCTTTATTGTCTATATCGTGTTCGTGAAAAATTTTACGACATTTAAAAGTATGAATATTATTATATTATCAATCGATTATTTATGTTTGAATCGTTTAAATTAATATTTCTCCGCAATGAGTACCGCAATATTCGGACAAAACACTGTAGTTTAACGATGAGAATTTAATTAATTTCAACACGTTTTATTGAAACATATTTTTTTCAACCAGTTAAATGATTCGAATCGGCGAATCGATTCCCGATTATTATTACTATTACGATTTAATTACATAGGTAGTAATTAGAGGTACTCTATGATTCGCGGAGCTAGACTTTTTCGTGCTCACGACAGTGCACCGAGTCGCCGTGAATCACGATTCTTTTAACTCGTAAACCTCGGTGATGAGTTGAGTATTACGATACGCTATATTTTATAAGCCATCTATGCTGAATTCACATTAGTCAATGTTATTGACCATTTATCATTATACTCAATCATTCTCGTCGAAACTTAAATTGAAAATAAGCGTAGAAACTATAACTGCTTCGTTCAATATTTTAAATGCTGTTATTAAATTTTATAATAGGATATGCTTAATATATGCACTGACATTTTACCAAAAATATGTTTTCAAAAACTTATCGGACAAAAATTAAATTTTCTATTTGCAGCTTACTCTGATTTAAGTAGTTTTGAATGTTCTATACATGAATTAAAATAAATTATCAAGATAAAAGTTGCAAAATTTTTACTATTTAATTATTGCAAAACAACAAATAAATAAAATTCTCAGAGGCCTGGATAGAAATTTTGATAAAAGTATTTCCACTAATTGTATTGCATACAATTACTACCTACCTGAAGCATAAGGGTAATAAAAACAAAAAATGAAATTCCCTTTTGTATATTTCTGTTTTCCATTTTTACAGGGTTTTGATACATAAATGTACCTATTAGATATTCGTATGTTTCTTATTTATTGGTTTTCTATTTTATAAATATTTTTATATTATATTATTTTATTATAAGTAAATTACCATAATATATTAGCATTGCTCATAATTTTTTTGTTAATATGTTTTAATATAGGTAGTATAATTATTAGGAAGTACCTATCACAGTAATAAGTAAATATTATTATTTTTTAATTATCTAACATGCTATTATATATATACATATAATTCTATTTTGAATAAATAAATAAAAATTTGAACTGTTTTAAATTTTATTCATATTATAATTTACCTAGTTATAATATTCCTTTAAATTACTTTTCGTATCGATAACGTGGTTTCGTTAAGAATATTCTTATTACTCTATGGTTGATACCAAGTAAAAGTATCGATACTTTTCTTTTGATACCACATCGCAAAGGAGAGGACGGTGCGTACATATTATATGAACTGGTGCGGGTAAAAATGACAGAATCCACATCTGATGAGGACAGTTAAGAAAATCGTATACGATAAAATTCACAGTTGGCAGTACTGCCAGGTGGCCAGCACGACTGCAGGTTTCGCCACAACGCTTCCAACGACGTGGCGGCGGCGTAGCATAGCAATTGGCGTGGTGGGGGCAGGGCCGGATTTAGAACAAGTGCCGCCCTAGGCCCTTTTAAATATGCCGCTTCTACCTCAAGACAAAATAATATTGTAATTATTTCTAATAAATTTATTTCATTTTAAAGAAATTAGATCAATAGTCATTACAAACAAAACAAATAATTATCAATTCTAATTAGGCATTAGCAGTACACGTTTTTAATCTTAAAATAATCTTAATAATCTTTAATCTTATACTTATGTTATATACAACATTTTACGACGAACTTTTTTAGACGCGAAATCGTCGATTATAATAATATCATCATAATTTATACTTCGAAGGATCTCAGATTCTACGTGTAGTATTGATGTCGCGTTTAATCTATCTGACTCCAAACTTGAACGAAGATGCGGGTTTACTCTTTTCAATGCTAAAAACTACCGCTCTGCTGTACAATTTGTTGCAAACGTGCAAAAATACGTACGTTACGCTGTTGTGACGTTCGGGTAAATATCTATTAATAGTTACATAAATGCGTAAAACATTTATAGGAGTTTTTTTTATTTCTTACAAAATTTGCCGCCCCAAAAAATTTGCCGCCCTAGGCCCGGGCCTCACGGGCCTAGGCGTAAATACGGCCCTGGGTGGGGGTCACGGGGTTTTTAACGGTCGCCGGTTTGTGCCGCCTGTTCCGGAACCTCCAATAGGTTTCAAATTTTCAATATCACTGTTCCGTGGCGGTTGTATTCGCGGGTTTTCGATCAATTCGTTCGCACGTCGGCGCGTTGTTTCTATATTGTCCTGTGATCCGAATAAACGATGAACTGTAAATTTTTTCATAAATAGTCAAAATCGTGTGAATGCACACGAAATTCGACAAGTCCAAGAACACACAAACGGCGGGGTGGGGATCCAGACCACGTGGATCCCCTTCCCCGTTAATACGACACTGACGTGAAGACACCACGGTTTGTGGCGTTCGTGCCCCAAGTTGGCTAGCGTGTGTGAATCGTTATCTTTAAATATTTCATATTTTTTAATGTAGTTTATCTATAACTCGGGCTTCGCGGTATTTTTACCGAATGAATAAAGTTATAAAACTGGAATAAGATAAGTTTGAATATTCCATAGAGTAATCAGAATATTCTTATTACTCTATGGAATATTCACAACGTACATGATAGTGGTGGGAATTTCAACTCTTTTCATTAGATTCAACTTCTACAAATCAGGGGCGGATCTTGGATATTTTGATGTGGGGGGTCACATGTAAATCGTACGATTTGAATCATAAACAATAATACATAATCTCATTCGTAAGCAATGTCGGTAACACGTTTAATATAATGTTGAATGTTGATTACATTGTATTATCATCACGCTCCGAAATAATAATTTACACCTAAATAAGTCATCGACTATCGTACACGTAGTCATTAATATTTAATAAGAGAAAGTGTGTTTATAGATCCTCATACTTCATAGTCTCATAGGTCGAATTGTAGTCTTTCCTAATGTTTTTTGGCAAACACGTCTAGTGCTTCTACCGGTTTTACTTGAATATCCTTTATTTATACGTAGCGTTGCCAAGCCGTCGAGTCTCTCCTGGCCCATTGTCGATCGTAGGTAAGTTTTAATAATTTTTAAGTAACTGAATTCTTGTTGTGTTGTGGTCATAGGTGTTAAATGGGGGAGGACTAAAGGGGTTATAGCCCCCCAGAATTATGTTTAACCCTATGTGTAAAAATTTAGTATTTTATCCGTCCATGATCCGTGTACGAGAACTGGAAACTATATTAAATATTATTTATTTTCATATCCTTATGCAAAGAAATATATTTTTATTTATTATGTTGTTAGTAATTTATTTTATTTGACGATTCAAATTTTATATTATTCAGTTACTTATAAATTATAATATATTATAATATCATATGGATATCAACAACAATAATAATATTTTGTTTTATACTCTATATATTATAATATTATATCATATAATCATCAATAGACCATAATGTTATCGCCGTTTGTTATGTTATCGATGTTTCTGTGGGAAATACAAGTTACAATGTTTAGGTTAAAAATGCATTATGAATATTATTTCATATATAAAATATATTATATAAAATTAATTCACAAAAAGTTTCGGCAGCATCGTCGATAAGTACTATTTTTTTTATAGTGTATACCAAAATAAAAAAAATGGCTATAGCCCCCCCCCCCCCATATAAATTCATTCCACTACGCTTATGGTCGTGGTAGGTGTGACACCAATTAAGAGGCATTTGATGTTAGGAAACACAGATGCATATTTAAAAGCTTCCACCGAAGATATTCAACCTTTTTTGAGTTATTTTTCCAAAATTCTTTCCATAAATCTAACTCTCCACGTCAGTGGCGTTCACGTAATTATTTTTCGACTTAAATGTATTATTTGTACAAAATACTTAAATATCAGTTCACCATAATAATGCCTCCATTAGTACATCAAATTTGGACTAAAACTAATGCTATTGGGAGGATCTGTCCCCTAAATCCCCCACCCCCTGCGAGAACGCCCATGATAGTTGTAACCTATGATAGTTAAGTCTAACCCATGATAATTAGTAACCTAACCTAACGCCCATTTAGTCTTCCAGATTACACGTGTCAATTGATTTATTACCATAATGTATTGGTTGGATTACTGAATGAATAAACACTCAAATTAACTAATTACTTTTTTTTTTTATTTTATTTGCTTTTTATTAAAAAAAATAATTACAGCAAAGCGATTACAATATAATGGTGTATCAAAAACAAAAAACAAATATGTGATTCAACTTTACAATTGCACCAACCATCAACATCAGCCGTTTTATTAAATGAATGTGGATCCAGCAATTTAAGAATCAATTATCATACTGATGACATTACTACTTTTCCAATGCCCATATCATTTGAACAGTTACTGCTACAGAAATGTAAGCAAACCATACCAGTAAACGGTCCCCAAAAGAGAAAACGGATTGCTGGAGGATCTGAAGTATTGACTACTAATGATTACCTTGATAAATTGATAGCAAATCAACACAAAAAAGAGAAAATCGAGAAAGTAAAAAAACAAAAACTTATATTAAGACAGAAAAAAACTCAAATAGTAATAAAAAGTTGTTTTGGGAATTTTATATGAGTCACAAGCTTGACCTATAGTCATTCTGTGTGCTCATACTTCCTCTACAGCAATACACAAATCACGTTTTGTGTATTGTGAAGCCCTGGTCGATATTCGTTGGTAATTACGAACCATTTTTTATAAATTAAATTATAATAAGATTATTATTTATAATAAATAAGTACGTATAATTGAATTGGGGCAAGTGTGATTACTAGTTCTCACTTGCCCCGATACAAAAATGTACAGGGGCAAGAGTGAAAGCGTATTTAAACAAATTAAAATGTAATATATTGTTATTTTATCATTCAATTATTAAAATATAGAACATAATTAATGAACTTACTCATTAGATGACTCAAATTTGTATTTCACCGAGTCCAAAACGGTAGGGGATTTTTACACGCGATTGATACCACACCATTTTATGTGATATTATTTTATGTGATAACTCGTAATTAAACAGTGTTACAAACATAAAAATTTTAACATCTGCATCGAGATAGTATTACCATTGATTATAGAATAGATATTCTATTATCAAATATCAATGGTATTACGCATCAATTTAATGTCGTCTGGTACTAAGTTATAAATGAATAAATTTTCAAATATTCAGCAGACACACTTTCCCCGGAATCACACTTACCCCACTTTACCTTACATTAAAAAAAAAACTGTCGATGGAAAATCGATTGGAGGGGCACGTGCCCCAGTACCCCTTCCCTAAATCCACCCTCGCCTACAATTAAATTAGCTTAAATGAGTTGAATCGCCAGTACAACTTGTCAACTTTAATTAACGATTCTTAATTCATACTTGATTGAATCAGGGATATGATACTGACATACTGTTCTGAAATCCTATGTAATCACGATAACGCTTCCAATGACCTTGGCATGCGATATGTATATGTGTCGATAGGCGGCGGCGGCAAAGCACCTGGCAGCTGGGGTCGCGGCGTTGGTCGAAAATCAGTTAAATTCAAAATCAAATTCCATTGTGGTAACACTGAGTCGTGTTAGTCGATGATACAGGACCATAATATACTAATCTATGTACAGGACACGCCGATTCGTTTTTTTTTCTGGTATTCGTTTGATTTTGTATACGGATTCGTTGATTCCGTTGAATTCGTTTAACTTATCGAATCAACTAACTATCGTGAACTACACGCCTCCAGTTCACGACGTTCAGTGACCGGTTCTCGGTACGAACTACGTAGTGAAGCCTCCGGAAGCGTACAGTGACTGGTGCGATATTATTACGTCGTGAGCGTATGTCCACACATGTCGGATTGTGTGCGAGTTATTATCGATCATTCCGAGAGCTTTAGAGTCGATGAAATCCATGCACGTTGAGATCGGGTCTTTCATCATGGAATGCGATTGTTTGTTCGATAGTGACACTCGGTGAGTTGTTTAATATTACGAATTGTATTGTATTCATCTGTTGTTATTGTTATTGAATTCTCGTGGACAGAGAAATATTTTCCGGTCTTCAGAAACCGTTGGATGTGAATTGGAAAAAACAAGAATCAGAAAGACAGAAACAAACGTGGTACGAAAACAGTTCCCATGTCGTTCGTGCGTTTAAAGTGTTGGATTCCTTCCGCGAGTACGTACCGTTCTAAAATCGTGAATGCTGTTCGGTTTGGCAGGAAAATTTTTTATAACGTCGGTAATCGACGTGAATTTTTAGAAATGAGCTGTTATGCGATGTTAAACTTGAAACTGATGATGGTACTCTAGTGTGTGGACACAAAGCAGTTTTAGCTTCGGCTACTCCTTATTTTCAAGCAATGTTCACTAATTTCGAAGAAAGCAAAAAAAGCCATGTCATTTTACGGGAATTAGATTCCAGTGCTTTAAAACTTTTAGTGGATTTCATTTATACCGGTCAAATCACGGTCACCGAACACAATTTACAGGTAAGACTATTTTTTATAATTATTTTGTTTCAGTTTTTCTTATATGTCGTTTTAATTTGTCGTATTCCAAGGTTTTGTTCCATGCCGCTAATCTCCTACAAGTACAAGACGTTAAAGAAGCATGTTGTGATTTCTTACAAACTCAATTGAGTCCAAAAAATTGTCTCGGTTTTAAAGGTCTGATATCTTTGTATAACTGTGAGGAGTACTTGTCGAGTTTCAAATCTTATGTTCTACAAAACTTTTTGTATGTATTATAATTCAATAAAGAATTTAAAATATTGATTGATGGTTAAATTTATTTATTTTTTTTTTTTTTTGTAGAGAGGTAGTTGAAAATGATGAGTTTTTTGATTTATCATATGATGAATTAGTTGAAATTATTTCTTGTAATGAACTAAATAGTTCATCTGAAGAAAAAGTAAGAAACTTTTTATTCTATATTGACAATATATATCTATGTATATTGATATTCTATAAAATAAAATGTTATTGTTTTTCTTAAATGTTTAAAATTTGGTTAATTTACCTTGAATATTGAAGCAAAATGTAATGTCAGCTATTAAGAGGGTACTTCAATTTTTGGGAGAGCAATTATAAAGTAGCTTAACAGAACTAAAAAACATAATGAGGACAATGACACGGTAGTTAATTAACAATCAACACACGCAATATGCAGCAGTTGCCAGTTTGTAATTGTATAACGGTATATGTGTATCAAATGATTGGAATAATCACTCCACTATGTGTTTTATTATTGACTTCCCCCCCTATTTTTTTTTTGGCATTTTGTTCATAGTTATGAGGAGTAACTGTTAACGACACTCAAGTGTCTGCTCTTAACTGCATGTATTTCACCAGAGTTCCAGTAAATTGTTACTGGTTTTCAATATTTGACAATTGTGAATCAACATAATAGTTGTTGAATGATTTGTTTTTTAAACTTTGATGAAAGAATATTATTTCCATGATAGTGTTCAAACCAGTATTACTCATATAATTTTTGATAATTTTATGCTCATGTACAAAAACTGTAAACCAATATTTTATTTCGTTTTATTATATTTAATGATTCATGATAATTTTATAAGAGGTTGTTCCTCTTCTCTAGTCGCCAATGTTATAAGTTATAAAATTTATTTGATTTCCTTAACTTTTTTATAGGTATTTGAATGTGTTGTTGATTGGGTGAATCATGACATTATCAACAGAAAAAATGTTTTTCCTCAACTAATAGAACATGTGCGTTTGCCTTTAGTATCAAAAGATTATTTATATAATAGAGTAAAAGAGGAACCTCTTTTTAAAAGCAGTTTGGAATGTAAGTTGATTCTTTGAAATAATCACTATCGTAAATTTAAGTCATTGTTAAAATCATAATATTTATAGGCGAAGAGTTATTCGATGAAGCTTTATATTTTCAATTAATGAAGTTTGTAGAGCCTGGTGTTATACGTAACCAACCTAGAATACCTGTTGTGCCAAATGTAAGTAAGTGATTGATTGAAATGTCATTTTGTATTAAACTATTTATATCATGACAGGTAATTCTAGTTATTGGTAGAGAAATTGGCAAGCCAAACTCTAGCATACATTGGTTTCATCTTTCGACTAACATATGGCAGCTTTGGCCTGAAATAATTGTACCACCCAAGTTTAAAGGAAGGCTTACTGTATTAAATAATCAACTCTTGTTTTTCTTACAATTTGATACCGGTAAAGTTTATCGGTTAGATCTATTTTCACCATCTCCTTATTTTAAGAAAACAGAGTCCATGTTAAAATCACGAAATAATATAGGACTTGGTGTATTGGATAACTGTATTTACGCTGTGAGTATAATTTAACAATATGATTTAGTTAAACATTGATCATTTAAGTTCTTTAATATTATAACCAACATAATAATGTACACTCTAGGTTGGTGGACATGCTGGTTCTGATTTAAAAAGTGCAGAAGTTTTTTACTCCACTACCCAAAAGTGGGAAATGATATCAGAAATGTCCGTTGCAAGAGTACATTGTGGCGTTGGAGTGCTTAATAATCACTTGTATGCGGTAATATAAAATATATTTTTTGGTATTTTTTAGAGCTCCCTATTTCACGTGTACACGTTTTCACGTATTCACTTGAAATTAATATTCGAAATGATTAAACTGTGTATTTAAAAAATCCGTATACACGTGTAATTAATTCACGTGTACACGTGTATATATGTATTCACGTGTTTTAAAGTTTTAATACTTACTTCTTCATCGTTATGTATAATAATTAGATTTATCACAGGGTTGAGGAATATTTATTTTAGTACAGATATACATTAATTTATTTTAATAAATATAACAAAAATATTAAATTTTAACAATGGCAACATTTTAATAAATACAAAAAACATAAATAATATGGATTATTAAGCATGAAATAATATAAATAACAATAAGAATACTATGGTATTAAATGTCTGTTTTGGTACAAGAAAACCAGCGAATTGACATTTTTTGTCAGTAATGACGTTCTTTTAGAAGTCACCACGTTCCCGCATGTTGAAAAAAACCGCTCGGAACTCACTGAAGTGGCTGGTATTGATAAATATTTTTTGGCCAACATTGCTATAGTTGGATATTTTTCTTGTCTGGATTTCCACCTATCGAATGGATTTAAATCAAACTTTAACTGAGGTTCAGCTAAATAATTTTGAAATTCCGTCATTAAATCATTAGCTTCAGAACTATCATCACCATAGGGAAACTGAAGTGCGCTTTTTTGAAGTGATAGTTCACTTTGTGTCTCTACAATATTAACATTATGTACATTTGTATTGTTTAATAAATCGATGACGGATGATCGAATGCTTTCTCGTGCAATTATAGGTTCATGGTCCAAATTTTTATACCGTGGATCTAAAAATGACGCGATTTGTCGTACAGAGACTTTGTTTTCTAAATTCCACTCAAGTTTCAAACGTTCTTTAATTTCAGAAATAATTGTTTGTTTAAAATAGGTTATACTTTGATAACAAGAATTTCTATTTTTGACCATCGTTGCTCTGAAATTTCTAATTTTTGGGCTATTTGTGCTGGAGTTATTGTTCGATCAGCAATCATGTTAATAATTGGGCACCTATTTTTAAAAATACGTTCAAGCATTAGATAGATTGAATTCCATCGTGTTTTGCAACATTGTAATAAAGACTGTTCAGGCATACCTAATTGGTTTTGTTTATTCAATAATGATTGTATCGCCAAATTCGAATGTTTTGAAATGACCTACTAAACTGCTGCTTAGCTTAATTGTTTCGGAAATAGAATCCTCTTTTAATGCTTTATGTATACAAAGTTGTAAGCTATGAGCTGTACATGTCACATCTGAAATGTTAGTGTTTCTTGTACAAGAAAGTAATTGAACAGCGTTTACTACATTTTTAGCATTATCAGTAATAACAGTCGTGACTTTATCCTGAATTTCCCATTTGGAGAATACATTTTCTAATTTTTCAGAGATATTTAAAGCTGTATGCCGTTCTTCCATTTCTTCAGTAGTTAATGTAAATGACAACTGAGACCAATTATTTTTTAATACATGTGCAGTAACGGTCATATAAGAATGTTGGGTCATTGAAGACCAACAATCTGTTGTGCATACAACACTTTGTACAGCATTTAAATCATTCTGTATTTTATTTTCAACAGTTGATTTAAAAAAATGTAGTCTTTTTTTTTAATGCTTCCTCTTTCAAAACTTTATAATTTGGTTCTACGATGGCCATAAATTGGCGAAACCCAGAGCTTGAACAAAATGACAAAGGTGATTGGTTCATACAAATAAGTTTAGCTAATGCTTTATGAATTGCTTCTGTTCTTTCAGGATTACATATACCATTAGTTTCAGTATCACTATTAGGTGCCAAAAAACGGCGACGTTTTCTAGGTATTACATTATCCTGACTTTCTGGTTGTTTAACATTGTCATTAGAACTTGACGATGAAGATTCATTATTCGTTAATAAAACTGTGTCTTGTAAATTATCAATTACTTCAAGATTATTGGATGAATTTAACCTATAAATACGAGTTGTTCAAATGAGTTGAAAATACAAATCTGTTGTAGGTAATAAAAATATCTTTTTCAAATTTTAAGAAATAATCAATTCTGAACGAAGTGAAATACATATACAGTGTACTCCCGATTATCCGCTGTCTTCCACGGAATCGTCTACATACCTATATGTATTCAAAAAAATATATACCTATTGTATCTTTCCATTATAAATCATTATATGTTTAATTGGGTTGTGAATTTGTCATAGCCGATAACTCGATAACGACGTAAAATACGCTTATTTAATATTAATACATGTGTATGTATTTTTATTAATACACATTATGTTATGTTCCTTTCATACTAGACCCTCGAATGTACATTGTACATCATTATCGGTTAAATTGGGCAGCCATAGTCGATTATACGATAACGTACATATTGCATTTGATCACTTATAACGCGTATACCTATTTAGTCTTCTGTCTACTATCGACTAGAACTTCGCATTGGTGTTCAAAGTGTTTTGCGTCATTTTAGTTTTAATATTTTTTATTGCAAGTTATAATTTTTATTAATTTTTCATTATATATGTATGTACATAAATTTATTGTACATACATGTGTATCTTTTTTAATAATATGTAATAATAATTTTCAATTTCATATTTAGTTTTTATTATAAAATTTAATTTTGCGGATTATCCGCAGAATTCGTTTATCCGTGGATGTCCTGCCACCCTATTCCACGGATAATCGGGAGTACACTGTATTATAATGTAAATGTTCGAAAATAATAACGTATTTCATAATATATATAATTTTAACAAACATAAAGAATGATAAAACTAAATTAAATTAATCAAAAAATAAATTTGTCAAAAAATGTTGAATTACAAATAATTGACATACCTGGACCTCCTAGACGTCAATTTCCCTGGTTGATTGATATTATGTTTTATATTTAAGTGTCTTATTAAAGACCCTGTTGTTCCACCAACACAAGAATATTCGTTATTTTCCTCTTCATCACACAATTCACAAAATGCTTTGTCTCCTCTTCTTTTAGCATAATCCCATACCCAACTTCTTTTTTTACCCATTATTTACTCGTAAAAATTTAAAGGTAATATTTAAAGAATATTCTTTAAGTTGGAACAAACTCAACTGTGCTTATACTTGGTAAACTTACTATTGCTAATCGAATGTTTCAATTATTGATAAAATTTACGGCGTACTATAACAAGAGTGTTAAACCACTATTATATGATAGTATAAAAATATATTGTCAAAACAAACAATAAATCGTATTTTATGTTCTTAACTTGATGGGCACTAATCATCAAAGTTTGGTTGCAATGACATTTATGGACAGCTAACTGCTTTAATATTGATATTTCAGTCTCTCTTCGACATCGTTGTCGATCTAACACAACTGTACTACCGCCTTTCTAGTAAATTATATGTATATCAGTTTTCTGAATAAACTTAAAGTATACAGTCCACTTGTACCTATTGAACACACTGTATATCCGCACGGCCGTACGGTATATTTGTGAGTTCGTGAATACGTGAATAACACTATTTCATGTGAATACTTGAATAACACAAATTCACGTGAACACGGAAAGTAAATTCACGTGTATTAAATATACGTGATTGTACATTTTTCATTCACGTGTACACGGACTCCGTGTTCACGTACATATTACTTCACGTTTTCAAACGAGACCCCTAGTATTTTTATGTGCTTCAACATTTTTTATTTCTGTGGTTCACTGATGTGATATCTACAGTTGCTATCTTTATCTATATAAAGTCTTATACATCAAAATTGTACTACTTATTGTTATTGTTATTTTATTTTAGTTTGTTAGATAGATGGAGACATTGTACGAGGATATAATGTATTTTTTTTTTCACTTTATAGGTTGGAGGTCGTAACGATGGTAGATACTTGAAATCTGTTGAGCGTTACTGTCCTAGAACTAACACATGGACTCCAGTTGCAGATATGAATGAACGTCGTTCTCGTGTTGGAGTAGCAGTCTTAAACGGTGTTATGTATGCGGTTGGTGGTTACAATGGAAGTTCACTAAGCAGTGCTGAAGCATATAATCCAAATTCTAATACTTGGACTTATGTGTCTGACATGCATAGAAGTCGAAAGTTTCCTGGTAATTAATGTTATTTTATGAAGAACTTTTCATTTAAAAATACTTATATTTGATACATTTTCATCATAGGAGTTGTTGTTTTAAATGGTTTATTATATGCGGTTGGTAAAGAAGATGAAAGCTTTAAGTTCTCAGCAGAAACTTATGACCCAAAATCTAATATTTGGACCATGTTACCAGGAAGGATAAATATTTCAGATACTTTTTCTGGAGCAGTGGTCATTCATACACCTCCATGTTTAGAAATTTAGATCTTAATTAGTATATCACGGTTAAAACTTCTTTGACTTGAAATATACTTAATGTCAAGTTTACTATGCAAATTTAACGCCAATAAATGAATAATATGTATTTCAATATTGCTTCAAGTACTTTTTGATTTCAGTTTATACTTGACCTATTTTTTATTTAAATAATTTGTCTATTAAATTAAATTTTAATCAAAGTACACTTTGTATCTATTTAAACTAAGTATTTGTTTTTATAAATTTGTGTTATGTAATTTTATCGTTGATTTAATTCTTTATTTTATATGGAGTTTTTAATTTAATTAAATTCATTAGTGTTTTAACAAAATATTGTATCATTTTAGACAGCTCTCACACCGGTGTTATAGGCAACGAGCTACTAATAATCGGCAATAAGCAATAATATCGCCATTTACCAATATCTACCTATCAAATCGTTTATGAAACAATAACTAGAAAATTATATAAACTATAAGCAAGACTACCGTGTGACATACCCACAATAATGCATAATACACATCGATATTACCCAAGGATAAAGGTTGGTACTGTATAGCCTATATATACCTATATAGGTGTGCATTATACGTGATCTTACGAATTGTTTCGAGAAAAAAGTAAATTTTTTCTATAATGTTGACGTAATAATTAAATCGGTGTCGAATTCAAAAAAAATCATCAAAAAAAAAAAAAATGTATAAAAACGTGTGTATAAATAAGATTACAATGATATTTAATGAGCAGAAACTTTTAATTACTAATGGAATATATGCATATTATTACTTCGTTCTAATAAGCATATTTCGAGCATCTATTATTATACATTATTAATTATTGTTATTATAAATCATGTAACAAGCCACACATGTCATTTTAACACTAGTTGCCAGTGGCGTATTTAGGGGGGCAGGGAGGGCGATTGCGCTGGGGAGCACTTTTTTGGGGGCAATAAATTTGACTGGGAGCTGTTTTTTAAACAGATTTATGATGATTTGAGCAACTATAAAAAAAAAAAAAAAAAAAAAAAAAAAAAAGGAAAACTTTTAGTTGATTTTCATTTATAGGCAATCAATATGAACAAAACGTTCTATTTACGTTAACACGACAACATAGCCATTTTGTGAAATTAATCTCCACATTTCATAATAAGCGCGCGTTTATTGGTTTGTTGTTCGTCATAGGCTGTTCAAAAAAAACAAAACACAGTTCTATTAGCCGTATGAATTTGCGTTTTTTGATACCAAAAGTATCACTATCAAATCATACATCTTTTTTGTCATCATACGATTGGTCAAAATTATTATTGGTGTCAAAAAATAATTAAAGATTATGTAAGATCAAAGGTGCCACGAAAAATATTAGTTTAATGATGTTCGTTTTTCTTCACTGAAATATTTATATTATATTAATTTGTTCACTATTTCGTAAACGGATAGGCAAATAAATTAATAAAATTTACGATTTGATTATTTTCTCATCACGGGTATCTACTACCTACTGTAAGTATCTACGATGCACGACGTTCCAGGGCACTCGATAGATTTTTATACTGCACAATACTGTATTGCCATATCACATGTATTGTAAGTTTTCTTATGGGCAAGAAAAATGGCTACTATAAAAAACCCGGTGAGAGGAAGAGGGCATAAAAAAAATGTGTAGGTACTCGCGGCTGCAAAATCGTAAATACACCACTGCAAATGAGGCCTAGAACCAGACGTATCCAGCAGCAGTCAGTCAAAGCCCTTTGGAGTCGAGACAGATCATAGTTACTAGGTACACGTGTGATACTGTTGTACCAATTTTGTAAAAAAATATTGTTGGGGACAGGGGGCGTCAAATATCGTTGTCTAAGGGCGGTAACGGTGGTCAGGACGGCATTTCGCGTGTGCATTGTTCATCATACGCCGTCGTGCACGGGCGGCCGCTGCGGATAGATACAGGTAATAGTAATACTCGGTGCGGTGCACGCTCTACGCGCAACGTTTGTTTCATTTGATTATTATTCCCACGAACAATAATAACATGTACTTATGCGACGTGTGTACGTCGCGTTCGGAAAATAATCGATTATTCGACCGACCGACCGAGATACGAGTCGTACCAGTGGCGGATCTAGCAGCAAAAAATTGTTTTTTTTTTTTTTTTTTTTGTGGGGGGGGAGGAGTGGCAAAAGCAAAAGTTCGATATCATTTGACTGATGTATGTATGTGAGAGAGAGATCTATGAGCACCAATGCTACGAATAACGACCACGTTCCAACAATAAAGTATAAGAGAAAATATGTTTCAATATTTTATTTATAAAATTAGGTATTTTAGATGTTAGTGTATTATTATGGGTAGCTGAGGGGGGCAAATGTGTGTGTGTGTGTGTGTGTATGTGTGTGTGTGTAAAACTATAATTGTGGGCAGATTGCAACACGGCTACGCGCGCTAACGATAATAGTTAAAATTGCACTCTATACGACCAGTTTTGCGCGCGTAGTTTATACGATAATTATTAATGACACACGTGCGTGTTAATTGCACATCGTTGTCACAGACACGAGCCATCGAGAAATCATATATTGTGCGTGTGTAGAAAACGTGCGGTGTATAAGTAGGTATAGCATACGTGTGTGGTGTGTCGTGAGCCACGCCACTACAAGAAGGACGAAGTATCTGTTGTTTACACATACAGAGCGTTTCGGATCTTCATGACGAATTTAATGACGCGATAACATTTTTCGTTGCGACATGATTTTACCTTTGTCTTTTCGCTACGGTCACAGATGAAAAACTTCCGATTTACTTTTTCGATTAACTTTTTTTTTTTAAGTTTTTGATTTTGTTAAACGGTGACTATAGATATCGTGAAAAACCTTTTTTTCTCAGAAATTTCGGTCTTCAACGTAGAAAACTACAAGATAAAAAAAAATTATTTACATATTTTATTATATTGTTTCAATATCGAGTGCTTACATCACTGTGCCATTTGCATATATTTATACCAGCACGATAAAATATTGAGTTAACAATTCATTAATAAAACGCCTAAAATCTTCTGTTACGATCCCTGAAAACCCCCAGAGACGTCTTAAAAGGATCCTGGCCTAGAGATCCCCTAATTTTTTATTTTATCTATTAAATTTTATTGTTTCAACATAATTTTTGTATTTACAATTTTTTTTGTTTTAAATAATATAAAGTATAAGAGTGTTATAATAGAGTATAAGATGATTTATAAATTGTTTTAATTTAACAAAAAGTATTTAGATTATAAGTTGTTTTGTTAGATCAATGTTCTGGTGATACCGATGCTGAAGATGATGATGATGATTCTAGAGGTAACAAGGTATCTTGTGGAAGTCGTGGCTTTAGTCTGCGGTTTTTGGTCCTTTCCCAATTTTGAAGTAAAGGGCTCCTTCTGTTGTGTTAAGTTTTGAATGAAATTTCTTAAATTGTTCATTAATCCATGTGGTTTGGTATGGAATTCCAGTGTCGTTGTGGAGTTGTGTGTTTCGCAAGTACCATAGGGCTTTAAGAGCTATTCTAAGAAATTTGTTTTGTATCGTTTGTAATTTTTGTTTGGGATGCGGTTGCCCATATTGGGCATGCATATGTTATTAATCGTCTTATTAATGATGTGTATATTATAAGTGAGCGTTTAATCTGAAGTGTTGAGCTGTAGTTTATAAGGGGGTAAAAGATTTTTAATCGTGTGTAGGTTTGGTTTAATTTTTTTGCTTTATAATAAAATGTACTATAGGTACATTGACATATTTTCGTACCAATGCATGTATTCGTTATATCCAATATGACATGTGTTTTTAAAGTCCGGGTGTCGTGATGAATACATTGGTTTTATTTTTTGCAAATATTTTTCTGGGCAAATTCGGGTTGTATGGGAGTAAAGGATGTTTTTTCCTATTACTCGGGTAGCGAAATACCGGATTACGTCTCTGAATATACTCGTATCTATGGACCTGCAATATGCACCTGTAAACGGTGACGGACGTGTTCGTGTACGCGTGATATAATCAAATCGAATTACCGAATTCATTGCTGGTGAAATTATTCGGAAACCAAGGACAAATTATGTCATTATAATGATTATGTGTTTGAAACGGATCTGGTGCTCATTGTATACGTTTAAGAAACGAAAAAGGGCTGAAATATATTTACCGTGATCGATCTGCACTAGAAACACAGGCTCACGAGTACTTTTTTTTGTACATACATAGATACACCAGCCACTGCAATATGACGATACCATCACGATATATTGCTACTTATATGTTATGCTATTGTGTTTTGATACAAATAATAATAATAATAGATAATAGATAATATACATATAGGGTGATTTTTTTTTAAGCACAAATCATCGATTTTTTTTATCTTGTATGAAAAATAAACGATAATTTTTTTTCATAAGCCGCAATTCAAAATACCAAATTATTTAAAAACACATTTTTTTCATATTTCTTATCTGCGTTATTATTAAATATTTTTTTAGCGTTTATTTGAATTTTCAGTGTTTTTCAATTATAATCATTATTTTTGACTTAAATATTCCGGACGAGTATATAATGTCCTGTACCTACATTATAATTGAACGAATTATTTTGTCTCTTTTGACTAATAGTGCACTAGAGGTATACAATATATTTTGGTTTAGAATAACGTAATCACCATAAACGATTATTCAAAAAAGACAAAAAAAAAAACGTCTGCATAATCATCAATAAAATAAAATATTTCGAAATACACGTAAACGAAATCGAGTGAAAAAAAATGAATTCTTTATAAGTGTTTTCAATAAAATTCAAATGAAAAAAAAAACGTAGTTCTTTTTAATGTATCTTTAAAGATGGTTACGAATCGGGTCGACCACGCTTTTAAAATCACCCTGTTCGTGTATAATATATAACATATATACTAATCATTTTAAACCCAAGGACACGAATATAACGTTATATTGGGGTCGTTTTCAATTTTTTATTTTTTTTGGTAAAAATAATTGTTTACTCCACGTCAAACAATATGTTTCTAAACAGGTTGGATAAAAAAAAAAATCTATCTACCGACTATGATCGGACTGTGAAAACGGTAAAATGTGTAAACGGTATATTCGCACACCGAAGCTTTGCTCGTAATCGTTTGACTAAAGCAATAAAATATTGTCAATAATTTCTTCAGAACGTTCGATACGACCGTCACCGTTGTCTCGTCTGAGGAGCGAACATTCGTCCACGGCGGAAAGTGCGTCGTTTTCATTTCCGTTCGTACGCACGAGAAACGAATTCATTGTTTCCCAACCGATACTGGCCGCGACAAAAACATCCGACGTGATTTCCACGCAACGGTGTTCGAAAAAGCAACATCGTCGCGCGTTCGATCGTTTTCGTCATTCGTCTCGTAGAAGGCAAACCGTACGCACGACGAGAATTCCTGTCGCCATTATCGTTGTGCCACAGAGTTTTTTCGCGAGTGAATTGTTTGTTGTTTCGCCAACGAAACTGACGTCCGCACGAATGGCGATTCCGGCGGACAGACGGACGACGAGTCACGGGAGCAGCGGTCTCGGTCGTACAGGAGGCGGTCTTTGCGGACGCCTGACCGGCGGCGGCGGTGGCGGCACGACGTCCCCTCGCGTGATCGCCAACGGTCGCGTCGGATTTTTGGTTCGGCACTTCGAGCGGATAAGCGCGTCGGCGCAGACGGACGGCTCGTCGTCCGCCGGCGGCGGCGCCTTGCCTCCGAAACGCCCGACGAAGGTCGCGGCCGGATCCGAGGCCGGTGCCGACGTGACGGCTGTGGGTCAAACCGGTGTGGACGGTGACGCCGCGACCGGTTCGAGGTTCGCCGAGATAGCCACGCGGGTCGACATCGATTGGGCCGATGAAGCGGAACCGACCGATTCGATCGGCGTCGCCGCCGCGACCGGACCGGACGGTCCGAGTGACGGAGACGTGGCGACCGCGCGACCAGGAGGTGACCGCGGACGGCAACGGCGGCCGGACAGTCGTGGGCCGCCGAGCTCGGTCGGGTCGTCCGCCCGCCAGTGCTCCGACGAGCGGTCACGCGGCATATCGTTCGCCGCCATCGTGCGGGCCATGTACGACGACCGCCGTCTGATCGGCGTCGCCGCGACCGGACCGGACGGTCCGAGTGACGGAGACGTGGCGACCGCGCGACCAGGAGGTGACCGCGGACGGCAACGGCGGCCGGACAGTCGTGGGCCGCCGAGCTCGGTCGGGTCGTCCGCCCGTCAGTGCTCCGACGAGCGGTCACGCGGCATATCGTTCGCCGCCATCGTGCGGGCCATGTACGACGACCGCCGTCTGATCGGCGAGCCCGTGAACCGCGTCGAAGGCCGGCCGCATCCCAACCACGGGATTCGGCACGCTCTGTCCGCGCCCCGGGCCCCGTCCGCGCTCGCCACGCCGACGCAGCAGTTCCCGTTTACGCCGCTGGCCCCGCCTGCGCCGCGGGCCCCGTCGGCGTCACGGACTTCGGCCGCGGCGTCGTCACGGGCCCCGCCAGCGCCGTGGGCCCCGTCCGCGCTTGTGCCGCCGGCGCCACAGGTGCCTTTCACGCCGTGGGCCGCGCCCGCGTCGCCGGCCACATGCGCGCCGCGGGCCGCTTGTCGACGGACCGATGGTGGTGTCGTGACCTCTCCGTCGACTGACGCGAACGGCCGGCGGGCCACTCGTAGGAAGGCGGAGCAGCATGCGGCAGGCAGGGCGGTTTCAGTTTGCGCGTCACGCTGACGTCGTCACGGCGTGGATCCAGGGATCTAATTTCTGGCGGCGGCGGGTCATCGGCGGCCATCGGAGGTCCTAGGCCTCAATTTTTGTGAATGTTTTGTTTTGTTTTGTTTTTTTTGTAATACACTTGTTTCTGCTTTGTTCGCTCGCTGTACGTTTTTACAACATTCGAAATGGTACAGTATTTCTACCACCTAACCCAATCAAACTTTGGAAACTCGGTATACTAATTTTACCGGTCTCTCCAAGCAATAATTCCGAATACCATACTATACGTTATCGAATAAAAAAAAAAAGTTGTACCAATAAAATATGCGTTTCGAAATTTAGGTTTTTATAAACGTCTATATACTTATAGTTGATAAGTTACACAATATATTGAATATTTTGAATACAACTTACTTATATGTATGTATGCATATAATCATTATTAATCAAGATTTAATTTAAATGTAAGAACACATGTGTTTATCAATAATGATGATGGAATAAATCATGATAATTAACGGATACGATGAAAATAATAATCAAATTACGCTATGCATACAAAATAACAAACAGACGATATGAATGAATGAGAAAAACGATTTCTGAGTGTTTAATACTTCTATAAAACGACAAACGTTGAAAAAAACATAAAAAATCTAGTTCCCAAAGTGTGTTCTACGGAACCTTAAAGTTCCGAACGGCCATAACGAGGGTTTCACGAGTAAGATCCACATACACTATAGGGTTACTATATTTTATTTGGCCGAAAACCGGGACAAACTTCTTATCATTTTTTTTATTGATTTTCTGATTTTACAATATAATTTTTAACACACATTATATAGATAATAATTAATAACATTCGAAGCTTTAGAAATTAAAGAATACATAATAAAACACAAAATGTTTAATTGGTGTCCGATGTGTTCTTCGACGGCAGAAAATTCTCAAGATTCCTTTTGATACTTGGCTGAACTTTTTAAAGCAATGGTTTGTTGGCGTGTATTGACTCATAAAATTGACAACAAGACATGTTAACAAAACTTGTATTAATTATCAATGAAGCCTCAACTGTACCTACTCATATCTAATTTATTTCGTGATTTTATCCATGTGCTGTTCATTAATGAAAACACTCGTTCCACTGCTGCATTTGATTAAAGGTGAGAAAGAAAATTAAATAACTATTAATAGACAACTATCTTGTATATTTTTCATTATTTTCTCAGATCTTACTCATTACCTTTTTCCATCAAATGTCTAATAAATGACATAAATTATCGAAGTCTCATTCCGGGACAATAATATGCTGTCCCGAAACACATTATCGGGACACCGGGACGCCATACTTCCAAGCCGGGACGTATGGCAACCCCAACATACAAGATTTATTTTATTAAATTGATTTGGAATTTATTTTGAAGGTTGGATCCCATTCTTCTTAATTATTATTCTGCACCTAATAAACCAAAAAAGGTATTTTAAAATAATTGTTGAATTATTCTCAAATATTTACCTTACCTAAATCAAAATTTCACTGAATTATTAACATTTCTTTGATATTTTCAAATAGCTGAGAACTTCTTTTATCTATCAGCAGATTCTTAAATTGCGAAAAACTTCGTTCGTCGTCCAATGACGTGATCGGTGCATATATTTTGAAGTGAACCATTTCACTTGCATTCAAATCTCCTAATTCATCAATTTCGATGTTTTCCTCGGTGCCATTTAAAATATTTGAAATTATACGAAGCATATTGAAACCTTTGTTTTTTTCTATTACTTTTTTAAGTTTTTCCACTACTGATTTTATACTCTTCGATTGTGTACTCTGTGCATTCTTTCGATGAATTATCAAAATATACACTAAAAGCTTAAAATATGCTCTTTATAATCAAAAATATGCCCCTGAAACCTAAAAATGTCCAAATATCCAAAAATATGCACTAAAAACTTTCAGTATTTCATCATAAACGTTATGAAATGTATTTTGTACTTAACAAGCATACGATAAAGTTAACCAGAAAAAATATGCAAATTCATGAAAGTCCTTGCTCTATTTATGTGCTTTACCGAGTTCGTGTCTGAGAAAAACACTATACGGTTCCGTCATTCATTGTTGTGGAGCCTCGAACAATTTCATTATATAGCTTCTTTTTTTTTTTTTTTACTCGCTTCTTTTCTCGATCGTGGGTTCGGTTAATAACCGACTATGAATTACACCGCGTTGTGATTGAGTCGGAATCAGCTGGTTCCGGTAAACGCGAAATATTCTCTTAGAGACGCTGTGACCGTGTGAAACATCGCAAATGTGTAAAAACATTGTAAACGACGGGGTGTTGTTACTTGTTTCGTCGGTGATCGGGGTTGAGATCGGTATATGTATATTACCACGAGTCTCGCCAAAACCAACAAAAACCACGTGTTTACATACAAATCCACGCCCTCCTCGTACCGTACGAATAACGTTCGGTAACGTGTAAAACCATTGAGTTTTGCATACCTCTCGTATCACGCGTATAACGTAGTGTATCGGCTACAGTTGTTTTCCGTTATGTATTTTATTATTATTATTTTTTTTTTTTTTTGTAAATTAACTCATTCACGAACGTGTTACCGACAACCGCTTTAAAACAAACTAACTGTACAACAAAACTAAAAGTTAAAACGACACGGTCGAGCGTACACACAACACTATATTATTTCTTATTACATTATGTGAATTTTGTTCATTATTTTAACTATACCTAATGTTACTCGTACGATGAGCACGGTGCAATAATTTTAAACGAAGTGAATCGTTAACATTATTCGAATAATAATTGGCTGCAGCGCTGAATTAAAAAAAAAAAAACCGAAAAAAAAAGTCCTCAAATAAACCGATACTAATAATGTATCGAACGTGACCGCGGCGGCCGAGTCGTATGACTAATGCGTACGCCATGTACAATAGCTAGATGTTGTCGATGTCGGACAAAAATGTTAATTAACAGCATACATTTACGCCGAGTAGTGTAGGTAACCTATGAACGGTAAATTATTATAATTTTCATTGTGCTCGACAAAGGACTGAAATATTTTCGTCGGAAGCTATTATGAATAAACATACATACTTTGAAAATTGGAATCGTGTAATACACATAATGTGTGTGTGTGTGTGTGTGTGTGTGTGTGTGTGTGTGTGTGTGTGTGTGTGTGTGTGTGTGTGTGTGTATTTTAGACTTTATTTGGAATAGACTCTCATAAACAGACGTTTTTCTAAACTAAATCGCATCGTTCTACGTTCATCATTCATGTTATTGTAAGCGATTCGTCGATTAGCGTTTTTACTTTTTATTGTACATAATATACTACTCGTTACTCATTTACACATCACACATAACCTGTATCATATATATAACTAGACGTACTTGTTTTAGACTCTGAGCGAAGCGAAAGATCTATCGGTTTTACAATGATTTTTTTTTCTATTCACACTTTTTGGTACACTATTAACTTTTTCCAAAAGTTGTATTCACAAAATTTATATAGATCGTAAATCACACGAAGATGGTACATTGAGGGTTTATTTTTCCGTCCCCACGACAGTTTTGCGTTAATCGTTAGTCGCGATTTTTTTTTTTTTTTTATAAGCGTTTAAGTAAATCATTATAGGATTTTACGAGATTGGCTATTTGAATGTCGATTTTCAACTTCAAATGTTTATTTTAAAAAATGTTCTCTCTAATCATAATACAACTTTGGATACATACAGAACAACATG
The DNA here is from genome assembly GCA_027580255.1 of Therioaphis trifolii. Taxonomy (NCBI): domain Eukaryota; kingdom Metazoa; phylum Arthropoda; class Insecta; order Hemiptera; family Aphididae; genus Therioaphis; species Therioaphis trifolii. The sequence continues at coordinate 16,329,680 of CM050407.1, forward strand.
TTTGGGCGATAAACAATTTCACATTTGTGAAATAAGAAAAATACAAAAATATGACACCTAAAACTTCAAAGTACCCGTTTCAACTTTTCGGCAATCAATAGAACGTTGAAGTACTTTTACCGGAACATTTGTTTAGAACACACCATATAAAATACAACATAAAACATAGTATGATTAGATTTTTTTTTTTCATTAAGTTTGAAAGTCTTAAAAACTATTGTCATTTAAACATTCTGACGTGCATTTAAATTTGTGATACTTAGTTTCGTGTAAGATAACTATTTACGAAATAAAATAAAAACTGAATTAATGAACACCCGTACAGACGGTTTTATTCGAAATCTAGTTACAAATGATGACGCCATTCGTAAGTCAATAGTTTTTGCTTTAATTTGGACCGAAAAAATGTTTGTTTTTATTTATTCAAAGCTCATACAATGAAATCACGATTCGCTCGGATTGGAACCGAGAATTACAGATTTTATGGTACATAATAAAAGAAAACACATATGATACGTTTAATGTTTTTAAAACGCTTAATAATACAGTCCAATAGTGGTTCAATAGTGAACACATTTTTAGAGAACGCAATACGATTCGTGTAATGTCAAGTCTCTGGATTTATCGTTTCATAGTGTATGAATAAAATATCAAACAAATTAGACCGGATTTCGAAATTTTATTCGTTTTTTATTCGTATAAGCCCCGGATTTCGACAACATTAATACAATTAATTTATTTCTCTCCACAACATCGAAAACACTATAAACAAGATATGTGGCAATACAGTTTTTCGAGGTTTTTTCAATATCTTTGGAGATGAACCACATTTAGTGTTGACATTGCGGTGGTTGCTTAAATCTTAAAACAAATACGAGCGTTAAATTTTACATACGAAATACATGCCAATAACCAATACCGTCAGTCTGGGATTTGTCCCATCTTTACATACCAATATCGAACATCAGAATACTTTCAATATAATATTATACCATCGTTATCTATTGATCGTGATCCAAAAGTGGGTCGCAACAATTATGTGCCGGTGGACCGTGGGTAGATTGGGTAAGCTCAAGTTTTATAATGTTTGTCTTAAACTATACTAGATCAATCCATGCGGCTTTTGCAATATTTCTTAATAATAATAATACATATGTCGTTATTAGTGCGAAATGGTGCAGGTGTTTCCAGAAACGTCCCTGGAACCGTCTTCAAGGGGAGAATTGACTTCAAAATAAATTAACGATTTAAATTTAATAATGTTACGTTATTTGATTTCATTTTAGTTCCACAAAAAAAAAAAAAAAACGTTTATATTTAAGCAGCATATTTTAGGTAACATCGCCATTTGAATAATATTGAATCAGGCAAATTTTACACGTAAAAATAATTTGTAAACAAAACAAAGTTACGAAAAATAAATACTTATGCCTCTTCGTGTACCCCTCGAAAAAACTCGCCTTGGAGGTTTTAAGACGATAAAGGCCGATCAAGAAAACGGTCAAGATAAAGGAATTTTTCATTTTTTTATTACTCATGGAAAAACTAATCATATCATGAACAATATTAAAAATAAAAATATGGAAAACCTTTCTTGGGACAGCGATGATGACAACGCGACGTTCTGGGTTCTGGTAACCTACAATAATCGAATTATTCGATTCTCCTTGCGTCGGACCCCCAGATTCTCCCTGCATAGGACCCCCAGCGTGTCCGACGGCCAGTCGTTGAGTGATAAAAAATAATAATACACATTTAACTATTTAAATGATACAAATAATACTTTTAAAAATTCAAAAAATTAATTTTTTAAATAATATTCACAAATTTAATGGTAAATATCTTTTAATTTTACATTTTATGAAACATTTTATTAAACAGTACTTCTGCAAAAAGAACAAATTCAAAACTCAAATTCAAACTTCCGTGTATATACTTATTAAGTAAATATTAATATTTTTTATTAAATGCAGTTTACAAATTATTTTATGGAAAAAAATGTATTTTAAAATCATAAATTATAAAATTTTCTTCGTTTAATTACACGAAATTTTCCACGTATACCTCATATTCGGAAAGTACCAATAAATTCTTTAAGCTTTGAACTTTCAATTTATCACAATCTGCATTGGAGAATTCGCTATTTCATGGTAAAAATAATTAACTTCATGAATTCTCCCCATAAGACTAATGCAATATTTATTTATCTTTGCACCCTTATATCCAAAAATTTTGCACGACAATCGACTATAAGACCCATACCATTTGATTCCTGAGGCTTTTCTCTAACACCTGTATATGTCTTAGTTGGGGAATTCATTGGCCAGAGCGTCCTTAAAATCTTTAAGATATATTTTTTCATAATACCCTAAAAATTTGAATTTTGTTTTCGCCACCCCTCGAATTTGCCACCGAGGAGCAAATGCTCCTTTTGCACCCCGGGTAATCCGGCCCTGTACAAGTGGTGACAAACAACGAGACGAGTGAGAGAGAAGCAAACAATTTGTGTGCACACTATGCCGAAACGACTATTAAAAGGCCGGTGCTTCAAGTTTGCGATATCGGTACAGACTTTATCGAATTCTACACATCTCAACTGGTTTTAGCGTTCAACTCGGAACCGTGTTTTTTTATTCGTCGGCAGTAATTTATTTTTACCGTACGTCACGTGCGTACCACTCCGAGCGCATATTGTGTACAAAACAAAAACCAAACACACAGACATATTTTATATTTTACAACGCCTCTTCTTCAACTTATATATTCGTGTACCGTATACGTTTATAAACGTCGCGTTCGGGTTATAGTATAATAATACGCACCGTACATTACCGCGGATGATAAATCAAAACAAAGCGTAAATATGGATCCTCGTTTCTTAATCCGTATATATGGTAATTAACTGTGTGATTTACGCGTGCGAAGCGTGTACGAAAATTCGTGTATTACAATTGTAATTATCATATCGCATGTATACGCGTATTAAACAGTACGATTTATTACTCGATTCGAAATAATACGAATGTTATCCTATTTTCGTGCGAAATATCCCGTCTCCGAGCACAGACAACGGGGTGCGCGGTCGCGATTAACAGCCCTTTTGAGCTCTGGTCGGAAATCCCGTCGAAAGCTCCGAAACCACACGCGCGCGTGCGCGTTTTCTTCAGACCAAAATGCGGGTAAAAAATAAAACGTTTCGCGAAACTATTGAACATCTCGGGTTTTTATCATCCGAAAAACTCGTCGACGGGAACGCGCGAGACGCGGAGGACGAGCGAAAATCGCCGCTTACAACGACGTTTCGCGAATAACGAGACCGCGGGGACCGGGTCTACAACCTGAAATCGTCTCGCGGACGTCCGCTATCGACGCGGCGCGCCGTTTACGAATAATAAGACCACGGTTGACGAGATGATCGGTATCCGAATAATTATCGCTTGTATCGATGATAATTCGGAATCGGGTAATTTTTTTTGTTTTTTTTGTATTTTTTTTTTTTAAATGTAGCACAAACTCGATTTTAGTTATTAGGGTTATGAAATTTTTCATATTTTCGACGTAAAATTTTTTAGTAGTTTTATATTGTAGATCACATATTTTTAAATGAAGCGAAACATCTATTGATTTTACTATGGTGTTTATTTTATTTTTTTCCGGAACTACTTTTGGATACGTTTAACTTTGTCCAAAAGTTTCATCCAGCAACTCTATAGATCGTAAATCGCATGTAGATGGTACTCTGAGGGTTCATTTTTATCTTCTCTTGACGGTTTTTCCAAGGAAAAACTTCAGAAAAACGTGGTAAACCGGTAAAATATGCTAGTATACGGCAATTTCACTAAATTGATTTTAGTTATTAAATTATAACTCGGGAAAATAATGTTGTTTGAAACTTTAAATATGTAAAATATGTAAACAGTATAATTTTACATCGAAACTTGGCTCAGAACTAAAAAAATGATTTATCGTTTCTTCAAAATTAAATTAACTCATACCCATTATCTGGTCCGTGGAGCGAAGAATACTCCATGGTGCGAAGTATGTCCTTTTTATTTCACACATTATAAATGTACGATTGATTTTAATAAAATGAGTTACATAGCACTTTAATCACTAATTGAAATAACTAATTTTAAAGTGCATAATCTTTCATATTATGTTCATGTACGAGCTTATTTTCGCAAATTTTTTTTATCAATATCGGAAGTGTTTTAGCTTATATTTTATATTATATTTTACAGTCATTCGATATTATAGTTTGATTTCTTTAAGTTCACCAAGTTGTAATTCTTCGAGGTATTAATTAAAAAATTTTGACAATAAACAAATTTTAGTCACCTAAATCTGAAGAGTAAAACGGGATTATAGAAGCACTAAATATGATCTCGACCTTCTCAAATTAAAGGTTTTTAATCGCTTCAGATGCATTGTCCGTTCTTCAAACACTCAATTCCTTCTTTTTTACTCCTCACATTTCTCCATTAGCCCTTCGTATTAAATCTGTTCTTTTTAGCATCAGCCAATCAAACTTTAATATTCAGTTTCTCTGGGTTCCCAGCCATGTGGGAATCAACGGCAACGAGTACGCAGATACTATAGCTAAAATGTCCTCTAATTTTATTAGTCCTTTTTCTTTTATTCCTTGTCTCGACTTTACTCCACTCTTACGACGTCATGTCTCCAACATGTGGTCGACCTATTGGAACAAACTGCCTGCCAACTTTGCCTCTGGGCTAAAATCTATAACTCCTAATATAAGTAATGATTTATGGTTCAATAATTTAGCTTTACTTCTTACCTTCTCACGCTTTTAAACTTAACCCAAACGATTGTCCTATTTGTACGTTGCATATGGAGGAAAGCATTTGTGACCTTTCGCATCTACTTTTTGATTGTCTCTCACTCGTCTCACAACGTATTAACTTATTTTCCTCTCTTAATTCTTTAAAAATTCAACTTGATCTCTTCTCAATTCTCAATCCTAAATCTGAATTGGCTTTAAATTTAATTATTTCATTTATTCAGGATGATGGCTTTAACATATAATTGTCCTTTGCTCATTTATTGTATATATTTTTCCTATCTTTTATTATGTTCTTAAGTTTTTGTTTTATATATCATGTTTATATTACTAGATAATATGTTGATTTCCGATACTAGATTAAGGTAGTATAATTTGTAATTGTCGAGCTTAATATTTAATAAAAGCTCTTTAAAAAAAAAAAAAAAACACGGTTCGACACGAAGAGTATAGCTACAACATATTTACGTACAACACTGACGTATTTAATTCGACAGAGCCCCCGTCGATCGTGCCCTGTCTGGTGTGACTATAATATAATATATTATATCGCCTGAACTCGACTACGAGTTGACACGTCCGTGAAGTTGGCCCACCCACTTTGGCATAGCAACTCAAAATCTTCACCATTATTTTGCGAATAATTTGCGAGAATTTGCGAGTCCACTTTCAGAATTTGCGAGTCAGCCGTTTTTTAGCTATAACAAAAATAAAAATGGGTGGGCCAAGTTCACGTAGCCCACCCATGTTGTCCGACAACTTTGAAATTGGTGTCAAACGATAGCCTGCAATTTGCGAGAATTTGCGAGTCCACTTTCAGAATTTGCGAGTCGACCCTTTACCCACAAAACCCACTTTTTGAGCGTGAAGTTGGCCCACCCATGTTGTCCTACAACTTTGAAATTGGTGTCAAACGATAGCGTGTTATTTGCGAGAATTTGCGAGTCCACTTTCAGAATTTGCGAGTCAGCCGTTTTTTAGCTATAACAAAAATAAAAATGGGTGGGCCAAGTTCACGTAGCCCACCCATGTTGTCCCACAACTTTGAAATTGGTGTCAAACGATAGCCTGTAATTTGCGAGAATTTGCGAGTCCACTTTCAGAATTTGCGAGTCGACCCTTTACCCACAAAACCCACTTTTTTGAGCGTGAAGTTGGCCCACCCATGTTGTCCTACAACTTTGAAATTGGTGTCAAACGATAGCGTGTTATTAGCGAGAATTTGCGAGTCCACTTTCAGAATTTGCGAGTCAGCCGTTTTGTAGTTATAAAAAAAAATAAAAATGGGTGGGCCAAGTTCACGTAGCCCACCCATGGCGTCCTACAACTTTGAAATTGGTGTCAAACGATAGCGTGTTATTTGCGAGAATTTGCGAGTCCACTTTCAGAATTTGCGAGTCAGCCGTTTTGTAGTTATAAAAAAAAATAAAAATGGGTGGGCCAAGTTCACGTAGCCCACCCTTGGCGTCCTACAACTTTGAAATTGGTGTCAAACGATAGCGTGTTATTTGCGAGAATTTGCGAGTCCATTTTCAGAATTTGCGAGTCAGCCGTTTTTGAGCTATAAAAAAAATAAAAATGGGTGGACCAAGTTCACGTAGCCCACCCATGTTGTCCCACAACTTTGAAATTGGTGTCAAACGATAGCGTGTTATTTGCGAGAATTTGCGAGTCCACTTTCAGAATTTGCGAGTCAGCCGTTTTGTAGTTATAAAAAAAAATAAAAATGGGTGGGCCAAGTTCACGTAGCCCACCCATGGCGTCCTACAACTTTGAAATTGGTGTCAAACGATAGCGTGTTATTTGCGAGAATTTGCGAGTCCACTTTCAGAATTTGCGAGTCAGCCGTTTTTTAGCTATAAAAAAAATTAAAATGGGTGGGCAAAGTTCACGTAGCCCACCCATGGCGTCCTACAACTTTGAAATTGGTGTCAAACGATAGCGTGTTATTTGCGAGAATTTGCGAGTCCACTTTCAGAATTTGCGAGTCAGCCGTTTTGTAGTTATAAAAAAAAATAAAAATGGGTGGGCCAAGTTCACGTAGCCCACCCATGGCGTCCTACAACTTTGAAATTGGTGTCAAACGATAGCGTGTTATTTGCGAGAATTTGCGAGTCCATTTTCAGAATTTGCGAGTCAGCCGTTTTTGAGCTATAAAAAAAATAAAAATGGGTGGACCAAGTTCACGTAGCCCACCCATGTTGTCCCACAACTTTGAAATTGGTGTCAAACGATAGCGTGTTATTTGCGAGAATTTGCGAGTCCACTTTCAGAATTTGCGAGTCAGCCGTTTTGTAGTTATAAAAAAAAATAAAAATGGGTGGGCCAACTTCACGGACGTGAGATTGACACGTGACGCAGTCTGAGATCGTTGAAAGCCACAGCGCGACTTTGATGATATTATAACCGGTCTCGGGTAGCTAATCTAATAGTGATCCATAAGTGCGTCCATTGGTTTCCGTCTATTCTGTGTGATCAACGTCACGACTACGCATGCCCTGCAAACGGTCTTTAAAGGGGTGATAGTAAACTCTCCCGATAGTAAATTCTCCTGGGTCACTTCACTACTACCTGAAAAAAACATGTAAACTCTCCCGGATCAAATGTAATTGCAACATTTCGAGTTGGTAACACTGATATTACCAAAAAGTATATATATATATCCTAATGAAATAAAGAATTATTTCTATGAAATTTGAATATACATTTAAATTTAGTATTTTGAAGTTAAAATATAAACAAATATATAAATAAAATATGAACATGTAAAAATCTCAATCAAAATATTACAACAATTATACATATAATACACTGAAAAAAAATTGGTAAAAATTACATTTAATTTTTTATCGTTCCTTACATTTTAATTTAATTTTTATAATAATAAGAACATACACATTTTAAAAAGCTTAACGTATCTATGTTTTGATTTTTATATTGTACAATTTTTTGCGATATGAATTTTTCTTTAATTTTAGTATGAGAATTTTTACTTGAATTATTTTGTTCATCGCAACTTTGAATTTTTATGTACACTTCACTTTGGAAATCTTTTAGGGCATTAATAAATATAAATAGAGAAGGATGAGTGCTTGAGAAATATGAATTAAAATGCGAATGGAACGATTTACTAACGTTGGTGGTTTTTGAAGTTGAAGAAGATTGTGGAGTGTAGTAATGTGGTTGAACCATTAAAAAAAATTAATTTTTAGTAATTTAAAAAAAATATTAACGAAAATTCGGAAAATCGGTTAAAATCACTATATTATTCGTACCAAGCGTAATATTTTTATATTTTAATAACAATCACAGTCTCAGTGTAGCTTACTTAAAACTCAGAGGTTAACATGTTTCTTATAGGTACTCCTAAAGTGACCCGGGAGAGTTTACCATACAATCGGGAGAGTTTACCACCACCGCCCCTTTAAAGAACTCTGTTAGTCTCCGTCGGTTATATCGCGTATCTCTTGTGTGTTTCGACGACAAATAACTATTAAACCAGCCGAACAACCGACGGGTCTGTTTTCACATTGTGGCGTTAATGTGCGGAAAACGCTGTGGATCGCACGCTACTCACTCGGCCGTGGCGACGACGAATTGCGTGTGGTGTAAGTCGGCGGACCGAACTAAAACGGATTGAAAAATCTGAGAGCCGACAAGAGAAAACGTGTCGAACGCGTGTTCGGCGTTGAATAATGATGACTATTAAAACGCGTGGGAAGAGGGAAGGCCGTACTCATTACGGTAATATTTATAACCAAACCCTTTCTAACCGCGTGACGTGTTGATGACGTATTCGTTTTAGACGTTTTCGCTACTCGACGCGGTGACTCGAAAAATACACTCCGAACGTGTTCGATAATCGGATTTCCACAGTACTTAATAAATGAGATGTTCATTATGATCGCAGACGTATCGATTTCGTAGCATTTTAAATCGACGCCTAGAATCCGGCTGTGTACCAGACGCAACGTTTATGCTTGCAATAATGCCCTGCACGGTCCGGTCCAATCTTTTAGGTCTTTGAGTTCAGGACCCAACCACGCTCCGGTCTTTTTCGGTCTTATAATTGTGTATTATAAACTAAAATGGTTTGGACCGGTCCGGTTCGCCAACGATTTCAGTTCGTTATATATTAAGTGTTGATGACAGAATCGCGGTCTAGTCTAGTTTATTTTACTACACGTAATACAATACATGTAGAATCATAAAATTAACACGTTCGATTGGTCTATAATTGTAATTTTTTCCCAGAACGTAGTGGTGGTGTTCAAGGGACGGGTATTCTAAATTGATGTATATAATAGAAAGATATTTAATTACTTTGACTAAATATTTAAAATCATTTTTTTACAATCGGTCCAACTCGGTCTTATTCTTATATTTATATATTTTTTTAAATCGGTACGGTCTTGATCTTTTCTAATGCCAATAAAAATGAAACGGTCCGGTCCAGACTGACTTGATTTTTTTTATCAGTCTGGTCCAGTCCTGGAATCGGTTAAAATGTATTGGTCCGGTCCGGTCTAAAAAAAAAAACGAACCATGCAGAGCACTAGCTTGCACACTGTTAGCATGAACACAAAATATAACATGTATACGCATCATTTGATATTTAAAAATTACAAAATTATTTTATACATTATTATTACGAATTCAATCGTTTCGGGCGTATTCGCGTATGAATTTATAATTGGTTTCTTTTTGTTTTTTTCTTCGCGAGTGTACAACGGTAGTCGATCTTTTGGAGAGAAACGAAAAAGTTCTTTTATGCATTTTATTTCGCCACACGGAAGTTCTCGTGGAGATACAATGAAAACTGTGTGGTTTCTTTTAAATTTTTAATCTCAAACTAAAATCGGTACTGTTATTAATATTGGAAGTGGTTCCGATTGAAGTTTTCGGATAAACTCATAAACACGACGCGGCCACCTATGGTCAACGCGTTCTCACGTGCACTGTCTTTTCTGCCACAGATTCACTCCAATAGTCGATGCACTTACTTTTAAGCTCACGGAAATGAATTTAAGCTATTTTTGTCCTATTTAATTTTTGATTAACGAACGACATAATATAATATCGTTCGAATTTCGATCTTTTGAATTTTGTCATCAAAGTCTCTGTAAGCCCCTTGGCCATAAACTGGGTGCTAAGTCCACGGCCTGACCCTGTGCGTCTCGTCTTCGGCTGTTACGGCAATGGCTGCTTCCGAATCGAATCCCAAAATCTAAAAAACATACTAATCGAATCCCAGGGAAAATAACGCACTATAACAGTTGGGTTCCACTAAACAAAACCGACTACAACAATATTGAATCCAGCCCTTACTATAACTGTTCAAATAAAAACAATATTTTCCTTCTCGTTTATGTTTTATCACAGAATAGTAAAGAACACGGACTTAGGACTGTCAGAATTTTTATTACAAATGTAGGTATGACTGAAAATGTTGTTTTATTTTTTTATTTTCTTCGTTTAAAATAATAATAATTATTATTTTAAAATTATATTTTTTAAACATGTCATGCATTTGGCTTTTAGTCTAGTACGGTAATACATTTATTTCATTTTTTTTTCGCCTAACAAACTTGAATTGTCCATCTTCATGCATGTGTTTTACAACACTAATCATATTTTAGAATTTTGAGGTGTGATTTTTATCGAGCAACGAAAATCGAATGTTTGAAAATTGAAACGTCGTGCACAATAGGTACGTATTTCGTTTTATTGTATTTTTGTTTGCAACACGTACATCTGATAAGCCCGAAAGCAACTAGAAAAATAGTATTAATATCTCGGGACTCAATTCAGATAAATGATTTTAAAACTCGGGACTCGAGTTGAGTACTCGGACTTCAAAACCGTATTATTTTTCTTTTTCTGGGGACTCGATTCAAAATCACTGACGGCAATATTTGATCCATCAGTGCATTTATAGTACACAAATTAAAAATCGCAAAAATTAAACAATACACGTTTTCGTCAAACGCGCAACTAATCTCTGTTCGGTTTAGCGGAAACGCTGGAAACTTGGCGTGTTGGACCACGTCGATTAAAAAATACTGCACCGTCCGTCAACGGAAATACTGTCTTTCCAACAGTCGTTACAGTGTTCCGAGAGTAGGTATCGACGCGAGGATTAACGTGTTTAATTTCTTACTGCCCTTTGTCCGTTTATTCGGATATACGATTGTTTTCCGGAAAATCAGACGTCGTAACCGACTGTTTCGACGTGGAAAAAATGGAAATTTCCTGTTGGAACCAAAAAAAAAAAAAAAAGGTTCATATTTACCCATAGCTCTTTAGCGTCAAATTTACCCGCGTAAACATTTTTCAATGTCACAAACAAATCAATATTATTATTATTATGTTAATTTCTTATACCTTATTTCACAAAATATCTATTTATAACAATTATTCTGCTTAGAGCTTAAGGAATAAATTGATTTGGGGCAAAATATCACCAATTACGATTATCATCTTATTGTACGACATTTTCTCGTGATCGAGCGAAAAGCGCTAGGACGAATTTTAATATAATTACAACAATTTTGTCACAAAGTACGAAAAATGTATGTAATAATATTAATGTTTGATAATTTTTTTGTAGGATTGAAAAATGTTGACGTATATAAATTTGATGTAAATGGGCTATGGGTAAAAATGAACCTTTTTTGTTTTGGCGTAAACGGGTTATGCCCGAAATAAATACAGTTTTGTCTCACTCAATTCGTTTCGAGAGCGTATCGTTGTATAGGTACAGATTTTTATTATTTTTCGATTTTTTTTTTTTTTTTACGGTATTCTGCCGGATACATAAATAATGAATAACAGTCGACAAATAACCGCATTAGTATTGTCACTCGCGGTGACCGACCGCGTTTCAAAGTGTATTATATTACAACACAAATAATTATAATGTTATAATAACGCGGGGGCAACAAACGGCTCGTTCCGTCGATATTTCGATACGCGTTTTGACGAACCGTCGGCGTTCGTTCTTATTCGGTAATAATATTACGACCGCGTAAACGTCCGACGGGACGCGCGAAAAATTTTCGAGTGGAGGGGTTAAAAAAACAAATATTAACACTATCAGGATTTTCTCTGTGGTTTATAAGACGCATTTGCTCTGCGTCTGAAACAACTGATCTCATAAAATTCGGAGAGGCTGTAAACCCTTACAAACACACCCCTCGCTCGACATACTACGTTCGTTGAGACCGTTTTAGGCGAACTTGATCACGTGGTGCAGCAACACGACAAATACGTCGTCTGCGAACGACAGATCAGGTGACGAGCGGTATGGTTTGGTCCAAGCTAGCGTATCGTTGTTTAATGTCGGTGAAAATCGAGTAGACGAAAACAGAATCCATGATAATACGAACTGGAACGCGAGCGGGCGTGTTTCGTGGTCAAGAGCGGCGGGGTAGGGAAAGGCGATCGGAGTTTCGAAAAACGTGTGGGGTCATGCCGACCGACATTGCGATCGTGGGCAGAGGCCTGCAGCGGCTATACGACGCACACAGTAGCGGCTGCACCGGTCGGTGGACGGTTTTCATAGCCGATCGTTATTATTGCCTTTCGTCGTTGTAACCGATAACGCCCTCGGTAGTCACAGAGTAAATATTCGGTTGGGTTTTATTCGTCTGTCGTCTGGGCGCGCTCAAAACGGTCTAAAAACGTGTTTTTAATATGGTATCACCACTTCGGCGGGGCTTTAAGTATCGCGGCGAACACGAGTGTGCGATAAATGCGCGCTCGCAACAAGACAAAAGGGCCGCTTTTTTCTCCGGGCCTCCTCCGCCTCGCGCGGTTTTGCGTACGCTCTCGGCACGTCAGCGTACGCGTACGAGTGCCGCGGGCTAGGGGCGTGTTTCCGAGAGGAGCGTGTCGTCGAGAATAGACGATCGCCGTCGGATATTTTTTCTTCCCACGCGTCGTTATGTTTAAAACTACTAAACGCACGGCAGTAGGGGAATTCGTTGAAAACTCGTATCGTCGAAAATTTCGATCGTGTGTTTTATATTGTTTTCTACGTAACCATTTTGACTTGTGTCAGCAGCGATCCCCGACAGGTCGCTCTCGACGTTAAATAGAACAAAGGATTATTTCGAGAGTAAATTATCTGCTATCATTTCGCACACCCATATCGAAACCGTAACAACTCAAAAAAAAACACTTTTTTCAGGAATGTTAAAAAAGTGTTTGTCATGTCAGTTTTATAATTTTGTTGAAGTAAATAATTATTTCATAATCAGGCGACTATTATTAATGCCAGTTTGAACATTAAATATTTCAATCAAGCCGGTTTGTATTCAATTTTTGAGTTGCAACAGTTTTGCATGAAATATTTTAATTATTGTTTTTATTATTTCAACTTGAAACTGTTTTGTTTATATTTTTTGAGTTGATTCATTTTTATCTGTCCAATAATTGGAGATTTAAAAAAATGTTGTCATCAACGCCGTATCATCTTAAAATAAAACTTGAAAACTATACAAATTTTTCAACAACATTGTTATAATTCGAAATAAAACACTTTTGCCTAAATTAACGTACGTGAACTCCGCTTGATGTCCAGAGAGTGACTTAAATAACAACCGTTTTATTGGTGGGACCTTGTTATTATTCATTCAATTAATATGCTTACACTGTCATTTGTCGAAGAATAATAAAGACAAAGATAAACCTGTTTTACTGATCTATGTAATTTCGTTTGTAGAACCCGAATACACGTTTAACAAAATATACTATCTTTTTGCGTTATGACAGTTTTGATCTAGGTGTGCGATTTGTTTTCATAAAGTCGCACGGTTATGATTAACAAGCATAAAAATTCATGTGTACTCGTATGTTTTGTCGTAATAGACCAGGGATTGCGTACCTGTTTCGAGTCGAGTGTCAAAATGTTCCAAACAAAGTTTTCTTAACTGTTCGCGTGCCGACCACGGTGGGTGCCTCCACACACACACACACAAAAAGAAAGTTTAATGAAGTCAATTTGTGTAGGTTATTTTACAAATTATATATGATATTCTTAAATCAGATGTCAATATTGAATAATCGTATGACAAATGTAAATATGTAATTATATTTTAATGTGAACTTTTGTTCCTTTTTTTTTCACGCAAACAATTTCATAACAGAATATCTGAATTTCTAATTTTGGTAAAACATGTAGTTTTATTGGTCGAAATTTTTTTTGCTTGGACTTGAAAAAATTCACTTCACATAAACTTTCAAGAAAAAATGAAAAAAATAAAATAAAAGTAAGTAAATTGTATAACTTCCGATATTTGGATGCATTTTACACCACTTTTCCATGTAGACGATTTATTTGTATTTGTGATATTAGTAAAGCATGAATGTCTAAAGGAATATAATTATAATTAAAATCTGGAAAAATGGTTTAACCGTATTTATTTTAACTACGATTGCATAAATAGTATGATTCTAATGTTTATTTTTATAAAAATTTCGATAAATTCAACTTTTTCCACGTGCCATTGAAATTTCGCCAACGTGCCACTTTTGGCGCGCGTGCCATAGGTTCGACACCCCTGTAATAGACTATAGATTAAACGAGTCGGCCGTGCTCTCGTGTCACCGATCTAAGTGTAAATAACGACCCACGGAGTCCATTGAGCTTTGCATTAAAAAAAAAAAGTGGAAATTAGAGTCGAAAGTTGCACGATCGTGATGTATTCGAAATCTGAATACGATTGTACGGTTATTTTCATCTTCATTATTGTTTTCAAATAATAAAGACTGCAGCCATCGAAAAACGAATTTCCGTATGAGAAAAATCGTCGATTCGACCCCCGTTGCGACCCATAACGGTTTGCGGGTTTTTATTGTTTACAAGGGATCGAACGAAAACGCGTCCGGTTCACTCGGAGACGTCGCCGATCGAGTGCACAATGCCAGACGTTCTCTCCCCCGCACGTAACTTGTATTCCTTCGGGCCGGACCGCTGCACCCGTCCGACGTGCGTTTCAGCTGTTCGCGTTTCGACATCGCGACGGCGGGCCAGGATAATAATATCGTTGTCGTTTCTGTGTTCCATCGCATGGCGGGTCGTGACGGGTGAGGGTGTCGCCCCACACACGGAGACCATATATTTTCACCGCCAGGTTGCCACAATTCACGAAACACTGTCGTCCGTTTTTACTTCATCATAGTGCGTGTGCGTACATGTGCGGGCCCGTGCGCGTGTGTGTGGGCCTGGTGTAAAAACGCCTACGGAATTTCATTGCTCTGCGCTATCGACCGACCGACGTCGTTCCCAAATGATTTTGTCGCTATTTTTATTCACGCCAACAAACGATACCGTTCCGGCGGGTAAGCCACGAGCACACGATCGGCGGACGACACACCGAGGGTCCAGAGCGAGATCCGCCAAAAATAGGCTCATATAGACGTGTCGATCGATATCGGAACGGGACCGGCCAGAAAAATATGATTGATCGTTGTAATTATTCGTTGATTTACGAAAATCATTTATGAACGACGTATATATTATATAGTATGAGCAGATTCTCATCGAAAACATTATCGCGAACGATATTAGGTAGGTACTTTTACGATTTCGTTAAATCCGACAAGACCCGTGTTCACCGGCACAACGCGCTGTCGGCGAGATGTGTGTAATAATAACACACAACGCGATAAAAAATCGGCTCTAGAACGCGATACGATATTTCGCACTTGATCACGTCACGTTGTTTTTGATGCGTGCCGACCGCGACGTTTGATCCGTGCCGATTAATTTGTATTACTGCGTCGTACTAGTACACAATCAATCGCGATGACGTAATGAAACGAAAATAAAAATCGGATACGCCCGACTGGTGACTTTTAAATGATTCTCGTACGTTTTCCTGATAACCAACCGCAGAGTGTTCGGGTCGAGGATTGGTGATATCGCGCAGGATACACGATCGTGTCGAGTGTCGATAAATGTACACTTCAATGAAGAAAAACGTGTCATTGATGTGTACAGTGTATTAAACTTCACGCGCACATAAACATTTGTGACTGACAAATATAACATACATTTACTGATTTGAGGACAAACCTAGGAACGTATCGGACGTTGTAAAATATGTAATCCACGTTTACAACCCACGAGATTTGAATGTACAACACGGAGACGGACGCTAAGCAGGTACACATTGAAACAAACAGTTAAAACTAAAAGAGTTAGAGTAAATATAATTCCGCTTGATGGGATATTATATTTTTTCTCCGTATTAGGTACAATCTATGTGTTATATATTATAACCGAACGCGTCCTGACCGGCAGACCGGTTGTCGACGTACGTTCAAAACTACTGTACCGATCCTTTTGAAATTTCGAGTGTAAAAAGTGCGTACTTCATTATCGACGTAGGCGCACTAAGAAAGTATTTTCCGAAATGTGCATTTTAACGGGTCGAAACAGCATGAAATGAGATTAAATTGATTGATCGTTTTACACCTATACTCTTAGGCTACTTAACCGTAGGCTGACCATACAAAATTAATAGATATTAACACATGGATACCGTATGAATATGTTCTGGAGACTGTGTGGTGAATTATTATCATATCGTTATCATCGCACTAGTATTCCATGACTGAACGGATAAATAGTACTTTTGTGTAATAATCACACAATATACTAATATTACATGTGCACACTGTACGTTCAATTACATCATTAAAATAATTTAATCAATATATTATTGTTGTTGTTATTATTATAACTTTCAAGCATTTAAAATTTGAAATTGCACACTGATTTGTATTTTTTGCCATCAGAACATTCCATCGTAGAAAAACGTATAAAAATATAATATGACATGAACGGTATTTAAATTTAAAAAAAATAAATTACACAATTACACTTTAAAATGTCGAATTTCGAATAAATATAAATTCAAAATAATTGAATAATTTTTTTTTTTTTTTACTGAAGTAAAATAATGATGTGACGGAATTTAGATTGTTTTCTATTTCAGGTTTTTTTAAACATATTGACATGTTGTGCATAGAGACATATTAATAAGTACACTAATTGGCTCGGAGCGAATTCCAACCATTTTAAAACGTTTGAACCCAGAGCTTTAACTTGAAAATATTATTATTAAATTGATTCACTCACTGTTCATTTTTTTACACCTAAACAATTAAATCCGATGGCGGTGGGTAATCGTGCCAGTGCGTTATGTTAAATTATCGGTAGTGTAATATCTTGAATAACTCATGTTGATTTCAATCGCGCCACCAAGACTTGTAATAAAAAGCGATCAATTCTACTTACTGTTTTTGAAACATTACGGATCGTAAAAAAAATTAAATGAAAAAAAAAAATGTACATCTTATACAACGCGAGTAGACGAAAATCTACTTAACCGCGCAGACCTTATTCCAGGGTTTATCACGGTTTATAGCGCGTAAATACACGAGCGTATTGTATTATTGTTACACTGTGGTGTTCGCAGAACTCGTATTAATATACGCGATATGAACAATGAACACTCGTAGATAATACTTCCGTGGAACTGTGCAATAACCGAGATGGTCGGCCGGTCGTCAGCTCGCTGACGTAAGCAGAACCGTTTGTTTTTCTTTACGGGCGGTGAAATACGAATTAGTAGGACCCACAGAAAACCGACGATCATCGCCGAAAACCGACGCCGGGCAACCGAGTGAAAATCGAGAAGAAAATCCCGGCGCAGCGCAATGAACGAGTAAGTTTATCGTATTTGATTTGTATTCTTCTTTTGTGACCGTGCACTTTTTTCGGTCGTATTTTTTATTCAAATACACCGTCGTTGTCGTCCTCGGTTCACTGCCGTTTCTTCTGTCGTCGATTCCGATTGTCCGATATACGTTTAGTTTATTATTTATTTATTTTTTTATTTTTTTATTTTTTTTAAATTTAAAACGTTCAAAACCGACGTGTTTACGTACGAATCACGGTGAAAACGTTTATCGGGTGTGTCGACTTCGTGAAACAAAAGAAACGTCGAAAGATCGGTTTGATATTTCAATAGATTTTCTCTTTTCTGTCGATGGCAAAGTTTAGACAGATCACGCTGAACGCGCATATAGTCACACCGACGATCGCCCGGCGTTTCGTTCCGAAACAAATCGACCGGTCTTCTTCGTGCCGGGCTCGTCGACCGAGAAAAATATCATACCGACGGGCTAGGAGGTGATCTCTCGTGAGGGGACGAGGGGGGTCACGTCTTATTATTGCCGAATAAATACGATAATTAACGGTGTTACACTTAAAATAATCGTTTGCGGAGTTTCGTTCTCACCGTTTTTACGCAGATATACGCAATTTTTTTCCGTGTTTCCGTTCACGTTTTTATCATCAGCACTCCGCGGCGTTACAGTTTTTTTAATGGCCGTCGTAAAAAACGTCCGTGGCGAAATCGTATTCCGTTCTGGTCGCCGTGCCGCGGACCGCGCGGGTAATTTTCCTCGTTTTTTATTTTTCGTTTTGTTTTATCTCTCACCTCTCTCCGAGTGTGTTCCGTTCGTTCGTTCGTCCGTACGCGCACAATCTATACGCGACCGATAACCTCGACGACGCCAAGCCGTGTTTTTTAGTTCAAACCAATTAAATATCCGAAACGTTAGTATAACAACTCGAAAACGAAATTCCCATGAACGATATTATTAATATTACGTTTCAATCTAACGGCGTGCCGCTGCAGTTTTATGACGTTACGTGCGGTGCAGTGTGCGGCCATGTTATCGGTGT
This sequence comes from Therioaphis trifolii, assembly GCA_027580255.1. Lineage (NCBI taxonomy): Eukaryota > Metazoa > Arthropoda > Insecta > Hemiptera > Aphididae > Therioaphis > Therioaphis trifolii. The sequence continues at coordinate 16,348,243 of CM050407.1, forward strand.
AGTGTGTAATGATTATTAAAAAAAAAAAAAAAAAAAATCGTAAAAATAACAAAATAAAATGAACACTGTGTGTTTAAATCGCTCGTGAAACTTCAATCATAAAAATGTATTAAAAGAAAGTGCTTTCACGTTGTGTTTGCGAAAATTATTAGTCGGCCGACCTTAAACGCCACCGTTAAAAGGCGGTGAAAAAAAATATATAAAACGTCCGGAACACACATTATAGGCACACACATTGTTTGAGGCGACTTCTATTAAATTTATCGTTTTTTTTTCTTTCTTTCTTTCTTTCTTTCCCGTTCTTTTATCAGACTTTATGGAAATATGGAGTATTACGTTTTAAAAGGTCGCTACTAGGCCACTAGGGCCGAATAAAAACGATATTATTATATGCAGGACGGACGGGGCCCGCGAGCCGCTCGCACTTGCCCGTTCTTGTTATGGCACGTATTATTATTATATAACTGTACTCTGTAGCGCCATAACAGTCGTAACAACAACGTTCGTAGAGACCGCGCGCGCCTTACATATCCTCTCTCAAGAGGCGACGGGGGAAAAATGATCTCTTCCTATTACGACGGTCACGAATTTTCCGCCGCTACGATCTATGACGGATCGCGTACGTACATTATACACGCATTAATAATCATATTACTATTTCCGCGCCCCTGAATCGCACGCGGGAAAATGATCCGAAACCCGAAATCCGTTTGCAGGATATTCGTCTCGTTCTTTACTCGAACCCGTTTTTTAATCATTAAAAAAAAAAATACCCGACCACAACGACCTGACGCGAAAATGACGATTATCGCAACGATATTAGCGTGATTACGTTTTGACGAAGCGAAAAACCTGACGAAAACCAGAGCGTGACACTATTCTACGGCTCGTCACGACGACGTCGGAATTATTATAACGTTATGGTAATTATTATTGTTTTTCGACGGGAGACCGTGGGCGTGAATGTTTATGACGGTTCCGCGCGACGCGTCACTCCGGGGCGTTCCGATCGGAGAAGAGTTCGATCGACTCACGGGGACAATGATATTGAAATATTGACGCCGAAACGAGACGTTTATCGTAATCATGATTTATCATTACGCGTGTCGTACGAAAAAAATGCACCCGGGTCTCGTGATCCGCGTGTACTTCCCCCGTATCCCCGCGTCGTTTCAACGATAAAACCATACGTATACCGATAAGACGCGTGTCGTATTATTATTATTATTATTATTATTATTATTATGAGCACAGCGTGTAGAGGCACGCGAAACGAGACGGAAACGAAACGAAATCGAAACCAATTAACACAATCATTACGCCAGAAGTGTTAGACTCTACCGCGAGACATATCTTCACGACCGTAACGCGGCGGCGGTGACAACGGAGACGTAATGAAAAAAAAAACACAATTCACTCGTACATAAGTATTCATAATACGTACCTAACGTCGTAACGTACCAACGATCGAGCGCGTAGGACCGGTGCAGATGGAAATCTTTCCAGTGCGTTTTGACGAAAAACACTGCCGATAAACATTTTTTTGATTTGAACGTTTTGTCGTAGAATAGAACAAAAAAACGGAATACTTTTTGAACACACGTTGAGCTTGACAAAACAACATACAACGAAGTGTAATTTTTATAATAAAACATGAATTATCTAAAATTTTGTTCATTCTTACGAAAAAAAACCCTTTGAACTTTGATAAATTTATAAAATAAAAATCGTAAAAAACATTAAGTACCTACGTTATGCGACGTCCCGTTTAGAATGTACGATGAACATCATTATGTAACCAGAATTTTTCGGTCTCAGTGTTTCTCCCTGAAAATGCTTTCTATACTAAATATTAATCGTTACAGATTTTCTATCAATTTTACGGCTTAACATTTACCATAAAGGCCTACATTATCTTCAATGAAAATATTTAAAATGTAAATCGTTCGTATTTGATTACGGCTACATCTAATACTCGAACGATATGATTTTTAAATATTAGTTTTTCTGAATTATGGCTTCAGTGATTTAAATTATTCGAACATTAATTTTTGGAGAAAAGTGGGTCGGCTCGGTTCTATCCAATCCACCCGGTGGCTACACAATTGACGCATAGCCCACATCAGGGCCAGATTGGTGGCAAAGGAGGCATTTGCCCCTGGCCGGCACTGCTTTTAATTTTTAGTTCTAGCCAGGTTTTTCAATTTTTTTGAATGGAATGCATTTTATAACTTCGGGGTCCCTTGAAGGGTTCCTAGTTAAATGCGGTCCTGGTCATATTTTAGTAACCGAAATTTAGAATAACTCGGGAAAATAGCCGAGAGGTGGCGACGCGATAACGGGGTGTGATACTTAGACAGGGTTTCCAATATATTTTCTCGCTAATTTTTTTTTTTTATTATTATAACTAAATTAAAACAATGCATTTGACTTAGCAAAATAATAAACGTTTTATAGTAAAATTGCTATCGTGTCATTGTATTACGATAAGTCAACTCGTTTTCATTTTTTCGTTTCAAATTTTAAAGCGATTATTTCGAGAGGTTTTTATTACGGCCCAAAGGGTACTAAGGATCCAAAACACCCCCTAGTCGTGCCTAGTATCCGCACCTGATTCTCACGCGTCGGCTGGTTGCCGCAGCAAAAGAGAACGTCGGCTTTGCGCTCACGGCGTATTATGTACACGGGGGAAATAATAATATCATTATTTTGTTTCAGTGACCCGTCGCATTCGTTGCGTCCACGTTTTCAATCGATATTCGATTTCAAAACGGCGTAATGTCCATTTAATTTATCGTGTGCACCGTGTGCCGATCTCGTGTCCAAGTGGGCCGGAAACGTAATGAAGATTCACGAGAATTGGAAACAGACGCGCACTGTTCGTGGCCGTTGTAATTATTTTTTCTCAAAACTGTATAGGAAACGAATTCACGAATCCGTCTGTACGAATGCACGGTATAATAAATAACATATAATATAGTGAAAAAAATGAAAATAGCGTCGCGCTTTTGGGCGTACAGCTGATCTTCCGCCGAAAAGTGTATTTTATATACGTATAACAACGTACTGTTTGACTCGAAAATTTGGTTTGATATGAAATCGTTCAATCATCGAAAATCACCGTTTATAGACTGTACAGCGATTACCTACGTTATCGATCGCCGAATAAAAAGTAGAGTCTCGCGATGAATTTCGCTTCGTGCACCGAAGTATGATTTTCATTGCGTTTATGTTGAGTTTATTATTTGTTATTTCACTTGCTCGGGTTGTTCGGTGTTACGTTAGGTAAGTACCACAATTCGCACCGTGTGTCGTTGCGCTGCAGTGTTCAGTCGATAAACGAAAAAAAATATAGGCAATGCTTTGTTCATGTCGTACAGACACAAAGTGTCTCGCGCAGATTTACACGATGTGATTTCACCTTTTGTAAATGTGTGAATTGAATTATTTTCCATTAACGCGATATAAAAAACATTAATAGAAGACGACTACACTTTAATGCAACAAAAAAAAATTATTTTTTATTATTTATTATTCGCCTGCAGATTTTTTCAAAGTGTTAGGTTTTCTGTGACCAGACCTTATTGTTTTTATCATATTATGTTACGATTCATTTAAAAAAAACTAAAAATTTATGATAAGTAAATCTAGAAGCCAAAAAATATAATAAAAACTGAAAACATTATGTAAAATGTTTTATTCTATAATTGTTTCAAATTGTATGCACGAAAAAGAATTCAATTCCTCGCTTAGTTTACTGCAGCATTAAATGGTGCATTCTCTGTGTTTCACCGTGTATATCATTTACTGTTTAGTATTTATGATAAATTTTCATTAAATGGCAGTCGCGAAATTCATTTAAAAAAACAAAACAAAATATAACCGTTCAATAGATACTGCGATAAAATTCGATGCTATCTATATAATATCACGGATGATATTATATAACGTGCGCAGGTTCATAACGATATTTATGCATTTGAACGACGTACACAGTGCCGAACGAGCGAATAATTAATGGTTTGAAAACGGTTTGATTGTTTGAATGATAATTGAAACACGGCTATTATTGTTAATGTTATTTATCGTTCCTGTCATCTTTGTTTCGGGTACCCGTTCGACAACGAGACGGTCACGTGGCATGATACATGGAAGGTGTATAATATACCGGTGCATGTTATATTGTATTATAATCAAAAGCCGTCTGAGAATTTCGAATTCGTCGCCGTGCGCCGAGAAAAGGAGAAACGAGGGCACGGCGGCGGTGACATTTCCGACGAGAAGGATAAACGCCAACACGGAATTCAACAAGCTCAAATCGCAAACAAGTGACAAAGTCAAATAAAACATATAAATATATAAAAAAAAATATCCTAGATTCGCCACTAAATACACACTGTGTATTATAATTCGTACATTTTTTTTTGTAATTTTTTTGATTTTTTTTTTTTTTACAGAAAGAGTGTCTCGACAGAAGAAACGCACGGATTCCGTTTACGCGTGCGTTTTTGGTGTATTAAAAAGTAAAAGTCTCGTTTCATTTGGATTTTAGAAAGACGCTCATACGCATAACGACTTCTGTTCACGCGAGTTCTCGAAATCTCGTCGAGATAAACAAGTGATGAAAAAACAAAATAATAATAATAATAATAAAAATATAAATATAAACACAGCGTCGGGTTTTGACGCGTCGCCGCGTTGTTCCGAAGCAGGCGATTCGTGGGAGCGGCTTATCGCCGTGGTCGCGTCACAATCGTGGTAAAACTATTTTTTCTCCACGCCGCCGCCGCCGTTGTACGAAAACGAAGAAGCGTGTTTTTTGCCGACAAAGGAATTCGAGCGTACTCGTGTGCGTCTATACGTCTGTGGGAGCGAGGGCGTGAGCGGAGAGAGGGGCGAAAAACCTAGTCACAATGGCCTAATGAAAGACGTAACACTCGATATAACAATAATAATTACTATAATATACAGTGTGTATATAGTTTGCTGCACGCACAGGCGCCGCTGCCAGCGTGTGTGTGTGTGCGTGTGTATAATGATTATAATGACACGACTGGTACTGTGTGTGTGTGCGTGTGTGTGTGTGTACATAATAAACAAACTCCGAAGGCTCATAATACGGCGTATAGAAATGAAGAAAGAAAAAAAAATGTTTTTTATCGCTTGTTACACGTTCCCGTATAAGAGATATTTTCGGAGGTCCTTGTTTTACGACTTGTGTGTATTATATTATATTTTCATTTTTTTTTTCATACGTATACATAATAATAATATATCAACGTCGTAATGTAAACGATCGCACGACGATTTGGATACCGTCCATACTTCTTGTTCGACGACGCGTTTTCGTTCCTTTTTTACATTTAATTTTCTCTCTCTGTCCCTGTCTCTCTCTCTCTCTCTTTCTCCATCAAAATAATACGTTTCGTTCGCTGACCAAATGCCAGGTCGCCTGACCCGCATTCTCCGCGTGGGGCGATGACCTTGAGCCAGGAAACTGTTTTTTCCCTCCCGTGGCCCGAAAACGTACATGATATACCAGTGTTTCCCAAACATTTTATGGGAACACTGTCCCACGTACACACACGCAAATATTGAAACACCTATAAAAACGTAGATACGTGATTTGTGTGTGTGTGTGTGTGTGTGTGTGTGTGTGTGTGTGTGTGTGTGTGTGTGTATGCGTGTGTATATGTTATTGAGTGTGTGATATTGTGTGTGTATACGCATGTGTGTGTACGCGTGTGTGTGTGCGTATCGTGATTTTTTCTTGTGAAATTTTTCAACGTTGGTTTTATTAAAATACGTGCGATTCTTCACGTACCGTTTTTCACCGAGCGTTTTACACGTTCGACGCCGTCCGCCCCGGCAGACATTCCACCGTCGTCGGAGCCGCGCGCTAATAACGACAGTGCCGGGAAAAACCTCGCGGAATCCATTCCGGCGACCGGTCCCGACTGGCGGACACGCGAATTCCGCAATTAAATCATCCGATTCGCCTACTCGTGAACCAGCGCGTGTCCCTTGTGACGGTGGCGTATACTTTTACGGATTTTTAACGGGACGCACACGAGAGCGCCCGCGGAAATATGAGGCGGGGGCGAATTCAAAAGTCAAAACTGCCTCTGAAGAGTATAATAACCTAATGATTTTTTTTTTTTTTAAACATAATTTTTTTACTTTCAATTAGATAATAAAATACTAACTGGCCCCGGTTCTCGGTTCAAAAAAAAAAAAGGCATAGATATCAACTACGTGATTTTAAACAAAGATTTTAATTTAAATTAATAATTACAAATTAAATATTATATAGTTACGGTTATAACTCAACGGGCAAAATTTAGAATATAATATATTAATATATAATATGTAACATAAGTACAATAATTATTAATTGGTTCAGAGGTGATACAGAGTTATATATTTACTGTGTATACCATTTAAATACCCATAACTGGCATAACTTACCCACTAAAAACCTATGAATTCACCTTTTGAATATCAGCGAATTTTTTTTTTTAGGGTGGGTGGTGTAAAAATATTAAATGTGAGTCAAGAAAAAAAAAGTTCAAGCCGCCACCGACTAGCCCCGAACGCGAAATGAATAAATCGGTGTTCTAGTGGTACCACGTCTTTTCCTTTATTAGTGTGATATTGTTATGTAACAATGATGTATATATATATATATATATATATACATCATACACTGGTATTATAAAATAGTTCTTGTTCTTATTAGCCTGAGTAGCCGCGTTGGCGGAGGGGGGGGCAGATTTGGTATCTCCGAACAGTGGCCCGTTTTAGCGTAGCCCGCCGTTCAGGCCTGTGACTGCCCGCGTTCTCTGCGTCTGTATTCGCTGCGATTCCTGTGGGCTCGTGCAGTCGTTGTCGAGCCTGTCGGAGGTGTAATAATTATCATGTTAAATATTTCTTCGTTTTACTGTCGTCGGGGTGTCGGACCTGACAGACTATGTCTGCTCGAGCTGGTACGGGGGAGGCTGGACGGCCTTCCGTAGTGTGTGAGACGTCGTGTAGCCCGCGATGCCTCTGGTGAATACCGACAGCTCTTCACCGTTGCTAGTCACTATCGCCGCTACCGGCCCGACTCGATCCCGCTGTAAATAATATTATACGAGAGTGTGTTTCCGTCGGGCATTCAGACCCGTCGGGTACGGGTTCACGTCCTGTGTTTGATTGGCAGACAAAGTATCGAGGTTCACCGGATCACGAAAACACGTGGAAAATATTCTGCTGCGACCGTCGCAACACGGCCACATCGATGTGTATGTGTGTGTGTGTGTGTGAGCGCCGAGTCGTCGTCGACCGGTCACTCTGGCCGGTAGACCGGAAATATGTCTGCGGGGCGGTCTCTTCGTTTCTTCCTCTCTTCCGCAATTGTTGGTATCACGGAAGATCGAAGATGATAGTTGATCGTCAGACGCAACCATAGATATATATAATAACTAGATAACAAACTCTGTATAGTGGCTTGACAAAAATATGAAGTCGGTCGCCATTTGCAGGTGGGACATAAAACGATTGCAAAATACGATATTATTGACATCGATATAAGTTTTATCGATTCGATGTTTATTATCTCATGGACATTGGACATAAATGTCATAAATACGTAATTTGAATTGTTATTATGGAAACATTTAATATTTGTAATTTAAAAAAATCATACTACTCGTAAATCAGTAATCTACTTTTCGATTATGACCATAGACATAATAATATTATTATGTTTATGATTAAGACCGATTTATTGAAGAAATCGATATAAATAATATCGATATAATTGATATCGAATTTCAATATCGATAATACAATATCGTTTTTTGCCCCACTTGCATATGGCGACCGACTTCAATTCCGGATGAGAGTTTGCTATCTAGTTATTATATATATTTATGGACGCAACTCGTATTTAACCATATCTGTTGTTATTGCTATCGAGTCAGGGTTTTTTTCGTTGAGTCGGGGGTATGTCAAAGCGTTGCTCTGTTACGTGGTCGAAAAACATAAAATGGCAAGATCAAATGTGTTATGTTTTATCAACACGTAAAATGCGATCTCAAACGGTATAGTGATCGTATAAAATGAAATAAAAACAAGCGCAGTACGTAAAACTTCCCAAGGGTACTACGGAGGGTAGTTACAGCACTGGTTTACAATAAGTCAATAAACATAATTATAATAATTGATTTTACACTTAATTAATTATTGGCAGGTCATACGATGTATTAAAGATTGTTTTGTCACCAGCATATTGACCAGACATGGTTTTATAGACATATTTTCGGTAATGTCTATTCGGTAATGTACTTATTTTCGTATTGCCACAGATTATATGAACAGTAATATTCATATAATCTGTGGTATAACCACCCCGAGTTTATCGACTGGCAGAATGTCAAGACTCGGTCGAGATTTGTGTTATGATACCGGACAAATACGTTATTTAAACCATTTGTTATAATTTCTGCATACGTTTATGCATATTTATTTCATAATATAGACCCCATACCGTTTTATTCAGCCGTCGCATTAAATAAAATTATGTTATACGAGTTATATTATGTTATTATCTCGTACTAACAAGTTGATCGTTCACTCTATAGTGACGTTTGTCTCATCTACGTTTTGAATGATCTTTTGCGAGCTTTTCTTCCCCGAAAAACGTTACCAACACACCGTTTCGAGGTCAGGGAGCTAAATGACGTTAATGATAATTGGTCGTATCGACAATAACCACAATTAAAAAAAATCTGTATCAGTGATAAAACAAATGAAAAATTTATGGTATCTGATTGAGAATAACCGTGGGAATTTTTTAATTTATTTCACTAGGAACCTAATTTACTATTTTACTTCCTTTTTTTTTAAGATACACAACATAAATATGAATTTAAGAAGTTTCTAAATTGTTGTAATTAAATGCATACAAGAAATTTATCAACAACACTCCATAAAACTCAATAAACATTCAATAAAGTCATATACCTACCAGTAAAACAATTTAACGACAGATTTGAGTGAGATAAAAGGCTAAATGATATAAAAGAGAACTTTAAAAGTTCAAACATTTTACATTGTGATAGACACCGTTTTATAAGTTTATTAATCAATTTCAATGTATTGAAGTGCTAACAAACTAGTATTAGAAAGGATATTAAATATTAATGGACTGCACAAAGCCAGAGAAATGTAAGGGATCGGCTAAGGAATTTAGATCCATGGATATAAAACAAACAACTTTCATAACTTTTTATATTACTTTATATTAGGTTATATCTTGTTTTTATATTTTTACTATTTTTACGTGATTATTTTACATTATACGTCTACACTAGTCTGATTCCTAAGAAAAAATAAAGATGTATGATAAGATTTCAGTTATTTTCATTTTGTTATTTTTATTTCAGAAATCGAAGTATATTTATTGATTAATTAGAGATTCTTAAGAGTTTTTATTTTTTGTTCTACCTTGACTAAATATAAATATTCAAAGAAGAAAAATCGAAGACATTAAAATAATTGGATAACTTCACCAAAAACGATTATTCAAGACCATTTATCAAATATTGTACGATTAACACAAAGAAGGAGCAAACCAAAACTTTAAATAAGGAACAAATTAGTAAGTATTTGGGTAATGCAAAAGCAAGATTTTTTTAAACTGGATTATGGTCTAGATTAAATTTATTTTCAATTAAATATGCATTAAGTGCTTTTATTTTAAGTGATTAAGTACAATTGAACTTGATATAGGAATTAATACTATCAGATATTCACAATACATATTATTTTAAACGGTTTTTTTCCTAACAGCTCAGAGTGAATCAGTTTAATGATAAAACTTTGAAATTTAAAATTGATAGTACCTACCTACATTTTTTTTACCTTTAAAATATGAAATGAAAAATGTTAAAATTAAATTAAAATAAAAATAAAAATAAAAATAAAATAAAATATTGTTTAAAATATGAAATGAAAAAGTTACTTATTTTCGTTGGCGCGCCAAAGTCATTACTTATACTCGTGAACTCACGACTTTGAAGACCCCGCAGCACCGAGACTTACGGTGACCACTGACATAGGTACTTGTCCATACACGACGAGATGTCCGTTTGTCGTTACGACGATGGTGGCCTAACACGTGCGGGCCCTGATGGTCACTTTAGCGGGTTTCGTTCGAGTGGCCGGCCCTTCCGTCCGATTAATTCGTCTAAAATAAAAAAAAATAAAAAATAGCAGAAGTGCTTAATGATTTCTGAAAAGTTAGTCGAGACGCTCAGTCCCCTACTTCCCCTCCGATTCTGACATTCTCATGTCAATATCTCAATAACGTACGCGAACGAAAATGTCGGAATTCTGAAATCTCTACCCGCGTTTGACGTATGCATGTATTCCACAGTTATTTATTTTAAAAGTATGTTAACTTCCCATTAATACACAATATTATAATCGATCATACAGAAATTTGGAAAATTATAAAGTTAATTTATTTCGATCGTTTCTATGAGATTAACGACGATAAAATATCACCACCGTCGTTACATTTTTTCAATGCTAAAATTACATAATTTTTTTCATATAAACACGAGTACGTAAGTCGACCCACATTTTGGCGTTTCTTATTAAATTTCTCTGAGCTTATAATCAGTAAATTCGACTTATGGAGGTTATTATAATACAATCACATAATATTTATATTTTAGAGTGTCACCCGCCGTTTGAAATTTAACTCGCTGGTCCTAACGATAGACCTGATCGTATCTCGTATAACGGTCGTGTACTCGTGTGAATTTTTTACACGAAAAGAGCCGAATTTTTAACCACGCCATATTTCCAAGTCGGGATCGAGTGAACTCTATGAACGCGAATACGTGTTAAATATCATTCCCTTGACGGTATTACGTACGGCGTGCACCAGTGGCGTATTTAAAAAAATTGTTCTTAGAGGTGGATTGGAATAATATTTTCAACAAATATTGTCGTAACCTAGCGGGTTTCACCTCCTATACGAGTATATCGGCTACCACGTTTAAAATAAATGCATACCGAACTGACCCAAACTGTTTTTTTTTTCGATTTTGGTTAATAATGAATATTGTTGACTAATGACTATAGTTCAGAATTCACTCAACTTATGGTACGGCCAGTGGCGTATTTAGTTGGGGGGGGGGGCAAGAAGGGCAATTTCCCCGAGCAGCACTTTTTTGAGAGTAGTAAATTTAACTCAGATTTAACTTAATTTTTTTATAATTTAACTTCATTTTTTTATAGGCAAATCCATTTCAACAAAACGTTCTATTAATATTAACACGACAACATAGTCATTTTGTAAAATTCTTCACCACATTTCATAATACGTGCACGTGTATTGGTTTGTTGTTTGTCATCGGCTATTCAAAAACAAAACACGTGTTTTACTGTACAGTACTACCACTCAAATGAATTTGCGTTTTTTGATACCAAAAGTATCACGATCAAATCATGCATCTTTTTTGTCATCATACGATTGGTCAAAATAATTATTAGTATCGAAAAATAATTGAAGATTTTGCAAGATCACAAGCGTGACGAAATTTAATTTAATCATTTACGTTTTTCTTCTCTTAAATATTTATATTCTATTTATTTTTTGTTTTCCTTTGTTCACGTTTTGTTCACTGTTTCGTAAACAGTTTAGAAAATAAATTAATAAATGCAATTTACAATTCGATTTGATTATTTTCTTATCACTGGTACAACTGAAAGTACGTACGGTGTACGACATTCTAGGGCACTCGATGAATTTTGATACTTCAGGATACTATATTACCATTTCACATGAATTGTAAGTAATTTATTTTGGGTGAGAAAAATCGCTACTATAAATACTTGGTGAGAGGAAGAGGGCATAAAATAAAATGTGTACCCCGGGCAGCAAAATCCTAAACGCGCCACTGGATACAGTCCGTTTGGGGGATGAGGGGTCGAACCCCTTGATGTCCACGTACCTGGACGTCGTCGTCGTCGTCTCGTTCGATCACAGCGTCCTGAGCGGACCCGGAGTGACCGTCGCGAATCGCCGACGGCCGCGGCGTCGACCAAATGCGCATGTATACGTATAGGAACGTCCTGAGAACGTCGACCCGGCAAAACGGCCGGAAGATCCCGGGTCCGGGGAGCCGGGAGTCGTAGGCGCGGGCGGTCGTCGGCTCGAGCACCGTTTGCGCGCTGCCCGTCGCTAGAGCGACCGTCGTCGTGTTCGCAGCTCTCGGCCGCTCCATACAGTCCATAGTCGCCGTCGAGACGGCGGCACGCGCGAAAATCAAGCGGACGTCGCGAGCAGCCATGGCCGTCAACATGTTTCGTCCCGTGGTCCAAACTTGAGGGATCGTCGCTGAAACACGCACGCACACACACACACACACACACAGACACACACACACACACACACACACAAGTTATTTTTCTATCAAAACCAACGGATTAGAGTCGGTCGTCGTCGTCGTCGGCGGCGTTTTTCACGAAATCTTCGAATAATCGCGCTTCTTTTTTTTGACGAGTATCGCTCCCCCTTATTCCGTGATTTAAAATTAATTATGATTGTGCGATGTCAAATATTATTGTATTAAACATAGTTTTTATTCGATTCATTAATGTTTAGTTTATAACTTGTTTTGACGATATATATTTTTCAGTTTTTTTTTTTTTTTTTTTTTAATAGATACGCTAAATCTTGTTATATAGACAAAAAAAAACCATGTTTATTTTTGTATAAACTGCAGTCAAAAGATATCATAATATACGTATACTCGTTTCGTTCGCAGTAGGCTTGAAGACGTTAAATGAAATACGGGTTTTATACATCTGAGAGCGAGTCGATTCTTTTACCACACAAAGTAAGAAGAAAAAGTAATAATTTGATGCTTTGCGGGTGACTTTGTGAAAAAAAAAAAAAACAAACGTTTTGAATATAATATAGCCCCCGAAAACGTGACCGAATGTCCGCCGACGAACGCGTACGGAGTAAATCGTCTTACTTCGGATGAGAAAAGCCGGCGAGCGCGTGACCACGGCTCGCGTGGGTGGTGGTCACCGTATGATCACCGCCGTCGTGCAGCTTCCGACCGCCGCCGCTGTAGACCCGTCGCCGTTGCAGCCGTCGTCGTCGTCGTCGTCGTCGTTTCGCCGGGCCGCGATCTCGGCGTCGTGGCTCGTGGCTTCGTTGCCGGCGGCCGCGTCGCCGCACGTCGTACGGTCGTCGCGTCGCGGCCAGCAGCCCGGCCGGTACGGCGCCAAGTCGGTACAAGGCCGTATCGTCGCGCCGTACGCACGGGTCTTGTCACGGCGACGGCGGCCGGCCCCGTAGCACGGCACCAAGCACCGGGCCAACGTCCGGGCCAGTCGGCCGCACCCGCGTTTAAACGCCCCTCCCGTCCGTTGTCGCTCGGTTCGTTTTTCCGTCGCGACGTTGTCTCGCTCCGTGCTGTCCGTGGTCGTCCGTGCTGTGAGTGGGCACAAGAGAAAAATAAAAAATGAAACATTTTTTTTTTTTTTTTTTTTGAAAACGAAAAAACGACAATCCGTACGACTCTTCCACGCTGATAATACACCGTGAAGAGGTAGGTTTTTGCAAGTCGGCGAGTTTGTACGCAGAAAGTAATCTCCGGAACTAACGAACCGATTTCGGAATTATTCTCGAAATGGTTCTCCAAGTCGAATATTACTCTCTAGTGGAATAACAACACGGATCATCGTCAATCGATTCCTTATAGAAAAAAAAGGGCCGATGCGTTCGGAGTGTGGTGCTCTACAGGAGAATTCTTAAAACAAGTCGCATACGACCAACGATCGTTTTTCGCGTAGAAAGAAAATGTTTACTCAAAAACCTGTATAGATCAAAAGGGCTAATCTAACGATTGGTCACGCGCTAAGACGTAACAATGATCTCCGAGGATGAATAACACAGCGATGAAGGAAAGAGTAGTAGAGAAAGGCCGCCGCCAGAATGTGTAATACGAGTAGTGAATCGTATATAGGGCGTGAAACATAGTGCGGTTTAAAGAGGAAAGCCGAAAATCGTGATGAATGGAAATACGCTCCAAACCAGCCCCGGGACTGATAACAAAAGAAGAAGAACTATCGACAAGTGGTCGCGATACGTGATAATCCTTTTACAAACAAATGTGTGTACATACCCGCGGGTCGCTGCGAAAACACATTCATGGTCACTAGTGCACAGCGAAAACAGGCCATTTCGAAATGATCCATGATAGCGTCCATGTCGTTCGAATATTGCACTATTATATACTTCGCGTTTCGTAAAAATTAAAAAATTATAAAAAACTAAAGACGGTTAACGATAATTATTATGATAAAACGTCCATCTACTATATATTTCAAAAAGCTTCCAAACTACGATTGGTAACCATAGATATATTATACCGTGTAATTTTCACCAAATAAGAGTGTGTCCAGTCTTTAGCCAGCACAATAGAATTATGAATTTTTCAGTACTAAAATAACGAACGGTTGCAGGGTTTCGAAGTTTCTTTTCTTTTTTTTTTTTTTTTGAAATAAATGTCTTTACGATTCGCTACAAATGCATATAAAACGTAAGTATGGTATGGGTATAAAAAATTTATCCACTCCTTTAAGCCTTGGTTTTTAGTGGAGTAGAAGACTATTGAGCAATCGTAAATTAAAATTAAGGAAAGAAATTAAACCATATGAAATAATCAAAAATTACACATAAGAACATAAACTAAATGTTTAAAACTAAAAATCACTTTCCAAAATGTATCATATAATACGAGTATATGTAAGTATAATAACTGTATTAGGTATTTCATAAAACTTGGTTTTAGGTACATTTTATATTTTATGTACCAGTTATTAATACTATTATCTTGTAATTTTATGATTTGTTATGATATTGTTAGAAAAGATGATTAGTCATACGAAATAAATAAATAAATAAATAAAACTTGGTTTTGTTTCTTATAGATTTTATAATCGTGAACAGTATGGTATTTTTCTCATATATAACTATATTACCCCAAGATAATGGTGATGAACGTATTTAATATAAAATATAGTATAAATAATTTCTTTAGTTAAACGATTCTGAGCAAAGTTACAGTATAAAAATATACCGTACGTTTTTTTTTTTTTTTGACTTTTTGTATTTACGATTATAGCTCGACAATTTATTATTAGAAATTAAAACTATACAATTAATTCAGATGATATATACCGTATGTTATTTTACCATTTTTAGTTTTATTTTCGACTATTTTTTCTTTCAAAGTTGTAAAAAACATTCTTGTTCGACAAAAGAGTCATTTTTTTAAACTAACAGATTCAAAACACGCTATTTTATCTGTATCCAAAGTTCTATTATGATTGTATGAACCAATTTTTTTATAGATATTTAAAGCTGAAAATTAACGTAATAAACAGTCGATTCCATAAAAATTGTAAAATCGTTTACTTAAATACTTATAAAAGAAAAGACTTGCGTCACAATTTCTAAAATTTTTCAGCATCGTTAGTGATGTGTGCGAGTCAAGTCACATTAAATTATCAGAGAGTTTTATAAAATATAAAAACTTAATTAGAGATTAACTTTAATAAAACAAATTATTTTTTAAAGTTCTTTTTGTACCCCGAAATCGTCAACTTTTCCAACGTATGTAGCAATATTCCATTAATATACGATGTATTGAAAGTGTTATTTACGGCAAATTTTACCGTATTTACCTGGGATTTCCGGCAGTTATCCTCACGCTTGAAAAAATTATTAAGAGGAGAAAAAAAATGAACCCTTCAAGTACCATTTGCATGTGATTTTCGGTTGATAGAGTTGCTGAACGAAACTTTTGGGCAAAGTTAAGTGTACCAAAAAGTGTCTCCAGGATAAATTTTTTTTTATAAGTACGTACTTTGCACCAGGGGTTATTCTTCACTCCTGGGACATGATAATGGGGATAGGTATATTGCATTTTCATTCAAACGATTCCGAGTAAAGTTTTTGTGTAAAAATATGGTATATATAATATAAATTATGAATGTACCTACTACCTATGTATATATTTAATACACCGTTTATATATTTTACCATTTTTTGATCTAATTCTTGTTTTTTTTTTTTTTATCAAACCTGTTTTAAGTTTTCTTGATGACAAAGAATATATATTTTTTTTACCTAAGATCAAAAATATTTTATTTTATCTATATCCAAAAGTTCAAAATGTTCGGATGGTTCAGTAAGCCCAATTCATACATTCAAAGTTAAAATTTGATTTAAAAACAGTAAATTCCGTGAAAATCGAATGATAACCGAACGTCGACGTGGTCTGTAAAGAAATGAAAAATAAGAAAGAAAAAAAGAAAGAAAAAACAATAATAAGTATCATTGTAAATCCAAAATAGATCCTTCGCTTTGTTCAGAATCTAAAATTATTGTATGAATGTTCAATCTTAAATAAAAATTGAACTATTTTAGTCTATGTACAGAAAGAGTATAATTGTCTTCTCTATAACCGTATATTTTTGGGTTTTTTTTCCAAATCTTTTTCTAATTGAATTTTAATATGTATAATCTTTTTTTGTTTAATAAGAAATGTATTTTTGAAGAAGAAGAACAAGAATTTTCGTGGCGCGAGGGCTTGACCAGGAAGGCGCACTGCTGCGAAACCTGGATAGTACATTGTTGTGACTATACATTAAAACTAATCAATTTAAGCGGTAACGGATACTAATAATATTGCAAAGCCATATATTTAATACGAATTCATAATTTTTTGTTATCTGTATTCATGCGTTTTTTTAAGTATTCTTTAATTATATCGTCCATGGTGGTACTTTATTGTGCGCACTATTTCATTAATTGTTGTTTAACAATGAAAAAAAATCAATATTTACCCAAATACGGGGGGCCTCGGCCCCTGCGGTACCCCCCAGCGAGCGGTCACGTATAGTGTTCTGTACGATATTATACTCGTATAAGAACACGTGTACATCGTTCGTACAGTCAACGCTGTCGGTATAGGCGTTCGCTGTTTTTTGTTGTTCGCCATACCTAATATTATAACGGTGAACGGCGATGGCAGCGTTCCCCGACTGTCGTGAATACCTAATCGAATTATTCGTTATACTCGTATTTATACGTGTGTTCGAGCGCCGTCTCGGTACGTAATCGACACGCAGTTGGATTTCAATTCATATCGTTTTATTTTTATTATTATTATTATTATTATTATGTACGTGTTGCGATTACGAAAACGGTTGTCGCGGCCGAGCCGCGCCGTGTCTTCTGCGGCGCGTGTGAATTTTAATTGTACCGTTTTTCAAACTCGCGTTGTCGGAACTCGAAATCGCGATTTAGAATTCCCACTGGCCACTTGACAAATTCAGAGCGTACACCGTATATGCTCGCTGACGTCATTTTCACGGTCACGTAGTCGGCATTAAAAAAACACGTAATAATAATCAATAAATCAATGGATGTTATTGCAGTAGAATACGTGCATAGACATCGCCATAGATCGTTACGCGTAAGCGTAACTACACAAGTACCCGGCAAAAGAGTCGATTTCCAGGAAAATTCAACAAATGTCCGATTACTATAACTTCGTGCGTAGTATTGATAACGTATTTTAATACGACAGCTATAACTTCATGACCTGTAACTACCATGAGTTCATAACATAGTATGACCAATAACCATTATAGCCGAACGGTCAGGATATATTATATTATATCTGTACTAACAGACATGTTTTTTTCCATAAAATAGTAGGCTTGTGCGTGTGTAAAATTGACCAAATTAACTACCATTACCTACTACTGGACCCGATGATGAAGATCATGGGCGTAGTTGGGTATACATTTCTACGAGGTCTACAAGAAAAATGTATTTAAAGAACTCTGTGTCAACTTGAATTAATTGAAAGTGAACATTTTCTAGATAGAACAATTTATTTATTATTAATTTCTTACTCTTTAACCTGAGATTTTTACGATACATACAACAATTAATGTTAAATTAAGAAGTCTGTCTTTATTTGCAAAAACATTTAACACATCGTCCGAGTCAAATGAATGTCAAATGAATTTCTTTCAATGTAGAGTCTAAAAGGGGTCCAAAATTCGTCCATTATATTGTACAGACTCTCCCGGTGTACACTGTCACCAAGTTCTTCTTGAAGTCAGTAAATAGATGCCAAATGGTTTGCATGTATTCGCATTTTTTCTCTATTATTTGGCCAATTATTGATAACTGCTCTATCATTGATCTCCCCTTCCGAAAACCGCAATGGTATTCTCCTAAATTCTCTTCCACATAAAGCATTAATCTGTTCATCAATATATTCGAGAATGTTTTGCAAGCTGAATAAAATAAAATTAGTTTTATGATTACAAAATTAAAAACAAATTTGTCATTCGACTAGATGAAGAGATACATTTTCTCCGTCAGAAAAAATCATTACAAATTTTAATTTATTTTTATTATGAATACACTATCAGCGTTTTACCGTTGGTTTATTTACCTAATATGAACGACGTTCATCTCTTGTGTTACGATGGTTAAATTTTTGATGCAACTCGTCGCCAAAAGGTGGTGGTAAACTTTCCCGATCGTATAAACTCTCTTGGGTTACTACCTGAAGGAAACATGTAAACTCTCCCGAGCTGTGAGTTGGCTACACTGAGATTGTGGTTATAATTATAAATATTATGTATTATAATAAATAATGATTTTAATTGATTTTCCGTTACTTAACTTTACTGTTGACATATTTTAACAAAATCACTTTAATTCAAAATCATGATACAGGGATCGGCAATTAATTTCTATGACGGTCCAGTTCAAACAAATGTTCGAGGCCGGAAAATACTTCAACGTTAGTTAGGTCATAATCAATAAAATTATTTTTATTCTAAAAACACGGTTTAAGACAATATCAGGTCCGGCAACCACCAAAGTAATGTGACGTGTGATCTGGCAAGTGATTTTATAGTAATATGTTACTCTCAAAATTAGTTATTGAAATATAGTGTAAATCACGCAGGTCCGTACACCGATAAAACATGTCAGAATATGAGTCATGCACTTTTGAATCATATCTAAATTTTTATTGGTGACAAAAGTGCTGCTTGCACTACTTTCGTCACTCGTTATTGGTTTTTCACATAATAACCACTGTGCATTTTCATTCAAATATAATATAATAATTTCAAAAAAAAATATATTGTGTTTGCATAGTACCTACTAGGTAAGTAGTAACATATTTAATATACATATAGCTATAGTATATACAAGTAGTTATTATAGTTATAGTATTTATATAGTTATAAATATTACTTTTGTCACTTATTAAGGAAATGATTATTGTATTGTTTTATTTCTTTATTATTTTTAGTGATGAAATGTAAAATTGTAATAATTAATATATTAATGAACTTTTGTTAAATATAGTTTTTAAATTGTAAAATGTACTAGTTTATTTATGTATTAAAATGTATAGGTTATGGAGTGAATGATTTGATACGTATGGAGGAGCATTAATTAATTTTCTTAGAGCAATATTTTGGAAGGATTGAATTTTATTTAAGTTGGATTTTTTGGCATTTCCCCATAATTGGATTCCGTAAGTCCAGATAGGTTTTAGTAAAGTTTTATACATAAGGAGTTTGACATTAGGAGAGGTATATTTATTGTTGGATATTAAATGTTTAAGCATTCGGAGACGGTTGTTTAGAGATAAACGTTTTTCTCTTATATGATGGGCCCAGGTTAATCGTTTATCAGGTGTTATGTATAAATTATACCTGTTATTTTTTATTAATAAAAATTATTCTGTTCACAAAACATAATAAAACTGTAACTAAAACTAAAAGAAAAATGAAATTATGTGTTATTAACTATAATTAAAAATTAGTATAATAATTATAACAATAACAGGTAAATTAGCAAATTTAATTACTTATAATCGGTGAGAATTTATTTTGAAAAAAATGATAACAAAGACAATATAAAGACAGTTGGTTGATTTTTATAAATTTAGAGAAACTTAAACAGAATATAGGTACAATTACTCTACTGCATCACTGGATCCCAAACTGGGGGGTATTAAATATTGCTGGGGAGGCGCAAACAGTTATTACGAAATAAAATTTTTCTTGATACAATTATTTTTATTTTAAAACGTTTTAGTTGTTACATTTTATATTTAATATTATTTATATTTTATAATTATTATTATCAATAAAACAAGTGGGATCAGTACGGTTAAGAACCGTAGAATAAGATGGGACTTCACCGCGAACGTGTCACATTTCAATTTAACAATTTAAAATGATTGGAAAATATAAAAATTTATTGATTGTAAAATACATACAAAACTATTACAAAAATAATAAAACATAATAAAAGCATTTTAAGAATCGTTATTGATAACAAAGCAGATTGGGTCGTGAATACTTGTCTGAGAACAATAGTATTCAGATTTTCCTGAAATGTTGGAGAATATAGCATCAATTTAACCTCCCGCTCGGTTAAGTATAGCTAAATCACAAGCTATCAAAAATGATGTAGTTAGTGATGTTGTTTTACGGTTTTAATTTTTTCGAAATTTTTACCCAGGATTTCCCATACGCGGCCACATCAGGTGATCTCCTGAGGTCCCATGATGTCGCATCGGAAAACGCTGCATATAATTTGAGCGCCTTGTCCCAGGGATCATTTTAAGCCATCATTTGTCTGTATAGGACCACCGTAGCGGTCGCTATCTGTGAATCAGACGGACAGACGGACAGACGGACGGACGGACAAAACCGTTTTATAAGACTTCACATTTACATGATTTGTTACTTGTCAGTGACAGGCCCGTGCGCAAGGGGTGGGTTTTGGGGGTTCAAACCCGCCCCATGGCCGAAAAAATCGTGTTTTTCATTTTTGATCTATTACCTATATGTCATATTTTCTAATCTTATTTGTAATAAATAATAATGCATAACATAATAGTACAATACTATAATAAGGTACACGTGTCGTATGCTATCTACCAGCATATGCTATCTACAAAAAATTAATACTTGTGTTGTATGCTACCTACGTGAAAAAATGTACTCACATAAACTCAAACCACTTTTATTTTTTCCATTTTTATCCACGTAGGTTAACAATGGATTATATACGAATTATATACGAATACAATCGTTTCGTAGTTATTGGTAAAAATATAATAAAAATAGGTTAGGTATATAGTAGGTATTGTTAAAAAACACATTTAACATAGGTACTTACAAAATTAATAATAAATATAAATATGTTATAATACTATATTATTGCTGATTATTGATGTATCTATGTTATACATTTTTTTTTCAAAACACCCCCCATTCTAAAATCCTGCGCACGGGCCTGGTCAGTGATGTATGGTGAAGTCTAAAAGTAGTAATCCCAAATATTGTAAAGTTTATTTTTAAAGAACACAAAAAAGGTGATAGATTTTTTCAATTTATAGAATGGGGCGCAAGATTTTAAAAAAATAACAAAGAGGGGATTGAATAGAAAAGGTTAGGAACCATCGTTTTTAAAACGTTTACACGCTGAAATTATTGTTTTACATACGTATACCTATTCAATGACTTTTTAACGGTACATTTTTGCGGAGAAAATAAATGTTGAATCGATTATTTATAGACGTGTACTATACGAATTATTTCATAGCGAATCGTCGGTAAGTCATGAGTTTTATAAATTGTTAACTAAAGATACTATACAGGTTATGATGATGTGTTGTAGACGAAATGTGTTCGCCAGTAGAGGAGAAGAGAAAATATTAAAAATCTTACCTCCATTCGGGATTATTTGGTGATCTGTATCTGTACTTTACCTCAGACAGCTCTTCGTCTACCGACGGTCGTTCTACTGGTACGAGATCACCGACAAATCGTTAAAATTGTAAATCCGATCGATGAACTGGTTGTCCGTTGCAGGCGCATTGTCGACCGGAAAAAAAACAATTAGAACAGACAAGAGATGAATGAGTTGAATCTCACCTTGATTCGGAGTCCCAGCGCGGCGTTGCAATTGGTTATTGGGAGCGCTGCGTCCACCAATAATGGCCATCGTATTTCAGGATCGAAATAGCGAGACTGCACGTTACTCTCGTAACTCTGACGATCCGACGTCGTCGTAGGGGGAGAACGCGAAAAGCGAACGACTATATCATTATGTTCACGAGCTGTTGTGTACAACTTTCCCAATAACCTAACGTGACGCTCAGAGTCAGCCCGCCAAAACCGACGAACGGTAAGAGGGTTTTTTTTCTCCTTATTTTCTTCTACGCCCTTGACCCGTCTCCCGCGTCGGGCAACTCGGCCTTCTCCTCCTTCGACGCGGTGAACCGCCGCCGCTCCCAATCGCGCTCGAAGTCGCTCATGGCCCGGATCCGAGACCGCGTGGGCGGGTGCGTCATGTATTCCAGCCACCGGAATAAGCCAAGCTGGCGTTCCCAGAGCTCGATTATCTCCAACAACCGACGGCCGGCGGACGGGTCGGCGCCCGCGGCCACGGCCATCTCGATCCCCATGCGGTCGGCGCGGTACTCTACGTCCCACCTGTGTATTACGAAGGACGGTAAAATGTACAAAAACCACAACGAGACCACGGCCACGGTTTTCCAAAAGGCGTCGTTGATGAAGTTCAGCAGTAAGAACCCCACGACGACGACGATCGAATTGAAGGGGTCGTTGGTCAGTCCCTTGTCAGTCAATTTCGCCAGCGCTTCGTCGTAGATCACGAAGTGCGCCAGCTCGTGGCCGATCACCGCCATCAGCTCGTCGTCGTCCAGCATGCGCGCCATCTCGACGGTGACCGTCAAGTGGTTGTCGGAAATCTTCGCGGACGCGTTGGGCCAATCGTCGTCCTCCAGCGACAGGCTCCACCGGCGGCGCACGCGCAACGAGTCCACCGACTGGTTGGCCAGCAGCACGCGCCGCATCAGCGCGACCACGCGCTCGGACTCATCAGCCACCAGCCACGCTCTCTTCGTCGGTTTCTGCGGGTTAAGCGTCACGGAGATCGGCTCGGTCGACTCATTCGTCTTGGCGGCCTCGCTCGAGAACGTCCACCACAGGACCGCCGCCGCCGCCGCCACCCAGTGACCGGTGGCCGCGAGCAACGGGTGCTGCGGCCCACGAACGCGTTCCGCGTCCTGCCGGCCAAAGGCTTGCTCCTTCCAAAGGCCACGTTCCTTCCAGATGCCACGTTCCTTCCAAATGCCACGTTCCTTCCAAATGCCACGTTCCTTCCAAATGCCACGTTCATTCCAAATGCCACGTTCTGTAAAATTGTTCAGGATTCCTTTGTCTGCACGTCTTGTCCCGAGGAATCCTTCGATTTTATTCATTTCAAACGAAGGTTTGCTACTTTGTAACACGTTTTTTGGACATTGTATAACATGCTTTTTGATTATGTTCCGAAAACTGTGAACGTAACAACACGAATATACGAGATTGTTGACTGAAAAATACGAACAATCAATACTATACCTTTTAAACACTGCAGAAGATAAAGACATTGGTAAAATAAATTGTACATATAATTAAATTTTCATAAAATCACAATAAGAATTATTTTGTTGTTTTTTCATACTATTGAGGAATGTGCGTATGCATGATTTAAATAATTCTTATAACATTAAGTAACTATGGAAACAAGTAACTGTGAATATTTTTCATTATACATAGTAAGTTATAACTGAATTAATTGACATGTAAAAAAAAAAAATCAGCTGTTCATTAAATTTTTCATAAATACTCCTACTTTTTCGAAATGAAAATTGAAAGACGGCATTTCTAAAGTAGTTAATATTGTTTAACCAAAAAATGTAATACAAATTGTGCCAATCATTACCGATGGTTGGAAAACACGATATTTTATGATATTTGACTCTTTATAGTTTTATGTTCATGGCAGTAACGGAACTACGTTTCTAGAAGCCCGTGGTTAATTTTTTTTTGGTTGGCCTTACATTTGCAAACCTTTTTAATAAACAATAATAATTAGACATTAATTTGTTGTTTATGTGATAATAAACAATTGCATCAGAAATGAATACATTATTGAGGTATAATAACGAATAATTATAATGAAAATATTTTTTTTTCTATCTCGATCTCAGGTAAATATCTAAACTAATAATGAATTATATAGAAATATTATCTTAATCCATTTTTACTCAAACGTAAATTCAGTTAGAGCTACGCGAAAAGAAGCTTTATACACTTTTTATATATTATAACTAGGGGACGGATTTGAATGCGAATTGCTTTTGTGTCCGAAAACATTGCTTTCCATACACAAAGTTCATTTCATACATCGAGGAATTAAAAAATGTAACTTTTATTTTGCATTTCTTTGCATTTTTAAGACTTAATTACATTTTTAGAGCATTTTTTGACATTATTTAGTGCATTTTTATGTTTTTAAGTCATTTTTATATAGGAATGGATAAGATTCGATGAAATTGTAGGAACATTCATTCTAAAAAAATAAAAATAAATATGCATTATGTTACGAATTTACGAAATTATTGTTGACACGTGTAGACACACGTATATACATTATACATACATACAATGTACAACATATTACCATTGATTATAGGAAAATGGCAATATATGGCCGATAACCATCGAAGATTTATGTTTGAGAATATTAAGCAGCTCTTAATTATACAGTGCTATGAAAAAGTATAACGAATATATCTAAATTGTATACCTATTAATTTTTTGATAATAATTTTTAGAGTAAAAAGAAGATAAATGATAATTGAGAATACAAGAGATCGTTTTATTGTATTTACAATATTTTTTATGAGATAAATTTTTCATTGTCATAAGTTTTTTTATAAGTTTTAAATTCAAAATTGTATTTTTATTGATTTTAAGTATATTTTTAAAGTTTTTTAGGGTATTTTTTTAGTGCATTTTTTATGGCATTAAATTCCGTTCCCTGATTATTTATTTATTTATTTATATTGAATACGGGACGAGCACAATTACATTTATTTCGTTGACAATAATTAACAAGAAAAAATTACACATATTTTAGAATCAAAGACAATAAGTAAACCAAATACTAAGGAATTGTGGGTCCTCATTGGCCAGTTTCATCACACGAACAATCGGGCGATTAGTTAAATTATTACAGCGGCTAAAAGGAATATGAAATAGGAAAAAGGATCTGGAACAATAAGTTGGAACTTTGAAATTAACTTTAGATAGGAGGACAGGGGCATCAACTTCACCATTAATAAGTTTAGAAAGGAACGTAAGGTTGCCCTGTTTTCTCCTATGACATAGGGTAAACAAACGGAGATGCTGCAACACTGGTTCATACTCATGAGGTGCGAACTCAATTCCTAAAGCGAAAGCGGCAAATTTAAAAAATTTACGCTGAACTCTTTCGAGTTGACAACTACCATCAAGGGCGCATGGTTCCCAGATAATTATATTTTACTCCAACACAGACCGAATGAAAGAGAAATACAAGGTCTTCCGAGAAGTCACACGTAGTACCTAATCGTCAAATTTTTTTATTTTTTTTTTTTCATTTGATTTGTAAGTTTTGGTTATAATTTTATCAAGATTTTGTATACACCGCGTTCCAGTGCAAGCAATTTATGGTGAGTGTTAATTCTGATATTTATATTACTACATTTATAGTTACATACATTTCTACATAAAGATTTGAATTTTTCGCTATACGAAAAAAATATATATTTTTACAAGAAGACATTTTCACATCAGTCATGATTTAAAATTTTCTAATTCGATTTTAAGATAATTATAAACATATTCATAAAAATGTAATTTAATAGATCATGAAAAATAAACAACACATGTTTTACGAAGATAATTTTTTTGGGACGTTTAAAGACATTAGAGAAAATAATTCAGTAATAATTTATGTACAATCGATGTTTCGTTGAACAACGCACAGGATTCAATATCGATATCCTCGTGGAACAACACCGAACGGCAAATGTGCCGACACGTCATTGTCGCAGACTCGACAACTACGTAGAGTATAAATATTATGCAGGCGCATATCGTGTGAAAATAAAAATACGGTGTTCGTATTTTGAACTTATATCGTATCGTCGAGGTCTAAATATATAAAATATATGCGATTTTTTTTTCTTTTTTTTTTTAATGTTTAGCTTTCATCGCAGAATACTCATTTCGCCGTACGGATAAATGTGCATAGCGCACGTGCATACAAGAGTATGTATTTCCTAGTTTTTTCCTCTCTCTGGTCGTTCTTAAAGTTTAATACGACACGTATATTTATTTATTTCGACGCTGTATTGTAAATAAAATGAAATAAAATGAAAAAAAAAATATGTGCGAGCTAAAACGTGTCAGAACATTATATTCTCACACCGTGCGGCGACGTTGGCCTGTACGAGGCAAATTTCTTGTATATAAAAGGTTTTGACCCTCTCGAAAAGACGGAAAAAAACTTTAAAACGGAAGTCGTAATGTCTAGTCACAAATCGTAAAAGGCGTGGTCGTACGACACAAAAATCATTGGGGAACCATTCCAGCGGACCTTCCATCTACTGCAAAGCCACGAAAATTTATCTGGTCAGAGATAAGTGTGTCTATACGCTCGGTTTTATTATACCACCGCATCCTGGGACGGACGTATACGTTTTGTCGTATTGTCCCCCCCCCTTATAAATTTCCATTAACTCATTTGCATTTTTATACGATCGCGAATGACGATTGTAAACATTTCGCGTGATTTTTGGCGCGAGAAAAAAAAATCAAATTTACATATATATAAAGACAATATGCGATCTCAGAGTACGGCACACTTATAATATGTTATATTCATTTTCACGTGTACGTATAACAACAAACGCGTCTCGTCGGTTCGCGTACGCCGTATTTTACTTTTTACAAAAACGACAAAGTGTTTCTGGTGTTTGACGTTTATTTTGACATGTCACCGGGGGAGTTGTGTAAAACACACAGTGTACAATAAGTATTAAAACGCGGTGGTTTAAACGGGATTCGCGAACACTGTACATACAATACACGTACATAATTGAATACGAACTTTCGGGTCGCGTTTAACTGCAGTAGCACATTGTAAAAACGAGTACGTTGTAAAACCAAACAACGCGTTATTTTGCTGTCAATATGACGGTGGCGGTCCTTCGGGGGGATGTTTTTATCACCCCCTCCCCCCACTTATTCCATATTGTATTAAATTATTTGAAACCATAAATCTGATAATATGATTATGATTCATTATATCGTTTTGTTTATATTATTTAATGTCTTTCCGATGAATGGTTTTGACGATAAAACGAGAACACATTTATGATTTCGATGTTTTTCGGCAACACTTGCAGATTAGTGTTTGCCTATGTTCTTAAGCTTAATACTTTGCTTTGATTTTCTATGATTGTATATTGCATAGAGTAAAATCATGGCTGCGTTCGAAAACGGGGAACACTAGACTCGGTGGTTTAGCGTTACTTCACGTTCATAGAGATGTAAACATAAATCGTGAAAATGTAACTGGCAGTTTTGCGTAACAAAAAAACCGCAAAAAGGACTTTCATTTTGTAATTTTAGATCCTAAATAAAATGTTCGACTTTAACGTTGGTACTACTGTAATTGTTTTTTATGACTACCAATTTCAAGAATCTTAATCTGGGTGCAATAAATATTTCGTCCTCCGCCTCCCTCGAAACTTGTCAAGGACCGTCACTGCTGAATATGAGATATATCGTACGGCTCTCAACGCGATACCGTGTAGGTCGCACTATTGGTTGCACCCTACAATCGTGTCGATCTACGATGATCGCAAATTTGTTCGTTTGTTTTACAATGTTCATCGATGACTAAGATGACTATGATGATCATCGATGACTATGATGATGATCAGCCACGACTCCGCGACACGTTTAAATTCACTCTCTAATGTTGCCATAGCCACACAGGTCCGAGTTACGGATCAACGAATGTTAGATATCAACACCAATGTAGTAAACCACATTTTCTATTATTCAAAGTCGAGTGTGATGAAAACATAATACGAATTGCGTGAACGCTGAACACGGAACCTTCCGAATGGACTCAAAGCTTTTTGTTCGTGCGTGGTGCATTCCCGTGTATACGCGGTCTTGTTCGGCGAAGTAAAGTACTATACGTACTACTTGATTACATAACTTCATTACGTTTGTTTATAATCGTTATTAAAGAACGAATCATTTTGGTTGGTAGCGAATATTTTTTTGGTAGAATTTTTCTTTCTCACACAGGAATGTTGAAATATAATCATGAGCTACGTGTATTTGCAATGATAATGCGATTATTCGCGTTATTTATTCTTCAAGACAATACTTAATTTTAATATCGCCATTAATCAGCGATATTGTACAAACACATAATTAATTATATTAAATTTTGCACGTTAAACGCAAAAACATTCGTTTTATTTTTATTTCACCGATGTCCCCGTCCGCAGTATCTAGATATTTATGACTTTGGATTTTGTAACATTGCCACGACGTCAATCCACGCGATGAACGATTGCACTCGATTCCTTCGCTTGTGCGTTTTCAATATTCATGCTGACATGAGGAAATTTCGTGTTTCAAGTTTTAGAAAATCACACGTGTTTATGACATATTTTATTCGACCATATCCATATCGTTAAACACGAATGACTCATGTACTCGCAAATGACTGTACAAATATAAATAGACAAGTGGTCGTAGTCCTTAACTGTACATATTATTGACAATAATAACATAATAAAGATCATAATAATATGTAGAATAGTTTAAATAATTTAAAAATTCAATCAATTGAAAACCGCGATAACCGGGCCAACGAGTGCACGATGTTTTATGATGTAGTATTGTCACACTTATGTCGTTACGAAATAGTTGAATAATTGACTCGTTTGTTTGACCAGAAAAAAACGAAGATGGGGGGGGGGATAATACAATACGTAGAAATTATAATAATTGTCATTGAATTTTCTAATAAAAAAAAAAATAACAGCTATTAATTGTTTGATTCGTAATTTCCGTAATCACGTTTTATAAATTACGAATATAATAATAATTCGTCTATACAATATTGTATAATATGAACAATATTTTACGTCGAGTTCCAAACCTGTACGAACTTAACTACTTAAATCCAACTTTAGAGTTTTCGATTGCGATCGCCGACACAAAACCCGCACGGGTCGCTTCAGTGTACAAAGTCGTAAAACATAGACGCGTACGATTTTTCAAAGAGTTTAAACTACAAAAACGGGACGTCACTGCAATATTCGGATTTAATATTCACGACGAACGTAATAACGTAATAACTCATTGACGTACACGAAATATTAAATCGTTTTCACATTAGCAACAGAGTCGAAGAACGTTTTTTGGTTACGAATCCGAACGACATGAGATTTTTTTGTATTTTCACTTTGTTACGATAACGTGCATAATATTGTCTGTAGTATCAGAACATATTGTTCTAGTACGTCGACTGTACATGCCCACGATTCCGTTGTACGAGTAGAGTACAGACCTCACTACTTTTTGTCGTTTCTCTCGAAAACATAAATCGCAATCTTCGCGTGTCGGTGAACATAGATCATCATACATACAAACATTACAAACCATGTGTGATGTATCCGTTTCGTGTAGTGTCATCGACGACTCTAGATCAAAAACGTGTCACGTGACTTTGACAGGTTCCATACGCTTTAACGGAATTCTTTCTTGGTTTTTTATTTTTATTTTTTACTTTAATGATACTATACACGTTTATCGTGTATATATTTTCCTAGGACGTTCACGATCTCGGGTGAATTCAGGACCCGAGAGAGAAAAACACCCTTTGACTTTAAACAGACACCGATTTTTTTTCATTTTTTTTTTTTTTTTTTTTTTTTTTTTTTACTTACAAATGCCTATCGTTCACGCACTCTGCCACACGACCGAGACGTTGCGCTCCCCTGCTGACTAAACCAAAAACAGATTTCGTACGTATATCAGAGGATATATTTACTGTGCCCACACACACATACACACACACACACACACACACACTACACAGTCAAGGACCCGTTATCCTTTCTGTACACATAAGTGCTCGCTCGGTCGAACTAGAAATTATTTAAATATAGACCAGTCACGTGTGTCTGTGTGTTATTGGTAACAGGGTGTAGCGCGCGTACCAAACATAGCTATAATAATATTTTCTACACACGTTTATTATATTTATGTGCGATATACACGTATATTACGATATATAGGTATTATTACATTATACGACGCGACGTCGGGTCGAGATAACGGGGTTCGGAATATAGACTCGCCTCGTATATAACACGATGTATTGGTATTATGTATAATATTATTTTATGCGACGCGTACGAGATCGTTTGACTCGTAGACAAAATACGTAATTTTATTATCGTACGATTTTCGCGTGTATACATGAGTGTACGCATGACAATTCATCGCCGTAGACGTTGTCGTTATAATATGTATATTATGCACATTATGTATAGTATATTGTGTACGCCATAATATACCTAATATATTTATACATGATTATATTATATTATTCGTACGCGTATAATACAATATGTATATAATATTTTAGTGTGCGACCTTTCAATTTTAATTGTATATTTTGCTTTTTGTAATTATTGTGTAAAAATTGTAAATTGTCTTAGTAAAAAAAAAAATAATAATAATAAATAAAACAAAATAATTGTATATTAAGCATCGCGCCAGCGGCATTTGTTCCGATATGGTGATATGGTACACCGTATGGTGTATAAAACTCGCTCGACGCGTAGTTACAACCTCACGATGGAAGAGTAAAATACCCGGAGAGGCTGACAAACTTGTAACATAACAATGTGTTGATTCTTGTGGTGTGTTAAAATTCGGAAACATTAATATTCACAGTTTTGACGATCGTCTAAATCGTTTTGAATAATATTATTTACACTATTACACGTATTGGTATCCATTAATATTCAATATTGTGTTTTTATTGGTTTTAAATACATTTTCTCCAACAGCCGACCGCCGGCGCACGGGTCGGCGCCCGCGGCCACGGCCATCTCGAGCCCCATGCAGCCGGCGCGGTACTCTATGTCCCTCGTGTGTATTACGATGAACGGTAAAATGGCCAAAAACAACGCCGAGACCACACTGAAAAAAAAACCTTGGTAAAATTGATGAAAATCTAGATTGGATTAACAATTGTATTGTCAGTATACAGCCCATTAAGATATTTGTTGATCGAACAAAATCAATTTGTTAATTATTGAAAATGACAAATAAAAATTATTATTCATTTTTTTTTTTTGCAAAGAGTCATTGTTATTGATCAATCAGTTTAGTAATACGTGTTGAACTCGTTTATTTTCAGCTTTAGTTGTGGCATGATGTCTCCTAATACCGGTATCATATTAAACAACGAAATGGATGATTTTTCTACACCGGGTGTTGTAAACTATTACGGGATTCCGTCTTCGCCAGCCAATTTCATAAAACCTGGTAAACGACCGATGTCATCGATTTGCCCGACTATAATCACTGACGCAATAGGCGACTTAGTTCTCGGCGCAGGGGCTGCCGGAGGATCCAAAATCACACTGGCCACAGCTTACGTAAGATTTCTCTGACAAATATATGAATATTGATCATTTGATATATACTAGGATTTATCGAATGTATTTAGCGTATGCTTTTGAAACGCTACAGCTAACATTATCGTACAAAATATCGATCACTGTTTTTCATTCCTTTGACATATTTCATGGAGTTCTTAAAATGTCGAGAAGTTTTAATGTTCAAGTTTTATGAAAATTTGTGGGGTTTTTAATCAACTATAGCATTTTTCAGATATAAAATGAATAAAAGAACTTCGATAGTTTATATAATCTGATAATACATTTGATTAACTATTTTACTATCGTAAAAATCAATCATTTGTTTTTACGTAAAATGTATTCAAATTAGAAATATTTTTTCGAAATTTTCCTAAAACTCTATGTTATTTCAACACTAAACACCTGTAAATGTGATGTATTTGTATTTTCAGATATCTGCCCTCAGATTATGGTACAATCTTACTCTGAAAGAAGACAAACCTAGAATTTACCTAGAATTTACTAATACACTGAACAATAACCGAAATCATATTAGGCACGTTTCATTAATCGATCGGTTGCAAATGTTTTGTAATTTATTTTAACCTGTGTTCGACAATTTGATGTGCAAAAAATCATTCAGTCGTACATTTTTGATGCGTTTATTTATAAATTACATAAATGATACAAAAAATTATAATATTAAAATGTTCACTATATGATAGGCGCGGTTATTGTTGTCACTCGAGAGGCATGAATGATTAGAACAATCAAAAAGTGTCATCGCCGCGCGTAAAAAGATCACTTAATCCTAGAGTTATACGGCATGTAAATTGAGTAGTTGCTGACGCCGTACCTGCGTGTAAATCAAGGTCATGGTTTGATTCGAACGAAAATATTCCCACAAAAACTATGATTTAAATAAATTGAATTAAATAGGTACGACGATTACGCACGACGCACGGACAGACACGTAATAATACGACTGAGAGAAGCTTGTAATACAGTTGTTTCGATGAGTATTTCCTAATAGTTGTGTTTCAATGCATGTACGTAGACGATATATTATTCTGTCTAGTAAACACGTGTGAATTAAGCAATCTGTTGATAATTATTTAACTATAGAACACTCGATCAGATGAAATTTTATAACAGACTCCAATCGTCTTCATATACGTGTTACGCGGATTTTCGTAAAAAAAAAAAAAATGTTTTACTAATAAAATGGTTTTATAATAGATAATAAAACTAAAATCAAATATTAAAATTATATGACCTGGGAAACAGTAAAATGTTTGATAGTAAAGAAACTATTTTAGAACTCTCTGTTAAGTCAACATTTAAACAAGTACCCTTTTTCTAAAAAAAAAACATATTAAATCAAAAGTAATGAATTGCTATTTAAAAATAAAAGAAAAAAATCTTAGAAAAATCATACTGACGAAAAATAATGCAAATTCAATTTTTTTCTTAAAAATGTAATTTTAATTGTATTTTAAATTATCGGTACCTAAAACTTCAAAATTTATACTGTATACGAGGTTATGAATAGAACGAGAATCTTAATGAATCACCATGTGTATAAAATACAATTCAATCAACTTTTAGTTTAACTTGGACAAACACCAACTAATATACCTGTTAGCGTTCAATTGAAATGTAAACAAAATAACTAAAAGTGAATTTTAACGAGACTACCATAATACGTCGTTGATTCGTACTTCGGAGGCTGATAATTATGCTACAATATGTACAAGAGAACTAATCATTCGACCTCGAAAGATATTTCGATAATTATAAGATATAAATGAAATATAAAAATCAAACGATTAATCGATTGGTCTGCAAACGCATGTCTTACCACTATTTTCGTGTAGGTACTACTCCGGATCCGATATTTGTACCGAAAAACGTATGACGTCTACTAACCTATGCTTTTTGCGAGGATATCCTAGTAGTGATGCGGTATCCTCCGAGCCGCTGATGGACAAATAATTCTTCTCGTGGTTTTTCTCGGACAGATTCTTATCTTCGAAACCGTCATACGTGAATAACGGTGTTTGTCCATTTGATTTTACCGACGAGTTATGCTACTCGGTTACGAAATACAAAACGAACTGGCGCCTAACCGAATACTGTAAATAAACCTCACTGAACAAACATTATTTATTCACCGACCGACCGAGATGACTGTGTGACGATTCAGTTTGACACTGACATTGTCAGTCGTAAAATTTAAATAGAACGCATTCGATAGGTACTTACATCAATGGTTTAGGCAACGAAAGTTAAAATTACATGAGAATCTAATCATTAAAAGTTACAAAATTATATCGCCGACACTTCAGTTATAGTACACTGATAGGTGAGTGTTCAATAATAAAACAATATAAAACTATTGACGTGGTTTTTTATTTCAATGCATTTCACATGACGATGTCGAAATACGAATGACTGAAAATTTAGGATGTCATCATACGTTTACTCACTACATCAGCGGTTCTCAAACTGTGCTCCGCGGAGCCCTAGGGCTCCGCGAGAGTAGTCTAGGGGCTCCGTGGCTCCCTGGGCATATCTGTATTTATTGAATTCAAATTATTATATTATTATATTTCTTAGTTACATTTTTATATTTACATTCAATATCATTTAGATCGTATCAATAAGTATTATTTTAAATGTTTAAAACCTTAAACTATTTAATACAGATCCATATATTTTGCGTCATAGTCAAAATGAGATGAGATAAAAGTCGAGTTTTTTGTTCATTTGACATATAGGATAATTTAGTTTACTTATTTACAATCTACATTATACAAGGTACAAAAACCAAAAATAAATAAATAAAAAGCAAATCATTAACAATTGACATCATTTTTTGTGAATTATTGTTGTCTCAAATGGAGATTTCTGATTTTTGGGGCTCCGTAATTTGTTTTATGAACATAAGGGCTCCGCGAACAAAAAAGTTTGAGAACCGCTGCACTACATAATGTAATATGAACTCAAAGCCAAACCTCGTCGAGTAATGCCTCTTTCACATTGTGACAGGTTAATTTTGGCTTAATCGACGAGGAAAAATTTGCTAGGTTAACATTAATTTTTAAATGTGTTCTGATGCAAAAACTATGTAACATTACAAAGATACTATTTCATTCGTTGTACTTTACTCTTTAAAATAAATCTTATCAATAACTGTACTTACCTATATGAACATATTAGCAGTTCAATGGGAAAATTTTACATTATGATACATAATACATAATTTTCAATTTGGATTAGGTAATATGCCGTGAAGTATTTTCAAAAATCTAATAAGAAATCATGAAAAATATCGAAGAATATTTCATAGGTAAAATATTACATATTATTAAGAGAGAGATAGAGAGTGAGAGAGAAATTAGAATTATTTGATGATACAATTAAAATAATTTAATCAAATAAATCAATATATAGGTATATGTTTGATATACACAATTCATTTGGAATTTAAAACATCATTCAGTATTCAAAACTTATTTTTAATACAATTTTAACTAAATTATTATATATACCTAGTAACAGGTGCTAAATGGCAAAACTATTACCAGTATTACCAGCATTTACAAAGTTTCGAATGGACCAAATAGAACGTACAAATGTCTACCTACTTAGATATTTACATATTTAATTCAACAGTACCCATATATAGTTTAAATTGAAGTACGAGTGATAAAATGCCCGTTAAAAAATAGAAGAAAAAATTGTTTTATGAAATTTACTGTAGGAAATTTACGATATAACAACAATATTTTTGGGATTATTCATGGCGTGGCAACTGCTTAACTGTTATTAAAAGACATTGTAAAGACGTGCAAAAAAATACATTAATATCGCCTAATGATAGATGTGCAATAATCAGAATAAAACTCATCTCAAATTAAAAACAAATAATCAGCATTTCAGATACTGAACAACACAAAGAACGTATTGGTTTCACCGGTGTTGATGTGTTGATTATTATTAATTATTATGCGGATTTATTGCTGCTCAAATGACTCTTATTACAAAGAATGGCAATTTTATTTTGTTGTTATTTTATAATATTTGCGATATTTCTTATAATAAAAATATATTATTATTCTTAAAAATAAACAGCAAATTTTCACACAAGCTTACATTTCTATGAAAATCGGTTGGCTCAATTTTTATTAATTGTCAAAAATTATAAGTTTTTTAAAATACAACAAATGCGATTATTTTCACGTGCAATAAAATCAACGTGGATTATTCTGTAATTCCAAAACAAATTTTGTTTCAGGTTTGACATTTTCACCAATCAATTATCATCTTAGTGTTCTGAAATCTCTGAAAAATTAGTTATACAATTTTTCACTGAGCTTTGTTCAGAGTGTTTTCCTATTTCAATTGTTTAGTCACAACTTTCATATTTAAAATAAAATTATACGACTCTATCGTGCGCACAGATATATAAAACAACTAGATAGCCGACTCAACGAATAAAATTGAAGTCTAGAATCCATATGCGAACAGAGCAAAATATGATTGATTAATCCATGAATCATGACATTTTATATTATTCCATGAAATATAATTTTTCTGTGATTCAAACCACAGATATATAAAAATCAGTGGCGTGGCGTGGAGTCGACAGTGGTGTAAGCGTAAGCAATCACCAAAAATTATACCCACGTATACCTTAATTTTTTTTTTACCACCACTAAAAAGTAGCTTACAGTTTATACTACTGAATCAGTAGTACTGATTTTATCTTGCTATAATTAAGTAATTGCGTACTTACAAATTTTACCTCTAAAAATGTGTCTCAACCACTTTTGGTTATTATATAAAAAAATTAGCAACAACATATATATTTTTAATACATTAGCAATTTATTTTTAATTTTATTTAAATACCAAACGAAACAATTTTTTAAGTTATACATTCTAATGTAGGGATAATAGTTAATAAATAATAAAAATAATAATATAATACAATGCCTAAATATTTAAAAAAAATATTCTATAATATTTAAATAATATTCTGTAAGTTGTAACTATTAAAAATAAAGTCCAATAGTCATAATAGACAATAGTGGCACTAGTGGCAGTGTGGCACTGAGTGTCATACCAACGCAATTGGTAAAAATAAAATAATGTGAAATGTCGATTAATATCACGATGATTGCTGATTGGTCGTGTATCATATTTGAAAATCGCTTACATGTCAGTACCACTACCGCGTATACCAGTGGTCTTCAACCTTTTTGGACTCGTGACCCACTTTTTTAGGCCTACATTTTTCGCGACCCACGTAAGCTTTATAAAAAATCTAAAATTGCTTAATACTTTGCAGTAATACTATTAAAACTGAATAGATAAAAATTGTACTGTTGTAGTAAGAATATTTAATTATTATTAATTGAAAATGTATAGGATTCATATGAATATACGAAATAAAAATATTTTTTTACCTTTGATAATTTCATAAATTTAATTTTTATTTTAAAAATGAGACTTATCGCGACCCAATTTTTAAGATTACGCGACCCAAAAATGGGTCGCGACCCACCGGTTGAAGACCACTGGCGTATACTATTCCTCATGCTAATTCCAACACAAACACTTTATACTATAAACTGTATTATAGTCTAATTTATAAAATAGGAAAGGGAATTGAAATCGTTTACACACACATCGCATTTGTCATGTTTATAAAAAATGCATAAGTTGAACGTGCGTGTTCGGACTGCGGAAGTTCGCGGGACATTTTACCGAGTATTCTTGGTTTGTATCGACGCGACGACCGAAACGTTCAGAAACAACGAAGAACGATGTTATTTTTATACTAACAACAAATAGCAATTTATAAATATAAAATTATAAAATCAATGAAAAAATATTATAATAATCAATAATATTATTTCACATTGATCATGGCTAAAATGTAATTTAATTTTGTCATTTAAAAATAATACACCCAATAACGTTTTATAATAAAAAGTGTAAGCAACGCTTACACTGCTTATATACACGCCACGCCACTGATAAAAATGTTGTTTTATATATCTGTTATCTTTCTAAATGGATTCGGATTGAAACACAATTTTTCGATTACATCATGAAAGCCTAAAAAACTTTCTTTCAATTCACCAGTTTTTTTTAACATATCTTAAAGTAATTGCACACTGAGATTTTTCAACAATGTCAGTAGTATCATCTGATATAACAGAAAAAAAAGAAACATCACTTATATCTGATTTAATCACATCTAGTACATACTCATACACACAATTTATTATTTCATTTTGAATAGTTTTGGACTGTCCAGTGAAAACATTACTAATTGTATTATAATGCGATAACAATTCATCATTTCGTTTAATTAATAAATTAAATACTTCACGAAAATTACCCTGATTTGAGGAAGTAGAACTCTCATCATGGCCTCTAAATGCCAACTCCTGTTTCCCTAATAGTAATGTTACTTCAATTAATTGTAACAAAATTAACCTATTCTTTCTTACATTTTCATTGTAAATAGTTTTGTTCAAACGAGCACCTTCATTTAAAGCATCAACAATAGTACTTTTATTTTTTTCTAAACGAACTAATGCAATAAAATTATGTATATGATCTTTAGACGCTTCGTGCATTTTAACACTTCTAGACAGATTTTTTAAATCAAAATAGCCATCACTGATCCAAACATTTTTTACATTACCAAGCAAAATACAAGGCCAACAAAACAGTCGCGGTTTATAAAAACTACCACACAGCCATTTGTGTGAAATATACCAAGATTCATTGAAAGAACGAGAACTTACTTTAGTTTTATTTTTCTCATAAGGTAAATAAATGTTATCTAATTTAACCGTTGGACGACCAGCAAACAAATGTACGTTTGGCTTTAGCATCAAAAGAATATTTATATAATAGAGTAAGAGAGGAACCACTTTTTAAAAGCTATTCGGAATGTGAGTTGATTCTTTGAAATAATCACTTTTGTGAATTATATGTCATCATTTAAATCATAATACTATTAGGCAGAGATTTTTTGGATGAAGCTTTATATTTTCAATTATTGAATTCTGAAAAGTCTGACATTACACGTACCCAACCTAGAGTACCTGTTGGTTTACCAAAGGTAAGTAAGTGGTTGATTGAATTTTTATCTTGTATTAATCTATTTCTATAATCAATGGTAATACTTATTATTGGTAAAGAACGAGGCGAACAAATGCCTAGCATACGATGGTTTCATCCTTTGACTAATAGATGGCAGCTTTTTCCTTATATTTGCGTACCTCAGTTAGATGGAGAATGTACTGTATTAAATGATAAACTCTTGTTTTTCTTGAAGTGTGAAATAAATGATGTTTATATGTTAGACCTGTTTTCACCATATCCTTGTTTTAAGAAAATAGTACCCATGTTACAACCAAGAATTGGTCCAGGAGTTGGTGTATTGGATAACTGTATTTACATTGTGAGTTATGTAAGAATATTATTTAGTAACACATTGTTCGTTAAAGTTTTTTAATATTATTACCATCAAGGTATGTATACTCTAGGTTGGTGGAATTAATGGTCCTTACTTAAATAGTGCAGAAGTTTTTGACTCCAGTACCCATAAGTGGAATACTATATCAGAAATGTCTGAACCAAGAGATAGCTGTGGTGTTGGAGTGCTTAATAATCATTTGTATGCGGTAATATAAATTATTTTTTCAATTTTTAAGTGCATCAACATTTTTATTTATTTGGTTCATGGATGTGATGCCTGCAGTTGCTATCTCTATATCAAATCTATACATCATTATTGTACCACTTACTTATTTATGTTGTTCTTTTATTTTAGTTTGTTACTTAGATAGTGACATTGTAGGAGGATATAATGTATTTTATTTTCATTTTATAGGTTGGAGGCAGGAACACTCGTGGAACTTTGATATCTGTTGAGCGTTATTGTCCTAGAACTAACATATGGGCTTCAGTAGCAGATATGAATGAACGTCGTTATAATGTAGGAGTAGCAGTCTTAAACGGTGTTCTGTATGCTATTGGTAATTATTATGGATCAACATATCTACAAACTGTGGAAGCATATAATCCACGATCTAATACTTGGACTTTTGTGTGTGACATGCATAAAAAACGACAGCTTCCCCGTAATCAATATTATTTTATGAATAACTTTTCATTTAAAAAACTTATATTGAATATATTTTCATCATAGGTGTTGTTGTTTTAAATGGTTTATTATATGTGTTGAGTAAAGAAGATGGACGTGATAAATACTCAGCTGAAACTTATGATCCAAAATCTGATATTTGGACTATGTTACCAGGAACTATAAATTTTTATGACACTATTTCTGGAGCAGTGGTTATTAATAAACCTCCATATTTTGAAATTTAGATCTTATGGGTATATTATGTTGAAACTTCTTTGACTTGAGATATATATTTAAAGTCAAATTTATTGTAAAAATTTTCAATAAATGATTAATATGTGTTGTAATATTGCTTTCAAGTATTTATGAATTTCAGTTTATATTTGACCTAATTTTGTAGTTACATAATTTATCTATTGAATTAAATTTATTATATATATGTTTCTTAAAATTTTTTGTATGTAATTTTATCAGTGATTAAATTCTTTATTTGATATCAAGTTTTTAATTTAATTAAAATCCATAGTATTCTCACAAAATTATAGAATAATTCTAATGTTTGTTATAGTATTATATAGTAGTATATTGTACAGATAAAAATTAAAAACTTGTAAATGATAAAAGATCCAGTCGCATCCAGTTCCATCATGGTGTGTGATAACACTGGTGATGGTGCACCGATTTTCTGGGCACAATAGTCGATATCAACGTTTTAATTTGAATTTTCATCATGAAATGTTGTATGGTTAGTACTGCAACTAGTAACCACTCGGTGAGTTCATCAAAGTGGTCTTTGAACTCATTTTCGTTGATTCATTTTGTGTTGTCTTGGTCAGAGAAATATAGGGTCTGAAGTGATTGAAAAAAACAAAAAAAAAAACGAATGGATTTCAGAAAGACAAGGGCGAACATTATAGAGTAATAGTTCTCGTGTAGTGTTTTCATTTGAAGTTTTGTATTCCTTACACAAGTACATTTTGTTCTAAACTTGTAAACGCTGCTTCTTATTCCAGAAATACTGATGATAATATTGATAGTCAATATTTATTTTCAGGTATGAAGTTATATGTGATATTAAACGAAAAACTGAAGATGGTACTCTAGTGCAGTATTTCCCAACTTCTTTTGCTCGCGGAACCTTTGCAGGAGCTTGAACTTTTTGTGGAACCCCATATTTTTTTATAGTAGTAATGCTGACATATGTTTTCTACACTTAAATGAGTGGGTTGTCGGATACTTCCGGCACAAGGTTTTCATGGAACCCTTGACGCCTGCTCACGGAACCCTTAGGTTCCCCAGAACACCAGTTGGGAAACACTGCTCTAGTGGACATTAAGCGTTTTAGCATCATCACTTTTTATTTTCAAGCAATATTGCCTGTTATTGCAGAAAGCAAAAAAAGCCATGAAATTTTATGAGGGTTGGATCCTACTGCTTTGAAACTGTTAATGGATTTCATTAATACTGTCCAAATTATGGTCACCGAAGACAATGTATAAATATGAATAAATAATATTTAACTACTTTATTTCAAATTTTTTTATAACTCATTTGAATTAGTGATTATTAATTTGTCATATTCCTTGGTTTTATTACATGCCGCTAATCACTTACAGTTAAATGATGTTGAAGAAGCTTACTGTGAATTTTTACAAATTCAACTAAATTCAAACCATTGTATAGCCGTATAGGTATCATATGATTTGTATCTTTCTATGACTGTGCGGAGTAGTAAGTTTCAAATTTTTTTATTCTACGCACCGTTATGTTTATAAACTAACGCAAGCGAAATTGGCGCTGGAGCGATCCTGTTCCAACGGGGTGACAGTCCGGAGGATAGGCGCATAGTTTTATACGGGAGTAAAAAGTTAAGCGACACACAAAAACGTTACTCGGCTGTCACACAATAATCTGGGCAACGGATCTAGAGATCCGACATTTCGAACTCCTTACTAACAATGTAGCACTAACGTGGTTACACAGGGCAAAGGATAAAAATTCCAAATTAACGCGGTTGTCACTACAACTGGCGACTTTGGATTTTAGCACAGTACACGTACCTGGTAAGCTCAACGAGGCACCAGACTTACTGTCACGCGACCCTGCACCAGGTGAATCAGTAGATGAGGACAACCTCGCAGAAAGACTAGTAGGGGTACCCACACTAATCGTCGACCCAAAACCGATAATCTTCTATCTACTTTCACCGACCGACCACGATAGCAACCCACCCATCACGATAGATATTCTTGCGACGTGGTAGTCTGGAGACGCAGCTACGCGAGAAATGATCCGCAACATCTCAGAGGACACCCCGGCGTGCAACACAAGAAGTTCCGGCACCGGTACTGATACATATGCCTTTACCGACGAACTTCTACGTGCAAACATATGCCAAAACACCCCAGTCGTAATACCCAATTCCAAAACACAACATGTCATTTGGAGGTACCATGATCACGTCTTAGCCAGCCATCCGGGCTGGAAGGAGACGTACAGGCCGGTTAGGCAAAGGTTCTACTGGAAGAATAAGAAGAACGACGTTAGGTTATACGTTGGTGCGTGTCATGTGTGCGCATGCACAAAACCACTTAACGCACGTCCAGATGACCCTATGCGCGCTAGAACGCCAAAACAACCGTGGAAATTTATTAGTGGAGATCTCATGGGTCCCTACCCACACACAAGTAGGGACAAATCGTACATACTAGTAGCGACCGACTGTTTAGTAGGTGGACCGAGGCTTATCCGTTAGGTACCGCTACTACTAAAACAATTACCGAACAACTCGAACGCGAGTTCTTTTCACGTTTCGGTTACCCGGACGCGTGTCTCAGCGATAACGGCCCCCAATTCGTCTCAACCTAAAATGAAAATCGCGTTAGATCGTTGGGGAACGGAAGGTTGGACAACTCCGGTGTATCACCCGAGGGCCAACCCCGTCGTAAGCGCCGTAACCATGAGCTAAAAAAAGGTTTGCGCGCACATTTAGTGAACGGCAAACTCAGCTCGCGGGACACAAAACTGGCCCCAATTCTATTTGCGATGAGGAATAGGTGATTTATTGAGCAGACTATACTGGCTACACCCCCGCGTTACTCGATCTTGGCAGAGAATGTAGAAGACCGGGGGATTGGGCACTGTCGTCATCACAGCAAGTTTCTATTGACTTATACGGAAAAGGAAAGTCAGCGCGCGAGCAGCGTGTTTTAGGTAGGTACCAAAGCAACGATAGGTGGTAGCAATGACTCCAAGTTTTGCGAGGGCGACGTAGTATACTACAACTGTCAAGGTATAACAGTGAAAGTTTCAACCAAATCGGTTCGATAGTTGTTTCGGTTAGCGCGGTCGTAGAAAACCCCTTACAATTTTATATATTAGTATAGATATAGTATATATAATATATATATATATATATATATATATTTACTTTGTATGTATATTTTTTTTTGTTCGTAGAAGCATTGATTATAAATAAAATGTATTATAAAATATTTATTCATATCGTATCACTTTTATTTTTTTCATAAAATTAATATAATCATATGGAAATAACGTGATTAAAACGGGACCATCTTGTAAAAACGAGTTAATGAGGGACATGATGATCAAAAAGGGGATAATCCCGTTTTTTACGGGACGTCTGGTCACCCTACACTATAGTGCGGTCAGCGAAACTAGAAGCTTGACGGTTACGCGCCCTATATATAGTGGCCGTTTTCGTGTAGACCAGGGGTTCTAAATATTTTGGTTCTTTGTGCAGCTACACGATCTTTTTTTCGAAATGAATATAGTGAATATGTTATTTTTTTTTATAGGTTGTAGTTCGGCTCATGAAAAGTGGTTCTCATTCTATTGTAAATAATCAGTAAAATGCGTTGCTACGTAGTCTTGTGATTATAGTTTACGATACGTATTATAGTTGAAATACAATTTGGGGGAAAATATACAATACTCTACATCGTTGGGTACAACGTATAATGGTCAACTATTGTGTGACCCAGTGTTTCCCAACTGGTGTTCCGCAGAACCTAAGGGTTCCGTGAGCCGGCGTCAAGGGTTCCGTGAAAACCTATTCCTGGAAGTATCTAACAACCCACTCATTCAAGTATAGAAAACATGTCAGCATTACTACTATAGAAAAATATGGGGGTTCCACAAAAAGTTCAAGCTCCTGCAAAGGTTCCGCGAGTTAAAGAAGTTGGGAAACACTGGTGTGACCATTGC
Organism: Therioaphis trifolii; assembly: GCA_027580255.1. Taxonomy (NCBI): domain Eukaryota; kingdom Metazoa; phylum Arthropoda; class Insecta; order Hemiptera; family Aphididae; genus Therioaphis; species Therioaphis trifolii. The sequence continues at coordinate 16,392,363 of CM050407.1, forward strand.
ATGCCGAACACCTGTAGATTTTAATACAGACCTCTAATCATTAAACCATCTGCTGTATGACCTTTATGTTAGTCACTGGACATCTTTGCTTCGTGTAACATGTATTTTGTGTGTGCTGGTTGTTATAATTTGAACTGAGTTTGTTACGAATTTCTTGCTGTTTATTTGAACATTTTTTTTTTTTTTGCGGTTTTTCACTATTTTTGTGCATTTATTTTTCAATTGAAATATCGATCCGGCCTGATATACATTCTGAAACCAAAAAAACTGTATACAATGTGTACAATTATTTTAAAATGTTGGCCAGTAAAAAAGACCAACCGGAAGGGGCAGGTTTTTTCCGACTATGTCAAGAGCGTACGGCAGATGCTTGTGGGGTAAGTCGGTCTACTGTACAGAGAATTTGTAAGGAAAGCAAAACTATATCTCTTGGTGTTGAAGAAGAGTTAGGTGTCGGAAGTTCAACCGATATAAAATTTCGATCACCTAGAAAACTTTACAGCCGTAACAAACCTGTCACTGATCTTGACGATTTTGACAGTGAAGTGGTCAGAAGGGTGGTACACAGCTTTTATAACAAGGGAGAATTTCCAACAAGTGCAAAAATTTTAGCAGCGTTGCGAGAAAAAACTGATTTCCGGGGTCGAAATCATCATTAAAAATTATTTTGAAAAAACTGAATTTTAAATATAAACGGTGTAATGACGGTCGCAAATTTCTTATGGAAAGGTCGGACATAGTAGCTGCGCGCGTAAAATTTTTACGTAGAATGAACGAGCTTCGTATAAATGGCGATACTCGGCCAATAGTTTATTTAGACGAGACCTGGGTAAACCACGAAAATACAGAGGGCTTAAGACACCTACAGGGAAAGGCAGTCGCCTTATAATTTGTCACGCTGGGTCTCCTTCCTTTGGTTTTGTCAAAGATGCAAAATTAATTTTTCGTTGTAACTCTAGCAATACCAAAGATCATCATTCACAGATGAATGCTAACATCTTTGAAAATTGGTACTTGCAAATGTGAATGAACTTGGAAGAGCCCAGCGTTATTGTTATGGACAACGCGTCATATCATTCTGAATTACTCGAGGACTACCCGAAATCAAATAGGAAGGCAGATGTACAACAATGTTTGCGGGAAAAAATATAGACTTTTCTCCCGTAGAAACTCTTGACGAATCGTAATTCGTAATAAGCGAAAGTCAAACTTGCGATGCCACGTGGAAAAATTTATAAGTTGGATCAATTGAGTAACACTTCCACCTTACCCCTGTCAATATAATCCCATAGAATTAATTTGGGCTCAATTTAAAGGGAGAGTGGCTGATAAAAACTCAATATTTAAAATTGCTGATGTTGAGGCAAAGAAATTGACGCGGTAACTGCTGATGATTGGGCCAAATGTGGAAAACATTGCGTGAAAATTCAAGAAAAAGATTTCTATAAAGCAGGACTGAGGGACGAAATATTAGAGCCGATTATTTTAACAATTTATCCAGATGACAGCAGTTCGAGCGACGATGATGACGACGACGACGATGAGTAGTTTTATAATTATTTTTCAAATTCGAAAACAATCTAAATATTTTAAATGATAGTATTACTATTTTATTTTTGATTATATGATAATAAATACAGTAGAACTCCGATTATGCGGACTAATTAATGTCGAAGGTGGTCCGGATAAGCAAATATCCGTATGGTTGACGTGTGATTATATCAATTAATTAATTATATCAAAAGTGATATGATTGTATGAATATATTTTATGTATGTATTTATTATTAATATATATATATATATATATATGTAATATAATTTAAAATTCGTAACTACAAACAAATGATTTTATTATATATTTAACTAAAACAAAGAAAGCCTAATTATAATATGTAACATATTTAAAAATTTTACCTAATCTATAAGCGATTATGAGACACGTGTATGAATAAGGGAACGTGCCGTTTTTTTTCCTCGTCCGGTTAATTGGACGTCCGGATGATTGGCGTTCGGATAATCGGAAATTCAGGGGCGTCATTTCAATTTATGATAGGGTAGGGCATAATAATGATCGGCCCAATCAGTGTAAAATTTTTAAGTACCTACACAAAAAAAACCGCTCGCTTCGCTTGCAACATTAATCAACTATAATTCAACACCTATTTTTTTATTGACATAAATTATAAACCAAAACTTCATTCACTTTTGTTAATAATTTAACATATATATTAATCATAATTATCTTCCTCCAAACAAACATATAAATATTTTTAAATACATTTTATGGTGAAAAAGACAAATATTTTTTTTTTATAACATTAACAACAGTTTCTAAATAAGATATTCATATAATATTATATTAAATTTGTCAATGTTAAATTATTGTGTATTATGTGTTCTAATGTCCCATGTGCCGGCCCATGTGAAAGAAGCAGCCGGCCCAAAGTTACTTTGAAATCTAGGGTAGGGCAAATGCATACTCCTGCCCCCCCCCCAAATGACGCCCCTGCGGAAATTCTACTGTAAATAAAAAATGTGTATTACAAAAATATAAAATGTTATGTCTTTATAGTTTATAGTAATGGCCCCTTTCATAGCCACACGTAAGAATATACGATACACGCGCGTACCGTACAAGTAGCTGTGAAACAGCCAACAGATCTATACAACAAGTGTATAAACCAGGGGTCGGCAACCCGCGGCCCGCGGGCCGCATGCGGCCCGCGAAGCAATTTTTGATGGCCCGCACAAAGGTGGTTAATTTCTGTGTTTTATTTTTTTTCAATAACATTTCTCATATAATTATCAATATTTTATAATTATTTTTCTTTTATAAATAAAATCTATAATATAACCGTTAATAGTTAATGTTTATTCTATTATACAGTTATATAGTATAGTCAGTTTAATCTATAAAATTATTATTATCTAATCGAAGTTGAAGATAATGATGGCTGTACTACTCAGTCATATTCATATAGTTACTTTGAGTTTGTAGTGATTAGTATTACAACGTACGTGTGACTGTTTGCGTTTGTACCTAATATATAGTGCGTTTGTGTGGACATAAATAATGTCAAGAATAATTTACAAATGGAAGTCATTGAACTTCAAAATGATGAGGTTCTAAAAAATTATTTTCGGGAAGCAACTAGTTTGCCTCAATTTTATAGTTGTCTTCCAATATCTACCTTCCCTGGAATCAGACAATTCGCACAAAAACTTATAGCGGCGTTTGCAAGTACATATATATATGTGAGCAGACATTTTCCATTGTGAAGTACAGAAAAAGTAAGCACTCTTCGCGCCTTAGTGATGTCATTTACGAGCTGTATTACGAGTCTCAATAACAAGTCTGCAAGCTGATATCGAAAATTTAACTAATAAACTGCAGGCACAGAAATCGCATTAATTTACAACTTTACAATTTTTTATTCAATTAAATTTTTCTATGCAATTTTTTCCAATAACATTTGTGTTTTTTTACTCTAATATTTCTATGTAAAATAGTCAAGTATAACAGCAATACAATTATAAGTATTATATCATAATATGTAATTTTTTTTTGAATGTGGCCCTTGATGAAAAATTGAAAAAAAATATGGCCCGCGTGGTTGAAAAGGTTGCCGACCCCTGGTATAAACTATGTGTTTGAAATTATTTTACGCGGAAAAGCATTCTTCGTAGCCCTAATGAAAAACGGCCGCTAGGAAGCGTGATAGTCAAGCTTCTCGTTTCGCTTTTTTTATAGTGTAAACACTGCGTGGTTTGTGCTCCAAGTTGGCAACAGTGCGAATTGTTACTATCCGTTTCGTTATTAATGCGGTTCATGATTGTTCATCTATATTCTTAATTCTATAACTCATGTTTCTCCGGTTTCTCCGTTCTCGGTGTTTCTCTGGCCTACGAATAAACTACGGTGGTATTAAAATAAAATTGGCCTACGACAAATTTATTATATTCGACCGTTCGGATTACCCGGGATAATATTCAAAACGTACACACCCTGAAGTGACCATCCGGTTTTCGGTGCTCGACGGCGAACGCAGACTTCAAATGTACGCACTACCGACTCGATACGACAACGTGACCGCGTGGTGTTTTCATTAGTAGTAATTTTCAATTGTCGCAAATCATTTCGAGGGCTTTGAAGTCGACTTAAGTTATGAACGTTGAAATCGAGTCTTTCGACATGGAATGTGGTTGTGAGGTCGACACTGCTAGTGACACTCGGTAAGTTTGTCAAGGCGATCTGTAAACTCGTTCTTGTTACTTAAAATTGTATTATCGTGGACAGAGAAATGCATTCTGGTCTACAGAAACCGTTGAATGAAAATTTGATAAAACATGAATCGGAAAGACAGAAACAAACATGTTATACAAGTAGTTCTCATGTCGTTCGTGCGTTCGAAGTTTTGGATTCCTTCCGCAAGTAAGTGCCGTTCTAAAATCGTGAATGCGGTTTGGTTGGCTGGGAAAATTTACAATAATGCCGGTAATAAATGTTGATTTTCAGAGACAAGGTGTTATGCGATATCGTTCTAGAAACCGACGATGGTACTTTGGTGTATGGGCATAAAGCAGTTTTAGCATCGGCTACACCTTATTTTCAAGTAATGTTCACTAGTTTTGAAGAGAGCAAAAAAAGCCGAGTAATTTTACGTGAATTGGATTCGGATACTTTGATACATTTAGTGGATTTCATTTATACCGGCCGTATCATAGTCACCGAAGAAGAAGTACAGGTATGAATGAATTATAATTACTTTGTTTCAATTTTTCTTATATGTCTTTTTAATATGTCATATTTCAAGACTTTGTTGCATGCTGCTAATCTCCTACAAATACAAGATGTTAAAGAAGCATGTTGTGATTTTTTACAAACTCAACTGAGTCCAAAAAATTGTCTCGGTTTGAAAGGTCTTATATCTTTGTATGACTGTAAGGAGTACATGTCGACTTTCAAATCTTATATTCTACAACACTTTTCGTATGTATTCTAATTCAATGAAGAATTTAAAATATTGATTGATTGTTATTTTTATTATTTTTTTTTTTTTGAAGAGAGATAGTTGAATGTGGTGAGTATTTAGATTTATCATATGATGAATTAGTTGAACTTATTTATAGTAACGAACTTAATATTTCATCTGAAGAAAAAGTAAGAATCTTTTAATTCTATATTGATAAAATATAAAGTAATTGTTTTTCTTAAATATTAAAAATACTATAATAAAATTTGGTTAATTTACCCCGGATATTTTAACATAATATAATGTCAGCTTATAGTCATCAAAAGTGGGTGGGTCACTAAAAAGTAGCTTAGCAGACTGCCTATTTGTAAAATAACTTATTTAAAACCTAATTTATATATTAATTCAATTTAGATTTATAAAGTTTTGATATTTTTACAAATTTATTATTACATGATAGTATGATGACAACACATCCACAGTTTATAATCAATAAACACATGTTAAGTTGATTTTTAATAAGTGTTTAAGTAAATAAATATATGATTTTTATGGAATTGACTTTTATTTTATGTCAATTTTCGACATTAAATACTACTGATGCATTCAATCAAACTTAAGATACAGATTTAATGGCATATTTTGTGTCTAATTGAAAACACAAAAAAAAAAAATTTATATTGCAACAAATTTCATCTTCAAATAATATGGTCAATAATCAGATTTGAACTAAAAATCATAAAGAGGTCACAGATAAAGTAACTATTGACAATAAACATATTAATTGAGCAGAAATCATCAGTTTGTAATTGCATAATTGTATATACATATTGAACAATTGAAACAATCACTCCAATATGTGAATTATTATGCAGTTGCTCTTCTTTTTTTGGCATTTAGATCATAGTTGTGAATAGTGACTGTTAAAGACACAAGAACCAACATGATAGACGTTGATTATTTGTTTTTTTTTTTTAACTTTGATGATAGAATATTATTTCCATGATTAAACCAGTATTACTCGTCTTATTTCTGATAATAGTATCCTCATATATAATATTAATGCAAATAATTATAAATTCAAAAACTGTAAGTCAATATTTTATTTGATCATACTATATTTAATGATTCATAATAATTTTAGAAGAGAGGTTTATCCTCTTCACTAGTCGCCTCTGCTATAACATTTATTTGATCCTCTGTACTTTTTTTTTATAGGTATTTGAATGTGTTGTTGATTGGGTGAATCATGACATTACCACCAGAAAAAATTTTTTTCCTAAACTAATGAAACATGTACGTTTGCCTTTAGCATCAAAAGAATATTTATATAATAGAGTAAGAGAGGAACCCCTTATTAAAAACAGTTTGGAATGTGAGTTGATTCTTTGAAATAATCATTATTGTGAATTTAAGTCATCATTTAAATCATATTATTTATAGGCAGAGATTTTTTGGATGAAGCTTTTTATTTTCAATTATTGAATTCTGAAAAGTCTGACATTACACGTACCCAACCTAGAGTACCTGTTGGTTTACCAAAGGTAAGTAAGTGGTTGATTGAATTTTTATCTTGTATTAATCTATTTCTATCGTAACAGGTAATACTAATTATTGGTAAACAACGAGGCAGAGAAACACGTAGCATACGATGGTATCGTCCTTCGACTAACAGATTGCAGCATTTTCCTTATATTATTAGTATACCCGATTTAGATGGACAATTTATTGTATTAAATGATAAACTCTTGTTTTTCTTGCGGCATGCAAAAAAGAATGTTTATATGTTAAACCTATTTTCACCATCTCCTCGTTTTAGGAATACAGTACCCATGTTACAACAAAGAGATCATCCAGGAGTGGGTGTATTGGATAACTGTATTTACGTTGTGAGTAATATAAGAATATTATTTAGTTACACATTGTTCGTTTTTTAATATTATTACCAGCAAGATTATGTATACCCTAGGTTGGTGGAGCGGGTGATGATCTTATTTTAAGAAGTGCAGAAGTTTTTGACTCCAGTACCCATAAGTGGAATACTATATCAGACATGTCTGAACCAAGAGATAGCTGTGGTGTTGGAGTGCTTAATAATCATTTGTATGCGGTAATATAAAATGTTTTTTTCAATTTTTAAGTGCATCAACATTTTATGTTTATTTGGTTCATGGATGTGATGCCTGCAGTTGATATCTCTATATAAAGTCTATACATCAACATTGTACTACTTATTTATATTGTTGTTTTATTTTAGTTTGTTACTTAGATAGTGACATTGTAGGAGGATATAATGTATTTTATTTTCATTTTATAGGTTGGAGGCATGAACGCTATTGGAAGTATGAAATCTGTTGAGCACTATTGTCCTAGAACCAACACATGGGCTCCAGTAGCAGATATGAATGAACGTCGTTCTAATGTAAAAGTAGCAGTCTTAAACGGTGTTATGTATGCCGTTGGTGGTACTAGACCAGAATATCTAAAAACTGTTGAAGCATATAATCCGAGTTCTAATACTTGGACTTTTGTGTGTGACATGCATAAAGAACGATCGAATCCCCGTAATCACTATTATTTTATGAATAACTTTTCATTTTAAATACTTATATTGAATATATTTTCATTATAGTTGTTGTTGTTTTATATGGTTTATTATACGTGATGGGTTATGAAGATGGACGTCACTCTGCTGAAACTTACGATCCAAAATCTAATATTTGGACTATGTTACCAGGAACGATAAATATTTATGACACTTTTTCTGGAGCCGTGGCTATTAATAAACCTCCTTTTGCTTATGTTTAAAACTTCTTTGTCTTAAGATATATATATATCGTCAGCCTATTTAGCAAAGGTCGTAACTCCAAAATACCAAATTTTACACCAGATGAAAAAAACAATACATTTCTTTCAATCAATATTAAAATAAAATCTAAATAATTTTGCTTGAAAGAATTATTTTTATATATATTTTTAATTATTGTATCAAAGTTTTACAGAATATATGAATTTATAATTTTAATATTATCATTGCTATATACTAATATTACAAATCACCATTTACTGGTAAAAATATTGTATAGATGAATTTCTCCTTGAACATACTGTTAAACTTATTTTTCTTAAAGTTGGAGTTGTTTTGATATAATTTGTATCATACATTTTTTTCTCGGCAGTTGATAATTTCCAGTGGCTATTTTTGAAATATTTTCAACCAATCTTCATTATTTACTTCATTATATTTTAATTTTGTATTTTTTGTACTAAGTTTACAATTTCATACTTGTTCAACATTTTAGACTGTTTAGGTATATTATAGGACCAAATACCATTAATTTTTTTTTACCACATTACTCTTTACCATACAATTCATTTTTTTCGTTTGATCTTCTATTTCTTGTACACATTTCAATATATTGGACTCATTTACATTATCTGACACCACATTAGTTATTGTAATATCAATTTCTTTAGAGCCTATACAAGTAAAATAATATACATTTAACACTGTAACTTAATTAAACTTTACTTTCCTAACCTGAGGTTCCTGCACTTGTAATTAATCTATTCTGATCATCTAAATTATTATTTTCTTCTACAAAATCAATGTTGACAGAACTAATACCATTTACACATTCATTTGAAATATTTAACTCAATAGGAGCTATATAGCTATTAATATTATCATAATCGATCCATAATTTTACTATCTGTAACAGTCAAATAATAATACAACTCAATAATTATATTACTACAACAAATTCTGTATTATAAACAAAATCAGTTAAGGAAATTATATAGATCATTATTAGTTAGTAAGTAATAACTATACATTAAACAATTTTTTTATATAATTACTATTATTATTTCGTTGAAAAATAATTAAAAATGATATTAAACGAATTGTATTTCTTTCCTATCTTATTTAATGGAAAAAAAATTCAAATTTTTGTAGTTGCGTCCTTTGCTAAATAGGTTTATGATATTTAAAGTCAAATTTATTTTAAAAATTTAATTTCAATAAATGAATAACATGCATTGTACTATTGCATTCAAGTACTTATTATTTTCAGTTTATATTTGACCTATTTTTTTACTTAAATATTTTTTTAGTTAAATAATTTATCTACTGAATTAAATTTAAATAAAAGTACACTTTGTATTAATTTCAATCAAGTATTTGTTTCTTAAAATTTTGTGTTGTGTAATCTTATCAGTGATTAAATTTTTTATTTTATATAAGTTTTTAATTTAATTAAAATCAATAGTATTCTCACAAAATTATAGTATAATCCTAATGTTTGTTATAGTATAAGTCTTGTAGTTAAATGTAGTATTTATTTTTATGAATTATTAAATATAGATTTTAAGTGAAGTGAAGGATCTATTGTTTTTATTTCGATGTTGAATTGTTTTTAATAGTAACCACTTTTTCTGGTACTATTTTCTATCTAATAGTTCTAGTAAGTTACACTACGGGTCAGAATTTGAAAATGTGATTAGTGTTGAGCAGCTAACACACGGACTATTATTATTACTTTACTCTGCATAAATCAATATCATCATTACATAATTTATTAACATTAAGCAGTAATATTTTTAAAACTAAAATAAAAATTTTGATATTTTATAACTTATTATTATTAGTGATGTTACATACAGATTGATTTTGAACTAAACTATGATGTTCAGTTCAAAATTGCAAATATTTGAAGGGAACCAAATTCTCAATAATTAAGTTATAAAATCCAACTTGATAAATCTGATTATTTATAGAGTGATAAAAATATAATGAATGTTTTCAAAAGTTAATGGACAAGTTATGACAGCTAGAAGAGGAAGACTCTTCAATGGGTGAAAAAACTGGTTTTTACATGACTATATCATTATCATATAATTAATAATTATACTTAACTTTATTCAATATATACTTTTTTAATTACAGAAAAATGTACTTGCAAACTTATGCCATCAAATAACGAAATGTAGATTTTCAATGATGCGATAAGTATTAACATTTATTTTAGATTCTAAGTGAAGCAATGAATCTTACAGTTTTACAATGATGTTTATTTTTTTTCTGGAGACATTTTTTGCCAACTTAACTTTGTCCAAAAGTTTCATCCAGCGACTTAATAGGTAGAAAATTCAATGTAGATTGTACTTTAAGGGTTTATTAAGCATGTCAATAGTTTTTCCAAACGAGGGAAAAAACAGCCTAAAATGGACCAAAAATGGCTTAGTCGCAGTTGACGACTTTTTCAGTAAATCGAATGTAGTAATTTCGTCATTACTTCAAAATAATATTGCTAGAAACTTGAAATTTTTACCATATTATTGACGTATCACTACACATATGAAAAAAATTTGACAACTTTCGGGCTAAAAATAGAACGGAAAATGCCTTGTTCTTTTAAAAGTTTATCTTTTAATTACGTTTTAAATATTTGTCAAAAACTTGAAAATTTTATATGATTCATCCATATACTTCTCTAACAATTTTGAAAAAATATTAAAAATTATAATTCAGGATTTTTTTTATTAGTGTTTGACAAGTTGACTGCCTTGTGCATCAAATTTAACTCACATAAAGCTACTAAAGAAGCATTCTTAAAAATGCAAGGCAGTCAATTTATCAAGTAAATTATATGATATACATATACTGATCTACGTCAATTTTCAACTTTTACAATTTGAAGAAATTGGTCGATCCAAGCGGTATATTGAAATTCTGCGAAGAATATCCCATTGGGCGAAGTAATTCATAAAATATTCTAAATTATGTTAAATGGATTAAGTATTCTTTAACCAATGAAATATTCTTAAATATGCAAAAAAAAAATCTTTTCTACAAACTCAAAATTCAATGAATCGTCCACATTTTTATTCTCATAAGACTGCTTAGACCCAGTAACAATATGTAAAAACATATAAATCCAGAAAAATATTTTTCTAAATAAATAATATTGGATCCATCCCATTATTGAAAATTGGGATGAAACAGGCAACAAAACACGTAGAAATTTGTCGAGTAACAAATCACAACTGAACTGATAAAGTGATAAATAATATGACAACAGTCATAGCACTGTAAATACATTTTTTATATAATTTTATGATAACTATTTATAAATATATATACACTGATAATATTATGATGGTGACGAGTGGTTTGAAAGTGGCTGGCTGGCGTGTCGCTCGTGTGTGTTGCGCTAACCACCGACAGGCCACAATTTTGTAGGTGATACCGGCGACACGATGCGACTGCCGTCGGAAAGTGGTCCGTCTGTGTTCGATTGCGTTTTTCATATTACTTTATATATAATTAATATATCACCCACGAACGACCAACGTTTTGTGGTTGTGGTGTGGTTGTAACGTGGCCCGTGTGTGTTAAGCCTAAAAGCCTAAAGTGCAATTCAAGTAATTCAACATCATGGTGGTTTCTTGTTCTGTGTCTGGTTGTGTCAATAGGAGACTGAAAGGAAGCAAAGTTCATTTTTTTTCGTAAGTTCCTGGGACGCAATTTACGAAGGTATGTTTTAAAAATACTCGGGCCGCAATTTACGTATGTTTTAAAAGTACGCGAGCCGCAATTCACATAGTATATGACCATGACAGTACTTATAGGGACGCAATTTACCGACTCCGCGTTTTAGTGTGTTCGATCATCGAATCAGAACATAGACGTACGGCTAAATAATAACGTGTGCCTCCTCCGATACGTGTGGTTAATTCACGCTGCGTGATTTACGAATAAATTATAATAATATTCCTGAAAATTGTGTGGAATTATTCAATTCTATATATATATATATATATATATATATATATATATATATATATATATATATATATATACATACATATACTCGTAAAAACAAAATCGTGATTGGCAACGATCGACGCGGGACAGTTGAGAGTATTTACGGGAAAAGTGAATTGTATGCCTTCTCTGCAACATCGAGTCGATGTAATTTTATGTGACCTAACAATGCGATTTGCAGTTTTACAAATGACTGAATCAAAATTAAAATCTGTCCTCGTTCTCAGATATACTACAGGAGATAATACTACGGCCAGAGCTTAGAAGAATCCAAAACACGGTGTATACCAGGGGGGCGAATTTTTCTGACGCTGCGAGCCAAAATTTCCCTTTTTTTTCTTTCTTGAGCGTTACATTAAAATATTAAATTACATTAAACATACGTCTATATATAATTACAAAAAAATTATACATTTATTATTATTATTATTATTATTATTTTTTTTTTTGGAACTTTCTATAACAATTAGTTTCGGCAATTAAATATAGTTAAGTACAAAAGATGACAATATTAATAAAAAAAAAAAACAAACAAAAAAGTAGAAGATATAACTACAACGAGATACAACGAAAATTAAATTTTTGAGCCAGCCTGGTCAATAAAGGAGATTAAAGAGATAATAATTGGAAAAATTTGTGAGGGGAGAATAGACAGGGTATTGAAAGGGACATTATAAGATGATATTAAGGCAGAAAGGATATTACGTTAGTGAGTAAGAGAAGGACAATGAAAGAGTAGATGAATGATATATATATATCGCAACGTTGTCTTCATGAAGCATGGATAGAGCCCACAGAGGAGAGATGTAAATTATTAATTTTAAATGTATTTTATATGAAAAATGCATGATATTAAAATGTATTACTACATTACATTGATGATTATTAATTTTCTTAATGTGATTTCTTTTGTTGAATGCAAATTTATGCCGATTCGTTGATGATTGGTTTATAATTGGTAAATTTTAATTTACAAAGTGGAGTGATCTCGAGGAATTTATCCCTAGATATCGATACGTATAAAACTTTCAACTAAAATAAGATTTATTTTGTAATTTCGACTTTTAAACTATTATTGCGTCGTGTTACGTTCAGTGTGTTATGGTGGGTTTTTAACGAGTTTATAATTTGATTTTCCGAAGTACGTCAATGACATTGTGATTTTGTTACATTTAATATATATTATATCATAATAAATAATAATTAAATCGTTAAACTCAAAATCGTTTCGCGTGCCACGGATTCGCAGTCCCCGCCGAGCGTAGACGGACAAGTCTGAAAATTCTCTAAACGGCGAACCGAACAAAACCAGACGGATCGTATGGATTGATTTAAAAAAAAAAATAAAAAATACGAACGGACGGCAGCACTACGTCGCCTAGCGAAAACGTGTTGCCGCGAACCGAAGTCGGCCGCTAGATAGCGGCACAGGCGTGCCCCGGGCCGCGTCTCCGAACCGGAATGCCAACAGCTGGTGGTCGTCTGTCGTTACGTCGCGGCGGCCGCGTCGCGTTCACGTTTCGGTTAGTGTAGTAACGCGATAGTCGACATCACGGTCCGTCGTGCGCGTCTTCTATTCTTTGCGAGGCCGGTCGCGTCAGTGTCTGTTTATCTTTTATTTATTTATTTTTTTCGTCGTTTCCCGACCGTTAGACGAGCGATAATCGTTTATCGAGCCGTGCGTTCGTAAACAAACTAACAAATAAATAATAATATTACGTTTTTACGCGCGCTCAATAGTCGCCTGTGTTTTTGTTTTTTTTTTTTTTTTTTCTTTAGTTTACTCCGAGTTCGTCTCCGACCGCGTGTCCGGCGCGAAACACAAGAACGACGCACCCCGCATCGCCGGCCCCCGCCGGAGGGATTCGACATTCGTCGTGATGTCCGGGAACGTCGACCTGTCGAGACGACGGTGAGTGGACTCTCTGCATATTATTATACGATCTCCTACGACTCGCTCGTAAAATAGCAACCCTGCGATCGACTCGTCGAAAGTGTCTATCGGGTGGGAACAAAACGAGAAAAAAACACACGACCGGACGGTTCAGAGGAGAAGAAAGGGTCGCGCACGACTTTCCGCGCGCGTCCTCGTTTTCACGGGACGTCCGTCGCGCCGTATCGTCCGTGCGTTTATAAATTATAATAATGATAATAACGCATAGGTGTACCTACCCACCCGCACGTTGTGCCCGCCTCGCCCCCGCGACGACGGTCACGGGGCGGCGGTGGCGCGCGCAAAACCCGTTTGACCGCATTCTGGTGCCGCCGCCGCCGCCGCCGTTTCGACATACGGCCGGCGCGACGACGACGACGACGACGACGAGAAACCTATGAAAAAAGGTGCATATTATTATGATAAAAAAAAAAAAATAAAAATAAGTATAACAAATGAAACCCATCGCGACGTGTTCCCGGATCGATGTGTATGTACATTTGTATAATATATGTATACATGTTATGTACAGGTATATAATATGTATATAAATATCATGTTTTATGTGTTTATGACGCGTGCAAAATCGCGTAACGCGCAAACCCCGTCCGCCGTCGTCGTAATCGGATGATTTGATTAGACTTTTATTTTTTTCCGTCCCCGCTATCCCCGCTCGTCCGGTCTTTAACCCCGTTCGGTGTTTAGACTTAAGACCGGTCGCAAGCACGCCAGCGTGCCCCCGCGCCGTAAGTTTGTGACGACTAATGAGATCATACGTATGTGACTGTATAGCAGGCAACTGGTAATGTATACGTTACAAAGTTACAAAGACTTTTTCGCGAGCCCGTTTCACTGGATATCAATTGAACCCGAAGTCGCGGGAAGCGTTTGTTTCCAGTTAGTTCGTAGACGCATGTGCGGAACGAAAAGCCGGTAAAAATGAAAAAAAACAACAAAAAAAAATCGTGAATTATCGGTAATACCGGCCGTTTAAATATCACATTAATCGCATTATTCGATTAAAAAAAATTCACGATAACATGCCGATTTTTACATTTTTTCCCCAGATTTCGAACGTATTTAACCGGGCTCTCGATTTTAAGCGTTTTCCTACCCTCCGTCGGCGTTTCGTTCAGCGAATAACACGCGTGTTCGTCATCGTGCAACGTTGTGACGTATTTTCATTACTATTTTGTTGCCATTACTACGATCGGTGTGCACACACACACACACACACACACACACACACACACACAACGTTGAAACACTACTATCGGTCGCTCTCCGGCTCTCGTCGTCGGCGAATACATTTTAAACGCACGAGTGTACTCGTACGCCCGACCGTATGCGTGATGGGCGGCGAAGAGGAGTGGAGGTGGTTTTCTCTCCCCGACGATTTACGTAGAGATACCGATAACAACGTGTGCAAACGCACGAGATAATAATAATGGCATCATCGCGTTGTCGTTGTCGTTGTGTGCGTGTGTGTGTGTGAAATACCTATGCGGCGTACGACGTTCCTGTGTACGATCCGCGTGTGCGTTAAGTACTTCGCTGCACGTGGTGAGGTTTTCGAATTTTTCTAATTTTTTCCACCGCCCGTAAACAATACGGATTTCAGTCGTCCGGATACGTCCGCCGACACTGTGCGTGTCGATAACACCGGCCGACTGACCGGCTCTGTGCATATTTTTTTGTCGACTCTAAAATTCTCGTTTCTATTGTCGCGGACTATTACACATTACGTGTTCCTCGGATTATTAGTCGGGCAATTGTGACGTTTTAAACCGAACGCAGTGCCTGTAGTGTTTATTATTGCCGAGGAATACGGCTATTGGTTGTCAATCGATCGCGATGTCATAATTTCTCGAAAAACAATTGTTATTTTCATACAATTATATTGTCGATTGACGAGTACCTACGTAAAAACGTTTAAAAAACAAACACAATCGGCTATCGATTGCTATGCGAGTAATAAACGGCCTGTTATATTAAGTTCGTTGTTAAATCATATTAATAATTGTAAATTTTAATTACTATTGAAATACCCAATTATTTTTGAATATACGAGAAGGCTGTATAAAAATAAAAAATAAATCGTTATTTATATTCAAAAAAAAACCCCCCATTCGTGTGTGTTCGTACAATATACACGTTTTTCGTTGGTCTGCAGTTTGTTTATCATTTTGTTACGAATATTAAAACTTTCGAATGATATAAAGTCGAAAAACATCATGACAGATACATTGATGGCTTGTTTATTGAGGTAGTCGTCGACGATAATTCTGTTTATGTATACTTGTACGAGAGTTATAAAAATATACATTATATCACGCATACTTAAACGTCCGACTACCGGACGAACCCAGAAAATTGCTTAATAGACATGTGATTTAAAACAGCACGGTTTTTTTTTATGCGTCTAATGATAACTAAAAAATAAATTGAATTATGTGTCGGTAGCTACTATAAAATATTAATACTCATATTATCATACTCGCGTGTAATATAATAATAAATAATCATTTTTTACATGTACTGCTCTCTAAATTTAATTACAATACTATATATTTTTCGCTCTGTGCCATTGCAGTGTTTTAATTTTAGAACACGAGAAGCAGGGAAGGTATAAAAATAAGTGTCTTCAGTGATATTGAAAATAAATTATATTATTATAAACCTAATACTTACGAGAATAATGCTATTTTATACTCATTAAGTCATAAGGTAATAGTAATAGTAATGCATGGTGTGGTTGTAATTTTGTATAATTATTTAAAGCCATTATAAATGAGATCCTTATTTCAGACTTCATTAATTATACGATTTGAATATATTTCTGGAATTCTCTTTATGATAGCTATTTCGTACATTTGCATTTTAGTTTCTAAATTATACTTGAAACGGTATACTTTTAAATACGTTGTAAAATAATTTCCCACCGTTTGCGCTCCACTTTTATCTGGCCAAAAATAAATTTATTTAAAAACGTGTAGAGAAAAATAAAACCAAACATGCATACCTACTATTTACCCTACAATACAAAAAAAAAAAACAGTATAGACTCAAATTCAGGCCAAAGGTTATCTTCGGGACAACACGTCGATTGCGGTCTATTGTTAAAGTGAAGACATATTTTAACTTGTATGCCTTATCTTTGTTGTATAGAAATAGTCAGCTAAGTGTTTTAAAGTGATATATTTTTATTTTTTCTAGACTTTAGTATACTTAAAATTTTTAATAATTGTTTTGTACCTTACAATTTATTTTTAAATAATTCCACAATTTTATAGTTTGAAATTTGAATTCTATCCTAATATTTAAAAATACGAAAAATAACCAGGTCATTTTATGACAAAGAATACAATGTACTTGAAAGTTGAAAATATTACAATTTCGAGAGCATTTTTCACTCTTCAATAATATTGTCGTTATGACAAACATATTCTCTATTATGTTATTGAACACTCGATTTCCGCGGTCAGTACTCGCGAAGAAGTGTCATGAATCCGATTTTCAGATGTATGTTGAGACCGTGCAGTGTGTTCAGATAATCGTATACGATTAATATTTCATGCTAATATTAATGTTATAATGTTACGTCAAAAGAAAACAATATCTCACGTCACAGGTTTTCACGTTCGAGTACGTGCGTGCCCGCATAAATTATAGGTAGTGTCTGTGCGACGCTCGTTCGAGAGTAAATAATAATAATAATAATAATAACGTTAACGTTGTTCGTATAAAACGTATGGGAAACAGTATAATCACAACGTGCGCGTCTCGTCCAGCGTTTAAAAACACCCGTATCGTTTGCCCGTGTTCGGTTGTAAATAATCGTAAATATTAATAATAAATAAAATAATATACGTACGTACATACTCCGGAAGAGGCGTATCTATCGATTAGTTAAAAAAAATGTTCATTACACAGTCGGCGGGCCTGCAGACTGCAGTTATTCGTTTGGCCTACAGGCGTATCTCGAAGGCTGCAGTCGCGTATATTTTTATACGTACACAGTAATGATATTGTATTGTTTTCCGTATTGAACCCATATATTATACGATTCGTGATATGCGTTATCGGAAGCGAGTCGCGTACGGTTTGCGCGTCCCACGGACGAGCGTATCGAGTTTATATATATACAGGCCCGTCGTAAGATATCATCCGCCCTAAAGCGAAAATTTGAATGCTGCTCTTAAATACCAAATTAAATAGGTACATGAATAATATCAAAATTCACAAATGCGTGTCAATGTGTTGATTCATAAATTTGAATTTGACAAAACCATAAGTAAATATACAACTTAAAAAAAAATTAGAATAAAACTCGAGTATACATCATACACATAGGTACTATTTGTTTGAATAAAAATCAAAATGAGAAAAATATTTCTAATAATTATAATAGCTTTTTGAAATTATAGTGCGGCATTATAAATTGACTTTTTTTGCCTTTTTTGTTGCAAAATCTCGTACTAAATTTTTCAAGTTTGTGCCAACTCTGCTTCAATGGATAAAATTCAATGATTTTTCGTAAGTTTCAGTTTAAAGAAACTTCTTCCAGCTGACGCTACAGTCACTGGAATCATAAGAACGATTCTTAAACAGGTCGCAATATTAAGATAGATTTTCTGAAGTTGATGAATGTAAACATACTCAAGATTTTTTTACATTGAGAAGTATTTTTGAACAATCAATAATTTAATTTTGCCGCCTCAATTTCCTTAAAATATTTTGCCGCCCTAAAGCAGCGCATGGCTTGCTTGTACCCTAGCGACAGGCCTGTATATATATATATATATATATATATACGTATATAGACATACGAGTGCTGTGTAGGGCGTTTTAGTGTTCGTGTCATCACTCGTATATTATAATCTCAATGATACTCACGGGTCGGGCGATGACACTGCTTCCAGAGTGCTTACCCGTCGTCGTAAATGAACGCGTTGCCTCGGATTTTTTAGCAAAAGAAAATACAAGCTATCTCTGCTGCACTTTAGGTAGAATCTCTTTGTTATCGTTTTTTTTTTCGTATCGACGGCAAATATAGAGGTCTGAGTAGTGTAAAATAAGCGACAAAAAAAAAAAAAAAAAATGTAAAACCTTCATATTCGTGCAGGTAGGTAGACTGTGTTACGCGTTTATAAACGCAGTCGATATGCATCTAGTTTTACTTGAGGACACCCGGACGCGCGTGTGTTCACGTGCACTTATCCGTAAATGGAAATGAATGACGTGCGCTACTACCGTCGCTGCTGCTGCTGCTGCTACTGCTACGAGCCTACGACTTCGCTGTGTTTACAAAATCCCCCATCATACTTAACTCTCTAACTTTTTCGCGCTCCCTGCAGGTCTGACCTCGCTCGTTGATTTTCCACGTACACGCCCGCTGTGCAATATAGTAGTGTGCCCACACACGGTGGTAGTAGCCCGTGCCGACGAGTGACCGCGAGCGATGTTTTTTTTGCGCATCCTCCCGTAGGTATGACGCGTTTTCCGTGGTTCGCGTGTAATATCACAGTAATAATGAAACCGCCGCGGGTTCGCGTCGCGTGGATCGATCTCGTTCGGATCCGTTTGTATATAATATAATATATATATACAGGCATATGATAATAATGGCGTTTCAATCGCACCGTTCGAGATATTTCTCGCCGCGAAGTTTTTTCATCCTGAGAAATCGTCATGAATAATAATAATAATAATGATAATGTTTAATACACGTAATAGCGCGGTCGTGCGAACCGTGTGCTCAATATGGACTCGAGAATACGACTTTATAACGCGTGTGTGGCGAAATCGACACCGGCGCGGCGCGTCCGTACGTTTTCGTGTGCAGATTCGTGTCGGAACTAATATTTTCGATGTATACGACTCGTACAGGGTGTTCCGAACGCTTCACAAAAACAATGAACCAGACGAGCTATACATATTATTTAGGTAGGTACGTGATGTAGCCGATTTTCGTGACACATGGATCATTGAACCAATTGAAAATCGTGTGTAGCCGTTATATCACAATCATAATAGGTACTTGTCTAATCGCGTTATTGCGTGTTTTACGCGATTTTTAACGAGCCGGTGTTTTATTTTGAAACTATCCACTATTCGTGATTTTTTTTTTTCGATAACATTATAGGTGTTACGAAAGAAGATCGCTTTCAATACCTAACCGATTCACAAATTCAAAACGTACACATATTATAGTTACGACACTGTGAAATATCTGTGATATAAAATCTTTTGTAATTTTTGGAAAAAGTTCTATGTTTTTATGTTGACTTATACTAATACTGTACGTGTTAAAACTTTAACAGATAATAGAATTTAAATTGAAGTTAACTTGTGGCCAGATGCTCGAGATATATTTAATCTTCAGTATACGTAATTGGGTGAAGTTTAAATTGTAGCAGAGAATAGGTAATAAATTAAATGGGCTGTGTAAACAATTAGCTACTTCAGCGAATTATAGTCCAGCCAAATAGAAAGATTTATAGCTGGTAGACTCATTATTATGCATTAAGTACACAAAACGTAAGTAAACAGGAACGTTATCTACAGATTATATATATATATATATAAATAGGTACCTACGTGAACTAAGTATTGTTAATGTGACTGTGTCTTTAATAGATATGCATGTTGGTGTCTTTTTCCGCAAAATAGTTGTAGAAAATTATTTTAAAAGTGTATAGGTACCTAACTGAAATATTACATTTTTTTTTTCTAAAATTAAGTGTTGATACTTTGCTTTATGAGCACTTTTTTTTCTTCAATTTTTGACGTCTAAAACTACCGAGTCAGATATGATATGATAAATAATATTATAATGAAATAACAATAATTCAAAATGTCAACACGATTAAACCGTGTGTTTTTCTGTATTTCTGTGCATTTCTTTTATTAAATTAAAATATGATATATTAAAAAAAAAAAAAATCACTGTTGAGTTTTCATTTTTATCCTCGTTTTTATCGTATATCTGTCAATAAGTGTTAAATACGCGTATAAAGTGTTAAGAACATATCTTTTGAAAAAAAAACTCATTTTGTATCAATCTGTTTATAATAAAAATAAAAAATAAAAATACATCGTATATTTACATATGTGAGTTTTTTACGAGGTCACGAAAAATGTTCGACCCATACGGTCCATTACAGAGCCTATACGTTTTTCAATTCATTATTCGACTGTACGGATACAAAGTTCTTTACACTTTGTCCGAAACGTTTTTATCTCTACACGTGTGCCACAACGTCCATAAATACCGCGTATGTATATGGTATAACTTCTTTTTTCTGCTTAATTGCGGAGTTATAATGTCGTGTTTAGCATATCTATATACGCTCTAACGTGTATTATAATGTACATACTAATAATCGTGGTCGTAAAACGTAGTTTACGTACACATATCGGATTTATACGACTTTCCTCTTATTTCACGAATTAAATATGCGCAATATATTGCATATATTATACCGTGTCGGCCGCACATTTTCTGATCGACCGCGTGCGTGCGATGTTAACGACTGGACCGTTTTCGATTCCGGTTACCGTCGTTGCGCGGTCCACGAGCGCGTAATATAATATTATAACTACATGCGCGGGACGTTTACGACGAAAACAACTGAAAAATCTTAACATACCGTCGGTGATGTACATAATATAATATATATATAGTGTATATGCGCGTTTGTCGAGAAATTTTCAACAGACACGCCGTGCCTGACAAGTATTTCGTTTCGTCGTCGTTTACACGCGGACAAAATAATAACCTATACGGATTTCGGGTCTGGAAACGGCTTTTTTTTCTCGTGTTACGGTAGGACCCGCGTGTGGAGGAAACCGAGCGGCTTTCCACCCCAAAATGCGCGTTCAAGTCTTTGCTGTTCCCCCTAATGAATCGTGCTCGGAGGGTGAATCGTTTTTTCCTTTGTTGCCGCGGCGACGGCGCAGACGAACGCAATACGCTACACCGCAGCCCCCGCGGTCACGGTTGTTCGTCGTCGTCGCAGTATCAATGGAGTGTGTATATTTACTGTTATTATTATTATTATTATTATTATTATTATCATTATTATTAAACAATTTCGCCGTGTATATGAAAATCGTACACGGACAATGAGTTAATTCAAAACGCACTTGTTTAACGATTTCGCGCTTTCGGCACCGACATGGACATGGGGCGATGACTAAAATGATCTGTACGTATTATTATACATACATTTATATTATATTCGTAAATAATCGATGGCGGATTCGTAGGAATTTTAATACTCGCCCGGTTGTAAAATCACATTTAAAAGTCACGAGTAAAAAAAGAGACAATCGATCGTAGTCGGATAATTTCGATTATCGTTAAGTAACTCCGATACATTTTATAGTCTGTACTTGTTACCGATTTTTTTCCATTTATATATATATATATATATATATATATATATTATTTCGTCAGCGACTCGCCCGACCTTAAAAATCTACCATTGATTGTGATGTATATTATACTTTTTTTTTTTTAATTCGTTATTTTTAATATAATATAGGTACGCGTTAGGTTAGTGGTTAGGTGGGCGTGGTGGGCATACGTGCAACTGTCGTCGTGTAACGTAAAAACGTGCGTAACGACGTCACCACCGAGCACGAGACGCGCACAATACGGAAGCTTCCGCGTACCGTTTACAGACGCGTTTTGATTTTTGCATGTTTATTTTTTTTTTTTTTCGCCGTCTTCCGTTTTCGCATCATACCGTATTCTGTTTCGTATCGTGTTCGGAGGCGACTCGTCCGCTACAACACCGTGTCGCACTTGCATTGTAACGGTGTAAAAAAAAAAAAAAACACAAAATTAACGATGTATTTTTTTTCCACGTCGTCGGTATACACGACGAAAAAAAAATACAAATGAGACGACCCGGCCGCGGTTCACGCCGCCGCCGAATCGCGCGATACATATAATATTTTACCGTGTGTACAACATAATAGGAGACACCGTGAAAATTATACGTGTAGTACACCTGTAGCCGTCGCGGCAGCGGCGGCACGTCATTATACACACACACACGCATCGTATTATCGTTATTATTGTTATTAACATTATATTATAGACACACGCGGCCGGCGTACACTGTGTTGACCGTGACAATTCGGAAATAATGGTCCTTTTAGGAAAGATTTGCTTTACGGTATTGCCGGTCTCGCATTATATTATATACATGAATGGTACCGGTTTATGTGTGTAACGGAATATTATTCTCTCACTGGGTTAACCCGGCCCGGTGTGCCGCCGCCGCCGCCGCAGTGCCGTGTACGAGTTGTTCTCCGTCACCGTGTGCGTGTGTGTGTGCGTAGCGTAAATTAACACAGTATATTATAATGGCTGCTGTGTAGTAGTAGTAGTAGTAGTAGTAGTAGTAGTAGTAGTAGTAGTAGTAGTAGTAGTAGTAGTGTTTCGTATAACGTGCATAATGTATATATGTATAACTGTCGTCTGTGCGTCTGTAAGCGACCGTATAGGCCTTGTGACGACTCTTGGGCGGGGATGGGTGGAGGGGGAAAGGAAAAATATACGTTTTCGTAACGTTCGCGGCGCGATGTGTTTACGTTATGTATTATTATTATTAATTATTATTTATTACTATTATTTTTACTATTATTATTGTTATTGTTGTTATTATGCGAACGAATATAGTCGCGTTCGTAATGGACTTGTCGAAACGTTTTGCGAACGCGATGTGTACATTCGATCGCGAACGCGCAGTAGCACTCGCGAAGTATATAATATTATATACGATGGGTACACAGACGACGGCTACCGCAACGGTACAATAGATCCCGCGGGAACGACTCACGGGGAAAGTATATTGTCGTTGACTTCACAGTGTTATTCTGTTGGTCGTATGTATCCGTGCGTCAGCGTATCGCCGCCGTGGGTGAGGACAGCCGATGCCGTATACACTCGTACGCGCTTTTTATTTTTCAAGATTCTGCGCAAAGTGAAGGATATCGTCGCGGGTTTGGCCGGGAATGTTTTTTATTTTATTTTTTTCCGGCGACGCTTTATGACACCTAAACTTTGCCCTAAAGTTTTGTCCTTTTCAGACTCTATTGATCAGAAATCGGATTCGGATGGTACTCTGAGGGGTCATTTTTGCTTTGTTCTCTATAGTATTTCCAAGCGGAAGGAAAAACTGCCGAAATATTGAGTGAAAACTTGTAAAATAGCCTGTAATAACGAGGTTTTTATTAAATCGATTTTAGTTGTTGGTCATAACTTCAAAAATAATAGGAAACCGAAACTTTTACCATTTATCAAAAACACACTTTTATACACTTGAAAGAAGTTGAAATTTGGACTGAATGTTGAACTTTGAAAATACTTCGCATTTTTAAGCGTTTCTGTCGAATACGACTTTTAATTCTTGATTTTAATCTTGAAAATTTGATACAATTGTACTTACATACTCAACTAAAGATACTGAAAAATCCTCAAAAATTGTTTTTCATATTTTTATTATTATTATTTGTTTCTAGGTATAATTTTGACAGAATCGATTGCTTACATCAGTTTTCAAACTTAGAATATTGGCCTATTATTTTGAAAATTAAGGTAAAGTTAAAAAATATTTATTCGAACGTCTTAGTAATAGACAATTTTTACCGGGTTAAAAATTAAATATTTTATGAGGGATTGGTTTTTAAGGAAAAAGCCTCCAATAATAATAATAATAATAATAATAAATTAAAACAATGAAATGTATAAACGGTATATATATATTATATTATCGCTATGAAGTTTTACTCACAATCGTTTAGCAAAGATGATTTATCGTTTCACTAAAATTAAATGCACCCGTTTTCATTATTTCGTCTTAGGGCCTAAGGGACCGCATGACAAACTTTCATCGCCATTTTTTTTACCGGCTTTTATTTTATTTTCACTGCTCGGCCTGCCTTCCCTCTTCGCGACGGTAACCCGTGAAATATGTAAGTTTATAGACTCGGTTGTATTGTGTACAAATGGAATTCTAATCGGGACGGTGGCCTACAAATCTTCGCCGTCTGTTCACGTACATTTTGTCGTATTATTATTATAATCCGCCGCCGCGCCGCCGCCGTGTAATAACGTTATAACCGAGGTTATAACGCTGCGGGCAATTCGTCATCTGCCGACGACGGGACGGTGTATACGTGACCTTTTTGACGTTTCTTCGGATATTTGCCGCGTCTTAACGAGCGACATCTGCGTGGGAGACTTGGATTTCTCGTGTATATCCCAGCGCCCTACGTACACGTAAACGCGTTTTCGGCCCATCCGTATTCGTATATGCCGACTATAATGTAGTTTGGAATTTATTTCACGTGATTGATTTGTCGTGTTAAAAACTCGTTTTCTCCGTCGATATTGCTTTTTTGTATTATTATTATTTTTGATTTAATAAGTTAATAGCTCTACATTTTTGACAAAAAAAAAGTTTTACTCTACTTTTCTGTGTCTTCGTGATTTAAAAAAAAATGTATTTTCTCAAACGGTTTATTACACACAACAAATTATGAAACCGATTTTATTATAATTTTTTTTTTTTTTTTTTACATTCTTTCCTTTTGAATTTGTATTATTGGACGAGTTGTTTGATGAAAGATATAAACATTTAAAGTCTATTTCACCTAAACTATTAACTCGACAATCAAAATTCAAACGTTGAAATTTCCTGCAAAACAAGACAAATGTTTTCTTTTATTATTGTACTATGCCATAAATAGAGGTTGTCTTTAAAAAAAACCCAAAAACTAAAAAATCTACATAAGTAGTCAAAAATAGTGGACATTTTGATTTTTTCTTTTCAAAATCTTTTAAAATTTCTCTAAGAAAATAAAATTGTAAAAGAATTCAAAATTTACAGAGAAAATGAGTGTAAAGAATGATAAAAGTATCATTATGATGGCGTTTTACATGCAGTACCGACCTAAGCACGTCCTCCACGTCCCTCCAACCACGTCTTGACCAAATCACGTATTATGAAAATTTCTAAATTTGACGCAAAATTTCCCCGGAGACCGTCAGTCCGTTTTCAGATCGCAGCAAAACCGCGTCCGTATACGACTTGACGCACGTAAAACTTTTCATGCGCTCAGAACTCGGGCGTGAAACGGTTGTACGGTATATATACAGTAGGTATATGTAAATTAATTGGAAATTCAGTAGTTATTACTCCTAATATAATGCAGATATTGAAGTTCCGTTTTTTTAACATAATATATGAAATATAGCCCATCTTTTACCATGGTTAAAAAAAATCCAAAATTCAAAACCGCCAAAAAAAAATTGTTGACTTAAAAAAAAATTTTTGAAAGAATTTCGAAAATAGCCACTTTGTAGAATCACTTATAAGTTACTCAGAGAAAAAAAAAACTTTGAAATCGGTCGAATTTTGAATGAATGAGAGCATTTTATATTTTCAAAAAACAGCAAATTGTAAAATTGTATGATTTTTAAACTTTTAAATAGATAACAAATTATATGATATTAGGTACAATTTGCTGTATTTTTTGAAAATATATAATATGCTCTCATTCATTCAAAATTCAACCGATTTCAAATTTTTTTTCTCTGAGTAACTTATAAGTAATTTTATACAAAGTGGCTATTTTGGAAATTTTTCAAACAATTTTTTTGAAAAATCAAAAAAAATTGTTGGCGGTTTTGAATTTTGGATTTTTTTTAACCATGGTAAAAGATGGGCTTTAAGTCACATATTATGTTTAAGAAAACGGAACTTCAATATCTGCATTATATTAACAGTGTAATAACTACTGACTTTCCAATTAATTTACATACTGTTGTATATACGACGCGGTCGAATCGGTAATTTATTTATTTATTTGTGTAAACGGACCTTTGGATCGCAAATTTCGATATTATAATTATTATAATATAGATTCGTAATGGCGACGATGTGTTTATGACCCATCGTACGGTATCGCACAGGACGACGGGCGAGTCGACTGGGTTAGGTAGACGTAGGTCGGGACGAGCAATAATATAAATAAGGTGTACTCGTAGCCGCGAACTCTGCAGCTGCTGCGAGCGACGCGATTCGAATAACCACGGTCGTCGTTACGTCTGAGCCGCCGTACGTTTGTACACTTTACTACGTGTGCACGTCCGACAAAAAACTAATTATACACGCATGACGAATACAATATAATAATATAACATGTCGCGTTACACGTGTACGCCGTCTTGCCGTCGTAATACCAATATTGATCTTTGTGTGTTATAGTGTTGTACAATACGCGTGGAATGTGGACGTGAAATCTCGCGGCCGTATTGAAGGGGATTTTGATAAACACCAGACGACGGATGGGAATAGTTTTTATAGTTATTTGTTTAACGCGGACGAGAGAGAGAGATAGAGCGAGAGGGGAAACGGGCTCGTCCGACGTAAGCATACTTGTGTGCTACGACGCTGGTCAAATATGTACAAAAGTGTGTAATAGTATATATAATATCGTATGCGTATGATTAATTATAAATTATTCATGCCGTGGTACACTCCGCGTTGGCGAAACACGGTTTCCCGGAACGTTTTTTCGACTCCGGCGTGAGTAATCGTTGAAATGAAGAGTTAAAAATCTAGTTTTTTTTTCTTTTTTTTTTTTTTATCATTTTACCGTGTACGCGATTATGAACGAACCTAACCCCTGTCTTGTGCGCCGAATCAAAATTTTACGTCCTGGGTATAATGTAATATGTATAAATACAACTATTCGTCTCGTGTGTATATTATTTCTAATAAATGCAAGAAAAAAAACTAGATTTATTTTATCTCAAGGTACGAGATACGTTTTACATTTCTATACGTAGATATACGTATAGGCACTTGTATTCGTGTAATATATTTTCATTAAACGTCTTGTTATTTTCTGTGCATAGGTATACCAACTCGTTTTTACGTTTTACTTTCTTCGTTTTACTTGACCTCGATTTGTATCGTCTACTCAAGAAACTCACTTGCTTTCAATATCATTAATTTTAAAATGCATAATTTAATTTTAAAACCTTAGACTAACGCCAACGTAATATCTAATATCAAAAAACCATGATCTTTTTTTTTATTATTATTTAGTACTATTACTACATGTATCATTAAATTTTGTGGAGCGATTTTCGGTTACTTTTACGTATTATGTTAATTAAAGCTAATTAAACTTAATGTCATATCATACAAATACGTTTAAGGTTAAATAATTTAAGACGTTTCGGCTCATAAACATAAGTGTTTTATTATTATTATTATTATTCTTTCGGCGATATCTCTTAAAAAATATTTCGTCCTATTGATACGTTTGCGAAAAAAACATTATCAGGGTAGGCAATTACTAAACCATATCGTTAATGACTCGGTCTTTTTGCGTGCATATTGTTCTCATGAATACATAAAAAGTAATTTACTCCGTCTTTCACGTCGTGCGTACACGTTTCACATATCAGTAGCTAAACAAACATAGGATACATATTATACTTAAATTTTTTTAAATAACAATATTAAAACGAAAACGTTTGCACCGAAATTTGTTCAACGTTTGTCTATTGTATTTAACGTTAAAATAATTTCGTCTGAGCGTTTTGTTTAATGCGTTTATAATAAAACTTGACTCTGATTCTTAACGACGGCATTGAAAATGTTCAAAATTTCCGTCCGATCCACTCGTTTGTACACCGATCGCAGGAAAGTGTACCGCAGACAGTTCAATGACCATATCGGAAACCCGGTCCCCCGGATACATATGAAAATAAATCATCGATAATTTTTGCCGCAGATGCGATACGATTAACTGTGACGGTGCAGCGTGTAAATCGATTGTACTGCGTTTGCGGCGTCGCCGTTCTGGTATTATTTTATGTGCGATGAGAAACACAAAGGCGAATATACTAAATCAATTATAACTCGGCCGGGGAATAACCAGTCGCTGGCCAAGGAAACTGGCCACGGGTTCGGTCACTTTCGTCGGCTTTCTAACGATTGTTGCGAATGACAAGATTTTCATTGCAAAAATCGGACGCCCAAAACAAGTTTTCTAACGTAGAAAAACAATGGACGGGTCGGCCGACAATCGCGTATGCCCAATGTGGTGAGAAACGAGACTGCGTACAAATATTAAAATTCAAATTAATTACAACTTGTGTGCGGACGTAATATTATTCGTTAATTTCATTGCTTTTTCTCTCTTTTTTTTTTTTTTTTTTTTTTTTTTTTTTTTTTATTTGAAACGTTTTTCAAGTTTCATAATTTATTAAAAATTATAGGTGTACAGTGAATTTTTCACTTTGATGTCTATTCCAAAGAATCCCCGTGAGCCTCTCGAGGTATATTTCTACGATACGCCTACACAATTTATGAGAAAACAAATTAAATGTGTAATGTGTTTTCCACTTAATAACCAAGTTGATTATTGCGTATGGAAATGTCCGGTTAGAAAAAAAAAGTACACACTTACTGTACTAACCTACTTAACTGTAACATTGTTTTTTTTTTTTATATACATACGATACGATGATTAGTTTTTTGTTCAATTGCATTCAATTAAAAAAAATGATCTTCTAATTTATTAGAATCAAAAAAAAAGTCTACAGTGACGTCACAACATTCAATGGCTAAAATACGACAAGTCAACAAAGGGCGGTCTATTGTCGTACAATTAAATCCAAACGGTACACGTCTAGACGTCGTATGTGCGTGCGTGTACATACACATATACACGTATAGCGTGTTTATGGTACAATGGACATCGGACGTCTGTGTACAACATCATGCATATAAAGTAGTGCCATAATTCAATGATCCCAAA
Organism: Therioaphis trifolii; assembly: GCA_027580255.1. Taxonomy (NCBI): domain Eukaryota; kingdom Metazoa; phylum Arthropoda; class Insecta; order Hemiptera; family Aphididae; genus Therioaphis; species Therioaphis trifolii. The sequence continues at coordinate 16,421,955 of CM050407.1, forward strand.
ACTGATATATTTTATCGGATCTTTTTTTTTTCACGTATAACCAGTAAAACCGAATACATGTTTACCACGTTCAAAAGAGAAATTCAATTCCAACAGTCATTGAACTTTTTGTTGGCCATCGTATTTGCTGTCGTACTATACATTTTCCAATTTCAACGACCATTTAGATCTCGTGTCGTAGTATATGGACATTGGACATGGTGTACGGTGTACCTACACTTTTTTTTTCAATGAAAAAATTATTATAGTTTGTCTGTTGATAATTCGACATTTTCGTTATCGCGTGGCGCGATGCAAATCGCACGCCTACCTCGTATGTATTATATTATGTAAATATACAATTCGTGGACAACGGTTCGTTTTTAAAACAGTTTTTTTTTTGTAACCCACTCTCGAGATCTGCGTAATCCTCGTCGATAATATCGTGACATTACGATTGTGCCGTTATCTAGTCCATAAATTTATTGTCGCCACGTGGGCATGGAATAAAGTTTTCACAATGTGAAATATGATGTTATAATATTTCGACGGTTGGTCACTCGGCAATGTCATTGTTTGCGTCTAGTCGAATATTCGTCATTCGCATTGTTGTCGTGATCCCGCGACGTGTTTCAACTCGTTAGAAATGTATTCCGACGACGAGGGAACACAACTTTTAGTCGTACGAAAAACTCCTGCTCTACTGTGTAAAATATGACGGTTTTCCGCGTACACACACGACGACGTCGCGTGTAAACGGTTAAAACAGCGAGAGAATAGAATTGAAAAAAAAAGCCATTAAGTGCGTCCTAAAGGGCCGGAAAACGCTTATGATTTCCGTTAAGTTTTTTCTTCGAAATTCCACGCGTTTCGTCGTCATACGTAAAAAATATTATTAGAAATAACAATATTAATAGAAATATAACAATATTAAGAATAGCTTCGGACTTCAAACTTAAATTAGTGGTTAAAGCACTTTTTTGTGCTTTAGTTCACCCTATTTTAGAGTATGGCTCTATCATCTGGAGTCCACATACAGCTGCCGATTCTTACTTGATTGAGAGAGTTCAACGAAGATTTTTGCGTTTTGCCGGTTTTTTACTTGATATTACTCATCCTCCTCATGAGTACTCGTCTGTTGCTGAACATCTTAATCTTAAGACACTTGTTGATCGCCGAAATGTCCTAGGAACAAAATTCTTAAAAAAACTTGCTTGATGGCAATGTTGACTCTCCATCGATACTATCATTAGTCAATTTCAAAGTTCCCCAAAGACAGTCTAGACACCATTCACCTTTCATTATTCCTTTATGCAATCTAATCAATCTATCAATCGAATGAACCACTCACACGTCTTTTGAAAAATGCCAATGAGGACCCCTCCTTTGATTTTTGTTAACATATATATTTAATATTCTGCATGTCTGTTTATAATATTATATAACAATTTAATGATTAATAGTCTATACTGTATGTAACTAGAAATTTTGTACACAAAGGTTCAAACCCGTTCGATTTCATAAATAAATAAATATATAAATAAATAAATAAATATTAACGATTGTGCCGTCGTACCCGTGGCGTCCCGTCGTCGGCGTGCGATCGTTTCGGAAACGGTAGTCGGACACGTAATTTTACGGTCTGCTCTCCGCGCGTGGGACAAGGATGACATGCGGTTACGTGTGCAGGTCTTACCCGGAGCTCGTACCTATGCACGTAATGTGTCTACGATTATTTGATTCTGTGAGTGCATGGAATATTATTATATATCGCAACCGGGTGTACACAGAAAGACGGGAGAAAAACGTGGTGTTTTTTCCGACTCCTCGATTCGTTTCGGCCGCGGGAGGATTTCATATATCCATCATATATATATATATAATGTACCGCACATGACTGGTGTATAGTGGTATGCTATAATAATGCGTTATAAATCATTACGATCGACGAGATTTTTGTGGTTTCACGCGTCTGCGAGCACAACCTCGCCCGCGGTGACCGTCCGGACGAGTGGCGCATTCGAGATCTTGCGCCGCCGGTACACGGTGTACAAAACTTGTCGAGTTGATGACACGATGACGTCCGTGTCTACCGCAGCCCGTGAAATATCATCTCCGTCTCGTGATCGGATATTATCGTCGCGTCTGCTGCAGTCGTCGTCGCCGTTCCCACGGCCCGCCGCCGCCGTCTTCTCCTCCGTGTAACGCGGTAACGAGTGTAACGTATTTACACGCGTGCTCGCGTTCTAACACCGTATCTAACCACCTAGTTTTACGTACGCCTACTCGTAGCACCGTCGGGCACACGAGAAATTCGACTTTGGAAGAAAGCGTGTGTTACGTACGTCGCACGGCGTCGTTGCGGCGCGCACTGTAGCGCTCTGACAGGCGGTCGTCGTGTATAGCCGTGTCGTGTATAGACGGTGTTAATCGGGGACGAAAAAAAAAATAAAAAGTACGAATCGGAAAAGAGAAAAAAGAAACATTTCGTACCGTTCGTACGTAACTTTCTTACGACTAAAACGACGGCGTTGCGTGTGTAGAATGGAGGCAAAAAAAAATTAAAAATCGCGTCGGCAATCAGTGGTGTAATACACTGTAATAGTATATCTTCTGGTCCCGTGCGTGTGAGAACCTATCCGATCGATCCGCATGGTCGATCGGATTTTTCGGGATGACCGTGTCGACACCAGACGTCGGCGTATTACGTGTCATGTAATAATACTAATAATTAAAAATGATCTTTTATCGTGAAATCGTACGCGTGTATATAATATAATAGGTTTATATTATTATAATCGGTTTTCCACGCGAATCCTCGGTTCCGCGTTCTACGCACCGTCCATACGTACGTAACGATATCGTCCGTATCGCACTTGTTGTCATCATTATCATATCATGCTATTATATGTCGGAAGCGATCGTGTTCACGCATAGTACGATAGTACTTCCTCCGTGCATGTGCCGCGTCAGCAGTTGAAGAAACCCAAAGAGTACACGAAAACCGAATTTTTCGGTCATCAGGACTCGTTTGGGTTTTTCACGAAATTTTGAATCCGACGACGTTTACGGACCGGTGTCGAAACGTGAAAAAAGAAACCGACAAATACTGCACGTCAAGGTGTAATATTATTCTATAGCATACTGGTTTATGTACCATGTACGATTTAAATTTAAAAGTCGGATTTCTGGATAATGGAAACAGTGTTGTATAGAGAGTATAATAGAAGCTAATACTTTTCCTTTTCGATACACGTCGTGATTGTATTTTATACGCCGTATTCTAACCGTATGCGGTCGACGTCGTCTCACCGACATTAGCCTCTTACTATTGTATCGAGATTTTCTATACACCGTATCTGTTCACGTCGGCGGCAGTAACTGCGATATGGTTATCGATTAATCGCAGATGTACCCGGAAAATGAGCGCAGTGCTCTGGACCTTAAAATTTCATATTTCTATCAGACAACTGTATAACAGTTGTTCCGTGTCCATGGTGCAGCCGGGGGCGTATTCAACTCTTCTTCCAATGGGGGGGGGGGGGGATGTGAAATTTGAACTTTAATCGTACGTATAAAAGTATATATGCTTATAAACGACAGTGTTGCCAGGCTATAAATAAATTGGCATTTCAACATTTTTCGAACGCTTCACTCGTTCATAATTTAAATTTTAAATAATTGATTTCTTTGTAACTACGTGTACAGTATAAATAATTACCGTAAACAACATCAACGATATAACTAATGAATAAAATAACATTCATTAACTTTTAACATAGATATAAATTTATCAACATATAATGAGAACTCAGAACACGTTATAATAGTTTTTATGTTTTGAGATAACGTATTAACATATTATAATATCGACTATTATTAATTTATTAGATTTTATAGATAACCGTTTCCGTCAAAAAAAAAAATTTTAACAGTATTTTTTTAAAATTTTGATTAAAATTATCAATAATAATAATAATAATAATAAATAGAAAATCGAAATGAAACAGTCAACAATCCAGGAGGAGGGGGGTAATCGCCCTTATCGGCTCCCTTGTATACGCCCCCGGGCTCAGCGTGGATATTACAGTGTGTGTACACGGTGGCCGCACAGGAATTCATCGCGTGCGCTTTTCCCCGGGCTGCGTGACGTCGTGAATCGCATCTCCGTATTGTAATAACGATTATATGTATAATATATATTATGTATAATATACGTACGCACCGATATTATTTGAGTGTCTATACACACACGCACGCACACGCACACACACTCGGAGGAACTTCCAATTAAAAAAAAAAAAAATCGCTACGTCCGGCTACAGTGCGAGAGATAATAATACGTTTAAATACGTCATGTCTCGGGGTAACGTGCGGTGGGGTTAACCTTAACTAAGAGACACTGACACGCGTCGTGCGGCAACTTTTTTCACTGTTTTTTTTCTTTTCTTTTTTTCCAAGGAGTCCGCGGAAACCCGATGCCTTTTATTTCCCGTTTTTATCCGTTCGTTTCAATAATTATCACAATATTGGTTTTTTTTTGCTCTTTCTGTCGACTCGTTATCGTCCGTTAACCGTTAAATATTATGTATTATCGTTTATCGTGCGATACCTATTTTTCAGCCGGCCGCGGTTTTAACGGTCTCGCCGTCGTTCGTTACCGGCCACTTATCGCATTGGTACGTGCAGTAGGTATAATTAAATAATCACTGCGACACCGGCGGCGGCGCGAGGAAACCGTTCGGAAATCGCTCGTACGCCGTGCACCGATCGTCGAGGATTTATGATCCGCACGGGCTCGACTCCAATTAAAAAACGCGCGCGTAAGTCGTCGTCGTACTCGGCCGCGTCTGGCCGGTCGTCGTCATTACCGCCGCGCTGTCGGTCCGGCCAGAGACGAGTTATTCAAACGGTCGTATACGCGAACCGTATCATACGTTGTGATGCGCGTTTTTTGTGCTCTCCGAGTGCGCTGCTGAATCGAAACTCTGTAATTATACAGCTGTACGCGCGTTACGGTTTTTTTTTTCATTTTTTTTTTTTTATTTTTTTAATTTTTTTTTTTATAGTCGACAAAACTTAATAGGCGTAGAAGTATACGCCCGTTGTCGTGATAACGTGTTATACGTTTCTCGATCTCCGGGGCGGATTCTGGTGGTACCTGGTGGCCCCCGGGCGTCGTGTATAGTGGGGGCCCTTAATAAACGAACGGGAAAATATGTTTTTCTCGCTATAATAATATCGATAATGAAGTTTCTGATCACATTCACCAGTAGTGCCAACTGATTATTTGTTTGATAATATAATATTTTTAATTGTGAAAACAATCGAATTGAGTATAATCATAAATTTGCTAATACATAATATATAAAAAATAAATATCTCTTAAACCGGGTTAGTGTAGGATATCAAGTATAGTGATAATAATACACGGGGTAACGTCGAGTAATCAAAATCGAATGTCTGGGATTTTTCAACACGTACAAAAGAAAATGTTTGACTTTATCAAACATTTGTCGTCGAACGTTCGAACGTCATTAATGACGATCGGAAACGCACAACGGATTGATAGTTCGTATTTTCAATTTTGCGATATTACCGATTCCAATTATTGTTATTACCGAATTGCTATCGCGTAAACCACGACTTTTCGTCGTACGATTCCAAATCTATACGCGTGTAGGTATATTTTATGATAGAAACGCGCTTACTTATATTATTACGTAATGACGAAAGTGCGGGGGATACCGAGCTGCTTAAGTTCAACCCCCGCACTCGGACAGAGGCGCGTTCGTTCACGCCTTTGTACGTTTTGCAGGCCAGAATGTGAATCGCGCCGAGGTCCAGCCGAGTCGGTAGATTTTTTTTATACTTCAATTTTGTTTTCGAAAAATCGTTTAGGCGCAGCGATCGTGACCGGAGATTTTAGGCCGTCGTGATGACGCAAACGTCGGTGTCGTCATAATTCTACAAGCTAGCAGTCGAATCGCTCCGCGTCCGTATTCGACGGACTTGGATTAAACCGTGTGCGGTAATTCGTAATCTGTTATACGGTCAACCCAGGTCGATCCGATCATTCCGATCGCGGATTTACTTCCAAAGTTCCGAACTGATCGCGCGACGATCGGCAGTCGCACACGATTGTGATTTGTGGACACGACGCTATGTACGGTGAACGAACGGTCGAGAGATCTCGTCCGATCGACGAACGTCTCGTGGTCCGTTTAGTGCAGTTGTGTTAACGAGAAATTAAAACAGGATTACTCTATTATTATCGTTATGACTACGTGCACAGAAGCGAAATATTAAAATACGGTAGTTTATAATATTATGCAGGTACATCGAATACACACACACACATATTATATACACGATGTATGTAATATCGAGACAAAGCGTTAATATTGTTCGTTCTCATTCTTCGCTTAAATACGACCGCACATTCCATATCGTGTGTGTGTGTGTGTGTGTGTGTGTGTGTGTGTGTGTGTGTGTGTGTGTGTGTGTGTGTGTGTGTGTGTGTGTAGACTAAAATGTTTTCGCTCGCTTTGCGTTCCGCAGTGCTTATATAATATTATAATATACGATCGGCGATTCACCTTGCCGGTAATTCGTTAAACACACCCAGATCGCCACTCGGAAATCGGTGTTTTAATTTTGCACAAAATTTATAGTATATCATACGATTTTACGTTCCGTGCCTTTCCATCACGAGACATCATTGCGGTCGCACGCGTAGGCGACGACGTGTGAGCTCGGATGATCGCCGATGTACCGGGGAAACGACCGCGGCGGAACTTTATTCGGCAGCCTGTTGGGTGGATATTTCGATCGGGATCGATAACGTTGTCCGCTTCGCGAAACGCATATTATGTTTCGCTGCGTACACTCGCGTTTTGCTCCGCGATCGGTTCCCGAAAACATGTACCACGACGGTTATCGTTTTTCTAAGCGTATAATCATAATTGGGCTGAATTAATAATAAATAATTACCAACGACGCGCGCCCGTTCGAATCGTGTGTATATAGTCCGTGTATTATATTTATATATTATATTATGTACAGTTGCTAGTCGAAGGTTCCCGCACGCATAAAAGTCCAACTATCACGGACGGCCGGCCGCTGCTAGTGGCTACTAAATAATAATATATGTATAATGTGTACACACATACACACACACACACACACACACACACACACACACACACACACACACACACACACACACACACATATATATACACAGTATGTGTACGCCGCATATTATAATAAACTGTTGTTGATGAATTCAAGGTCCTCGCTCGATCTCTCTTTGTGCGACGATCGATTTTCATCCACGTTTCGTGTGAGCAACACATTATCACTAGCGTATACCGCCGTACTATTGCTAAATACTTCTCTACTGGGTACTACCACTACTACTACTACTTCTGCATACTCGGCGTGTTTTGATATTACCTACACGAGCACACGCACACAAGGTGTACCACAAAGTTTTATACACAGCGATTTAACCATTATGTAATACGTGAATTATAATTTTTTTTTCGTGTACGATTCTAAACACTTTTATAATAAATTTTTTTTTGACTAAGTATTTTTCATCTACATGATTTTTTAAGTTTTATTGTTTTTTAATAGCTATCACTGTTTTCAACATAATGTCACGAAAGAGAATATATTTTTATTTTGAAGTTTAATTTTTACCATAGCTGATAAATAGATGACCAAGCAGTAATAATATCCCGTACGCATGATTGTACGTATGTAGTGTTTTTTTTTTTTTTTTTTTATAATAAAAGAAAAATTCAAACGCACGCATAAACGCACAATGCAGAATTCAATCGCGACAGCCCGTGACCAAGTCTCGTGAGGTACCCTGTATAATATTGTGGTATCGTACATAATACCTGTATAATATTGTGGTATCGTACATAATATGGGCGTGTTTATTTCGTGTTTTCAAAAACCCGCGGCGTGCTGCGGCGCACGACAATCAAGGGGCGAATCGGCAGCCGCGCGCGCGCCACCGCCGGAGTCACAACCGCAAATAACACGTCGTGTGGGTATGTGTACGTTATGTTCGATCGGGCACGTACGTGCGTGTACGCGACGTTTTCCGGTACGTATAGGATCGGTGGCGAGACGGGCGCGTTTTGAATAGCAAATACCACGTCTGTTCGCCCGATTTCGCAGCGGACGATCCGGTGGCATTGTATCGTGTAGTGTTGCTGAGATCGTTTTGTTATTATTTTTTTTATTCGTTTTTTTTTTTCGTCCCCTCCAATACGCGTTCGATTTCGGCAAAACGGCAATCGATCTCGTCCGCGGATCGTGGGTAAAAAAAAAAATAAATAATAATAATAATAAAACAACAACAACAAAGTACGCTCGTCACGTCTCGCTCCGAGTCGATTGTTATGCGCCGATACACGGCTTCCGCGAACACTCCGACGCGCGTATTATATATATATATATATATATATATATATATATATATATATACATATACGTACGTCTCGTCCGCGTTTTTGTTTTTCGTCTCGACTCCCACGTCGACAAGACAGGATGTATTCCAGCCGGTCATCGGCGGCGATCCCTGCGGCGCCCGTACATGTGCTTTTCCAACACGACGATGACGTCATGTCGCCCGTGTCGTCGCAGTCTAGACTACTTTTACGGACGACGTGGCGCGCACGATCCCCGTTTCGTCTGCACACGGGGTTTGTCGAAATCGATCGCGAAATCCAGTGGCCGGGTGAAGCTGCTCGTTGCGTGTCCGTGAAAAACACCAGCGAAAGTCGATTTTTATGCCTTAAAATCAGTGACGAGATAATGCAGATAAGATAACAGTATATTTTACTTTTACACGGTGTATATTGTTCACAACGCGCGGTCGAAAACACGAATCACCGTGGAAGTTTTCTAACCGTTTTTTTTTTTTTTTTTTTATCATCCGTAATATCATCGTGTCGTAAGAGCAAACTACTGTGACGTGCTTTCGTGCGCGTCGAACGATTTTGAAAATCGCCATTTTCCTCTGCGAACCTGTTGTTACACGAAAATCATATCGGCGCGTACCGCTGTTGCTTTCGTTAATAACGCAACGGTGCGATAATAATATCATTTCATTATATTATTATTATCTGAACGTTTTTATTTTGTTTTCTACGATACAACACAGTAGTAAAATTCACTTTTCGACAGGTCGTACGCGAAACGCGGAACAATACACGCGTGCGCGCGGTTTGGTTGTTATAACGAATTGGCTGTGCGCTCCCCTCCGGACGCCTCTCTTTTAATTGCTCTGTCGTGAGCGAACTGAATTAGAGCCAATTAAAACCATTACGTATAGGTAGGTATTTAATTGTACGTTTTCCGTAAAATTTCGTGTTCGTTTCACGTCGCACACACATAGGTATACGAATCGGATTTGGAAGTATAAAACCACGGTGTGTTTCGCAAGAGGTGAAATTCAATCGAGACGCGCGCCGATCATACGGCTGATGAAACGACGACGGCCCAAAAGTCTTTGGCGCGTCGTTCACGGCTCATAGCCGCCACTCGACCGCGTGCGATTGTCACGCGACGATAACGGTGTTTACGACAACCATCGTGTGTTTTCCAATCGCTCCGAAACGAAGTCGAGTCTCGACGCGCGCGACTGCGCGTACCTGTGCGAATATGTTTTCCGCGCTTTGTCCGTACGACCGTGGATCTACGTACTGCCGCGCGACGATTTCCACGTGCGCGTATTATGTACAGATCGTATTTTCTTTAGACCGTTAACGACCCGTGCAGACACGGCGGCGTGACGTGTCGCGGATTTTCGTTTTATTTTTTTCTACCAAAAAAAAAAAAACCGATTTTCGACGTTCGATTGTTATTGTAATGTTATATTTTGTTCGCCGCCGACGTATGTCGTTATAATGCGCATGGAATATCGTAAAAAGTCGGGACAGGACACGAGCGTTAATCATTCAAGGTCGCGCACGTAGTAGGTCGTAAACATCGCCATGACGGTTCGGACACGACGACGACGTTGCAGCTAGCCGATACACGTATAATAATCCGTCCGTCGACTATTCCCTTTTTGTGCGGGCGAATCGCCGCACGACCGCCGTCGTATGGTTGAAAAACTATTACAATAACGTACTCTGTGGTCGCCCCGCGTGTCGCGTTCGTTATTTACCGTCGGGAACGTATTCGCTGTCGGGCGGCCAATCAGCAGGACTTACAGCATATTGCCCCGGGCGACAAAGTTCGAAGGACGCGGGCAGAACGTCGGGCAAATCTATGTTTGTTTTTTATCGATTCAATGTGAATTTGCACGTATATTATTATTATTTCATAACACTGTACGTTAGTTGTATCGAATACGATTCGTTTTCGATTGGTAGTAATAACGTTTGATTGTTTTTTTTTTTGTGTGTATAAAGAGTACAAAAAAAAAATATATATATATATATTAAAACGAGCGTCAGCTGTACGCTTATATTTATTTTATGGTAGTTGATAATGGTGCTTTATAAGATCATAATATTACTGTCTTGATTTTGAAAATCCTTGACATCCGATGTAGTCGTAATTACAATTACGCGTCTGTTCGGAATACGGTTTTAACTATTTATAAATGGTCATTGTTTATTAACAGTCGCATTATTTTAAATCGTACTAAAATTTTCGTCTCATGAGCACATATTTAGTACATGTATATTATCTGTATCGTCTATCTTGTTTATGTACATTAATTGTCGAGTCGTAATAGTTTTGTGCTAATGGCTAATAAAAAAAAAATAAAAAAAAAAACATTTTCTTCTCGTCGTTATAACACCGCGATATAGACCATACGTTTTAGAAGAAGGGTGACTACATGTATTTACCTAGCTTTGAGCCCTGGAACTCAAAAGACGTCTCTGGCTCGTTTCGTCTTTCTGATATAATGGTAATATAATATTATTATCTTATGGCATATACACGGTGCGTACGTTGAATTAAACGCGAACGACCGAAAGGCAAAACCAACACGTGGTTGCGGTACAGTCGAAAGGAGACGACGACGCGTACACTGTGTGTGTGTGTGTGTGTGTGTGTGTATGTGTGTGTGTGTGTGTGTGTGTGTGTGTGTGTGTGTGTGTGTGTGTGTGTGTGTGTGTGTGTGTGTATATGTCTGTGTGTGTGTGTGTGTGTGTGTGTGTGTGTGTGTGTGTGTGTGTGTGTGTGTGTGTGCGGATACGGGACGGTGAAAAGAAAATCATATTAACGTATGATGACGATAACATAAAATAATAAATCGTCGGGCACGCCGAAGACGTCAATTATTATGGTTATTATTATTATTATTAGCGGCGGCGGCGAGTGTACATTTACTACGACACGGTGTAGGTACGCGTACAAAACAGTTTTCTTCTGCACAATCACACGCGCTCCTGTTCCGCGCTTTCGATTCCGCCGCCGTCGACGACCGACACTCAAATGCCAACCGTGAACCGGACTGCACGTTTTACACTCGGCGGTGTGCTTATCCCCTCGTCGGATTTTACATATACATATACGTATATATGTATTATATTACACTAGTGTGTATTATTATAATTTATATTTATTTATTTATTATTATGTTGCTCCGTGCGACTGACTTTCTCGGCGCCGCGAAGAAACCAAGCGTCGGGCACGTCGTCAGTGTACAGGTGCATGTGAACGTACAAATATGCGTATACTCGAAAGAATTTTGTTTTGTCGCGCGCGTGTTCGCAGGGTACACAACGTTTTTTCAAATTAAATAATGAAAAACATGGCGTATAGTTTTTTTTTTCGAAAACGAATTGTACTGTAAGGTTAGGTTTGTAAAATGTTGAACGTTTTGCTTGTACAATAGCGAGTAACCTTTTGTCCTCTCTTTAGCTCTATTATATTCTAATACTGCATTGGTCTTCGGCCGACGGCCTTCCAGGCTCACTGATATTTTTAAAATATAAATATATTCATTACATACCTACAGATTTTTGTTTTAAAATTTCCCTAAAAAATCAAAACAATAAAACAAAGGATGTTTATTCAGACGTCGTTCTGTCGAAATAATTCTTCTCTTTCTTCAGTCTCCATCCCCCGCTAAGTTTCCGCGAAAAACGTTGGTCCGCTATGTCGGAACGTATCTCAGATTCGGCCCGCCGTAAAAAAAAAGTTACAGAGATCTGTGGTTTGTATACCGTTGAATTTGGTTCGAAAACAACAATTTTAAAATAACGCTCTCTGTTTTTAAGAACATTCTCTCGCAAAAGATTATCACCACGGCTCAACATCACTAAATACCGACCGAGAAATGCCAATATATTCGTCCATATTTGGTTAATCGCGCGTGCGTGTGTGCGACGATCGCAGTTTCACCGTGTCCTCGAAAATAATATCGTCATGAAATAATGATAATTGCGCTTTTTATTTAATTTTTTTTTTTTTTTCGTAACCGTAAAGGCGTGTACGGCTGTTCTCGAGTCGCTCTACATTGCCGTGCAGCGATCATATTAACGACTCGCGTTTGTTTTTACGTAACATTCCGCTCAATGACTTGACGTTCTTCGGAAGTCCTCAAATTTTCGCAGTCGTTCGTCACGAAGACACACACACTCACGTCGAACCGTAATAATTAGCGATAATCGTTAGTGCGTTTTGTTTTACCGTTCGGCTCATTAGACACGAAACGTCGGCGTTTTTTAATTTCGGCCGTTCCACGTTTTCGATATTTCACAAAACGTCTCTTTGGCTGTATATACGCAATAATATATCATACTATTTTTACTGTTTGACGGTGTGTCTGCCATACGCTCGTCGTTGTCGTACGGACAAAGTTTCTACATAAGCGCGCGATATATCGGGTTTTTTTCCAAATCGTCTCAGTAAAATCGGTATTTCCATTTCCGAGCCCATTGTGTTTTATCGTGATACCACGATGCATAATGCACCCGTTTATTCTTACGATAAGATCACGGTGCAACGCGACTTCGTACGACTACACGCCGAGGCGTTTTCGAACACAAAATAATAACAATTTTTTCATTGTCATTCACGAGTGTTTGTATATACACTGTCGACTGTTTGTTCAAAACAATACAAATAGTAATATTATTCATAAGTTCTAAAAAAAAAAGTACACTCTCCACGTTCGACTTTGTTAAACCGTTTTGTTAAAAGAAGAATATTGTGCCCGTCGAGATTTATGTGTTGATAACACTACGTGTACGTATATATCATAAGAGTTCAAACGGAATCACATGCACACTGTTCACGCTTAATAATATACTGCTCTGCACCGATTGTATCATCTTTTTGTGCATTTGTATTACGAAATGATCTTTTCTCTTTTTTCGGTCTTTGCGTTCACGAGTACATTATGTGGCTTGAAAACGTTACGTTATCTCGTCACACATCATAAAGTCAAATGGTTAAAACATTTTTACCGTCAGCGCCGATTTTATAACTACGTGTTTTATAATAAGTCGATATCGTTAATTATCGTAGTGAACTACGCCGAACGCGCGACGTGGAGAAAATGATAACACATTTTTTTATTAAGTCGTTAGGACCATTTAATTTTAAGAATACATTACATTAAAAATTCACTCAGTACTGCATTGTGATGCGCATTAGAAAATACCGTGATCGCGTCAAGTGGGCATTATAAATGCCAGAAAAACCATTAAAATTAAATTCACCACGTAGCGTGCCTTGGAAAAAGATTCACCTTTAAAGCCGAACTTTCTATTTTACAGCTATTTATATTTCGGGACACAATATTTATTAATTAGAAACCTACGCGAACTAGTGTTATTTTACGTTTACATAAAACGAGTCGTTCGATTTATGTCGTAAATATCATTGGCGCGATAATAACGCGCAGGGAGTACTGATGATGCACATTCTGGTTTTAAACGTATAGTTTTCATTTCGTAGATAAACGATTTAATGAGTTTTGAACTACGCGTATTAAAAAAAATAACACTTAACATGTATGACATATTTTATAACAAACGATAATAATACATAATAGTGCGCATGTTGTTTAAGTGGTTTCTGATAATGTAATTATTAATGTATTCCGTTATCGTTTTGAATCTATAGCGAAATACGCGGCCGTTATTATGAACTATCATACTGTTTTATTATTTCATGAAATGTTTTAATATCGACGGATGCGCGAGTGTGTGTAGTAATCACATGACTTCATTTTCATTTTTCCAGGGCGATGACGAGTGAGAAAGTCGAAAAAATTGTCTGCAGTGCTCGCGTGAGATTCAATTGAGACGCCATGTCACCGGAAAATGTGTGTCCGAGATTCAAACAGAATGCTTGGAAGAAAGAACTGTGCTCCAACTGTTTTCGTCCGAAAGAGGAGCACCCCGAAAAACCTAAGCGGGTGCACGTCGACTACAAACCGCTGCCGGAAATATCACCGACTCAGGTAAATAAAATTATAGACCAGTATCTGTGTTGTAGACGTGGGCGCCCGTGAATAAAATGCTAGTGAGGGAAGGTGAAATACATTTTTTTCTAAAATTTGAGCTAGTAAAATATTTAATTTTATTTCAAAATGTAAATAATATATATATATATATATATATATATATACTATTATGCTAAGTATAGTAATAATTGAAATTCGTATTTTTATTGCATACAATAGTCAGTTAAAATACCTATATTTTAATAAGTACACCGAAACAAAATCAAATTTATTATTTGAAAAATAAAAACTCAATAAATTTCTCTGTTTCGTTTTAAACATGTCGGTGATGATGTATCCTGAATGAAACTAATTGATCAGGGTGCAATATTTATCGAATTTAAAGTTTCTTCCTCGGGGAGGGGGGCTAGTGTCCTATCTCTCCCCCCTAACCCCTGAGCGGGCGCTCATATTTACACGAGCGGACGCGTTATATGATCGCCGCTACGAACGTGACGTGTAACTCGTTTTTTTTTCTGCCCCCGTCGTCGCAGAGCATACTGAAGGCGAACGGGTCATGCGACAAGTCGCGGAACGTGTCGTTCTCGAACGTCGAATCGGAGGTGATCGGTTACGGTGGCGAAGAGTACTCGACCGACGACGAGGAGTACTCGGACGACGAGTACCGCCCGGAATGCGCCGACGACTCCGGTGACGACGAAGAGCTCAAAAGACTGACCGAAGCCAACACGAACCTCAACGGCAAACTGACCGCGCCGGAAAAGCCGGTCGGCGGCGGCGGCGACGACGTGTTGCGGAACGCGAATAACCGCGTGCCGGTCGCGTCGTCCGTGAAACCGGCTGCGACGTCGTCGCCACCGCGCGTCACGGTGCAGCCGTTCAACGGCGGCGACCCGCCCAAATCGCTCGTGTTCAACTTCCTAAAGAACAAAGAGTTGGCCGCCGCCGCAGCGAAAGCCACCCCCGCGATCGTCTCCACCCCCGCGATCGTCACCTCCACCGCCGTCGCCGCTGCCATCACCTCCACCACCGCCACCACCGCCACCACCGCCACCACTGCCACCAACACCATCACCGTGCCGGAAAAAGAAACGCAGACCGCGGAGACGAGAGACGGCGTCCAACTGAGAAAGACTGAGTCGACCAGGAAACCGAGCCTGACCAGGAGTTCGCTGGTGGCCAATTCCAACGAGTCGTATTTGAACATAAAACGCAGGAGTTTGCCGACGGACGAACAGGACGAACGGCGGACGGCGCCGCCGGACATACCGGAAGTAAAGTTGCATCCGCCGGAAACGGTCGGAGACGAGGCGGCGCCGCCGACCGTCGAGAAACCCTCGCACCGTGCCGCGCACGAAGCGGCGGAAAACGACGTGTCGTCGTCGTCGTCGTCGTCTGTCGCCGCGCCGTCCAGGGAACCGGACGCGGACTTTACCGGCGGCGGAGGCGGCGTTCAGGCTTCGTTCAAGACGATGAGGAGCAACGTGCCGCGCATGGGCACGATGCTGCACTTCAAGCTCAAGTTGTCGTCGCAGAAACCGGAACCGTCCAGGCCGCCCGCGGTCGCCGCCGGGACCGCGGACTCGACGCCGGAATCGTCGTTGACCAGCAGGGAGATGGCGGGCGAGCCCGACGGAAAAGCCGACTCCGACGAGCCCGGTGACCCGACGACGACCGCCACCACAGCCACCACCACTTCCGCTACCTCCACCACCGCATCCACCCCCGTCGCCGTCGTCTACACCCCGGCGAACCGATCGTTCCTGCACAGCTCCAAAGAAAGTTCGCCGCCGTCGCGTGACTCACCCCCCCGAACGCCTCCCAAAAAGGTCGGTCTACTTTATATTATTATTATTATTATTATTATTATTGTAATTATTGTAATTATTACTGTGTTGGTATTGATTTGTTTTATCGAACGATCCCGTCTGCGGACGACGGACGAAAGGATTCCCGGTCCGGAAATTACATGTTGAGTGTTTCGCTGAGACGGTTTTGCGATTCCAAAGCGAGATGAACCCAGATCCTCGTCCCTTAGGGAGAGTGTGTGCAACGTGTCGTCGTGGTCTCGAACCGTCACAGCAATATCTAAGGCGGAGGGGGGGAGGCTATACCGGGTCGCACACGTGGGCAGTTTTGTGGTTTAGCCTCGAGTCAGGCCCACTATATAACTTAGAGAGGAAAGGAGCGTGATTTGAATTTGGACGACGTGAGATCGCGGTCGAGGACGTTCGTGTTCCAGGGGTCTTCTGTTGACCGAAAGTTTAGCTATGAGTTTGATGTTACAAAGCTGGTGATATATATTAAGGTTGCGACTTTCTACACACAACAAATGCACTTGTTTTCCCACGATGTAATAATAACAAATCTGAACAACGATCTATTCAGTTGCGAAACTTTTAATTTGCATTTTTCCTCTGCTGGGTTATTAATTCTTGTTTCATTATTTAATATTAATTCTCGTAAGAAAATGTTTCTCACAGATTTTATACGGCATGCAATTTTATCCAACTCGTCACGCTTGGATTAGTTTAAGAAATTAGGGTTTGTTGAAAATTTGACCTGGGCTTTTGTAATTTAATTCCTAATAACTTAATTTAATAAACTATATTTGAAAATATTGATTTTTTTTTTTTTTTAATGAACATTTATTAAGCTATAGAAGGCCATCGTTTAACGCTTTTAACGTTTTTAGTTTCTTAGCAACGAATAATGAAATAAATTTAAAAAAACGTAAATGTAAAATTATAATTATTATAAAATTATTTTTATTTACTTAATTATTCATTACTGAGAAACTAGAAGCGTTAAATGTTTTGCTGTTGTTTATGAAGTATTCACTTCAATAACACTTAATACATAAGAGTTGGAATGGACTTAATTACCTAATCAATAAGAAATAGCTATGAAATTTAATTAATGTGCTTTTTTAACCAGTAAACATTTCAACTTGAGTAACAATAACTACTAAATTAGTGTTTTGAATTGTTAATTTATAAAATAATAAACGTATAATATTAACTAATATGACGATGTCGATAAATTTAAAACTTAGAGGAAAAAATAAATGAAACGTTTGTGTTGTAATTGTGATGTGTATCATTCGATATCTCTCTCTCTCTCTCTCTCTTTTTTCTACTATACCGAATAAAATTTAAAATTATTCACTTTAGCCGTGCATAAACACACACACACACACACACACACACACACACACACACACACACACACACACACACACACACACACACACACACACACACACACACACACACACACGCTCGCTCGCTCGCTCGCTCGCACACACACACACGCTCGCTCGCTCGCTCGCTCGCTCGCACGCACGCACGCACGCACACACACACACGCACGCACGCACGCACGCATTTTTTTTTAGATGGTGATGAGTTTTATATATTTTTAAGAACGAGAATCTAGTATATTTCTGCAAGAATGTTTGAGCGTTTACAACATACATAATATATATTATGTATACTCGTATGTTTAAAGTCCATCACGCTGACGTAGTTTATTGGAATCACGGACACCGGGGCCGGTGCGGAGGTGTAGTAATATTTTTAAGATTTGTCAGGATAGTTATCGACGACTTGTCGCCGTTTCGTTTAATCATTGTTTTTTTATCTCTCGCCATTTTCCCTCGCAGACTTCGATCGCCGGCAGCAGCAACGGCAGCGGCAGTCCGCCCGAGTGTCCGCGCAGCATCAAGCGCCAGGCCCCCAAGCCGCCGCCGCCGCCGCCCTCGGCCAAGTGCGCCGCGGTCGAGTCGCCTGGGTACCCGCGCAGCGCCGACAGCTCGCTGTCCGACGACGAGTTCCGGCCGGACGACGTGACCGTGGCCAACCGGAAGCTGTTGGCCGAGTACTGCGAGCAGATCGAGAAGGAACACGCGCGACCGGCGTCGGCCGGGGCGGCGGGCGCGGCGGACGAGACGTCGGCGGCCGGCAAACGGCCCGCGTACGAGAAGAAAAAGTACGGCAAGGCGGGCAAGGTGGGCATGAAGATCAAGAGGTTCCTGCGGATACCCAGCCGGGAGTCGGTGGTCGCGACGCCGCAGCATCCGGCGCCCAGGCCCAAGCTGGAGATCATCCATCCGCTGGACATGAACAAGTCCGGCGTGGAGATCATACACAACTCGGCGGACGGGCTGTTCGCGCGCGACTCCGCGCCCAAAACGCTCGTGTCGTGCAACCACCACCATTACCCCGGTTGGTATTATTGTAACGTAATATTGTTTTACGCTCGTATGTCGATCGGTCGAGTTGTTGCGTATCCGTCGTGTACGTCGCCACGTTGGTTTTGCTGTTCTCACGTTCTCGCGTCGCACGCGAAAGAAACCTTGCGTCTCCCGACACGACGGTGCAACGGGGCTCTTCGGCCTTTTTGTTTTTTTTTTTTTTTTCATTCGAGTCCGTCGAAAATAAAATTTAATAAAATTAAAAAATTTCTCACGCCTCCCGTTAAGATAAAACTGGTCGACAAACGTTCGTGTACATGGATTCGTACGTGTCCACGGCTGAAGAGTCGTAAACTCACTAAAAGTCGTGTTCGATATTACGTAATATACGAAGTAACGAACGTGAACAATACGCTCGTCTCCCGTGTAGTACTGGGCGGGGGTACTTAGCTCGTGTAACTTCGTCAAGCGAAAACAAACGGATCGCGCGTATCAGTTCAAAAAATATTTGTGTGCTCTGTCCGTTCCACAGCCAAGAGTCGAACAATTCATCATGTCATCAATTGATTTTTTGGCCATTTGAACAATAATCAGGCGAGACAAGGGAAGAGGACAAGGAACAAGGGGAGACGGAGTGGCCGAGTGCAGTTATGCGTCACTGCTGAGTACTGACGCACACTGTCACCGGTTCAAACCTCGGTCACGGGCGGCTCTCTCTCTCTCTCTCTCTCTCTCTCTCTCTCTCTCTCTCTCTCTCTCTCTCTCTCTCTCTCTCTCTCTCTCTCTCTCTCTCTCTCTCTCTCTCTCTCTCTCTCTCTCTGGGCAGGTGACTGTCTAGAGAGAGCGGCCGCCATCTCCCCTGTGCAGAAGGCAACGGGAAACCACTGCACAGTAACCCTTCCTTCCCTAGTTACAACTTCTCTTAGGATTGTCGCAAACCAACCCTTGGGTTGTTGGCCCTAAGAAGATGAACAATAATCGTAAAAACGTATCCGTTTAAAGACGATAACTGTTGGTCTTATCGTTGTTCTTCGGAAAATGCATTATTTACACTACCTATAAACCTATTCGCTGTGCGATCGACATCGATTTCGCTGCGGTAATAAATCATAACATTATACAGTCGATCCGATTACAATTTACAATTCAGTCGTCCGTCTGTTACAAATACTCTATAGGTATACGTAATTCTAATGCGAACGATTGTGAATAAATTAAATAGGGACAGGCTTCAGAAAAAAAAGTAGGTCACGAGGGGAAGATATATTTCCCCCTAAACACACACCATCGAATCGATTAACGTTTGATACACTCACGTCACCTGTATGTTATATTTTTATTTCCCTACCCATCTACACTAGCGATCGATTCGGTCGTCACACAACCTTTTAGGTTTCAAAGCTAAGTATATAATAATATGTATATCGATATGATTTATCATAAAGCCGCATAAATTTGACAACGTATCGTTTGAATATTATTTGGAAACCGTTCGATAATTCATTCGTTCGTTTTCGATGTTTTGATATTCACTAACGGCGTAAATGAAATTACTCGTCGTGAGTACCTGTCTGTCGTGAGTCAAGTGTAAAAACCGTGAACTCGACGCGTCAGCAGTGTGTGTAGGCTTTTCCTTATTTGTATTTAGCTTGTGTTTTATCTGTTCGTTACGGCTTCGGCCGTCGTATGGGTACTATTATCGCTTGTGCGTTCGTAATTTTTACAATTATTAACATTATTGCTCATTATCATAATAATATGACGCATGATACTTCTATTTCAAATCATCAAACCTTATCAATGATCTTTAAATTGGCCAACTACTTGTTCGTTACATAACCTTGGTCACAAATTGTATAAACTGTTAGTGATTAAAATAATAGTAAAATTATGTAATGTAATACTTATAATTACGCCTAAGCGCACAACGTGCATTAAAGAAAATAAATTATCGGTTATTTATAATGACGGATCCACAGAAGACCGCTGAGATTGAGCCAGTGTAGTTAAAACTTTACCCACTTACCTAATCAACGTCTCTTTTACTGTCGTGTTCCATGCGATTGGAGGGACTATTATGAAATCGTTCGTTGGCCTGATTCATTCATAAAAGTCATCACTTCGCAAATCGAATGTTTCCATTGTTGTTTCCACTGCAAAATAAAAATAAAACAAACACCGCCAATCACTCACGTCCAAGTCGGCGTGTCCTTAAGAAAACGTGTACAATTATGATTCATTCATTTGCGCTTCGCCATAAAATGTCTCCACGCCGAATGCTGCTCTTATATGCCTTTTATATGTGACCGTTCTCGTTTATTTAAAATTATCTATTTAACTATAGATTCGATCGGTTTGATTTGCGACCGTTACGTCGCGTCCCGCAGCACATTCCGCGAACGTGTTCGTGTTCGGTTTATTCTTAAGGGTCCTAATCAACGAACGAGTTATTCGATACTCGTATGCACTCGTTTCACACTTTGTTCGCTAATAGCGAGCCGATTATTCTTTCCGCGTGTCGTAACGTGTTCGAAGCCCACATAACACGGTGAACGGCGACTGAGGCGATTTGTCGTTCTCGTTTATAAAAGTATATTGTGATTTTGACACGCGTTATCGTTTTGATTGCGGTGACATGACGGCTAAAAATACCAAAAACAGTCAAATTACCTGTAGAAAAATGTGATTTCAAGTTTTCTAGGACTTTTCGGAGGACGGGTCGAGCTAAACCGTCATTTCATATGCGTATCGCCACACATTTAGGCGGATCTATACTCGAAAAAAACATTTCTCCCATAATAGCTGTACAACACGACTATAGTGTACGGATCACTCTGACGCGCATTCACAACAGTACGGACGGACGTTCGATTTACGTTTTGCGGCGTTTCGCACTGTAGTGTGGCGTTTTGTTTTATTTATTTATTAAAAAATCACCCGCCAGAGGGGCAAGGCACAGTGGTTTAATACTTATTACACGATAGACTTATACGTCGATAGATTTACGGATTATAAAATACAATTAATTATAAATACGTAGTTTCAATTTAGATATTGAGTCGAAATCAAAGTCGAAACTAACGAAAGTTCATTACAAGTTTCATTAGGCAAATGGCATATTGGACGTTTAATTAAATTATTTCTAGAACTTGGGGGGAGGGGGTGTATAAAACCTTCATATGTTTCTAGCGTTAAAAACTGCAGTGACTTTAAAACCGATTGGCGATTATAAAACTCTATGCAATTTATCGCACCGTCGATTAACTTGTACACAAAAGCTATACCGGTTGTGCTTACGACGAGTAGCTAACGGTACGAGACCGATGTGGTTGGCGATGATATACGAAGCAGACCGATAATTTTGGAAAGCCCTTATTGTACCCGAACACGTGTGAGACGTTCGTATCGACTATAGTGTTGCGAAAAATTCGAATTCGCCGGAGTTCGACCGCCTGCGTTCTCGGAATTCGAAGACCGAAATCCGGATTTCAAATTTTGAAACATTGAATCAGTATTGTTTTATATATTACTTAAAACAACGGTTTGATATCCACGAATATTTTGAAATAAATTAATGCGTTTTATATATTTAAAATATAAATATTCGTAAGGTTAGTGTAGTTCATAAGTTTTGTCTTATACCAAAAAAATTGAATTTTTTCATTTACAATACAGAAATCCGCTACGTAAAACCCGTGATTCGGTTTTTGACATCCGAACATTCGAATTTGGGATTTTTAAATCCACGAATCCGAATTTCGGATTTCAAAATCCAAAATCCGGATTTTCTGGATTTACGTCACGCCACTAGTATCAACATGAAATATTGATCGGGTTGTTTTCCGCAGTGCGTCCTTCGAAACCGCCACCGCCGCCCAGGAGTCTTCCGCCGGTCGCGAAAGCGGTGTTGCCGCCGGAGTTGTCGTCGTCGTCCTGCGCCACCACCACAGCCGTCGCCGCCGCCACGTCCGAGGAGGACATCGTTGCGGTGATGGCCGCGGATTACCGCCTGGACGCGGCGAAAACGTGCGACTCCAGCGCGTCTGACGAGACGTACGAACCGGTCAACTTCTCGGCGCCCGAGTGCGACCACAGCTCGCCGGAAATGGCGCGGCTGACGTCCATGCAGTACTACGGCAGCGAGACCGAGTCCGAGATATACCCGACCATCCAGTTCGGCGACGACGTGAGTTCTGCCGCTATTGTCGTTTTTAGATTCTGAGCTAAACGAAGGACCTTATGGTTTTACAACGATGTTTATTATTATTTTTTTTTTACCGGGATACACTTTTTGCTCGACTTGAGACTTTGTCCAAAAATGTCATCCTCCAACTCTATCGATCGAAAATTCGATGTAGACGGTACTTTGAGGGGTTATGAAACTCTCGCCTCATTAGTTTTTCCAGGCGAGCGGAAAAACAGCCTAAAATGGAGCAAAAACGGCGAAATTCGTTGCGTAAACGGCACTTTCATTAAATCGACTAGAAATTTCGTCATAACTCCAAAAGCAATGTTGCTAGAAACTTGAAATTTTCACCGTTTATATTTTATACTATTGACATATTATCACTACATGCTTTAAAAAAAAAGTTTCAACAAAATTTTAGCATTTTTGAGCTAAAAATAGAACTTTAAAAATACCTTTTCATTTAAAAGTTTACCCCCAACAAATTTTTAAATATTTGACAAAAACTTTTGAAAATTCCACATGACCTTACTCATACGTTTCAGAATCGAAAGTTTGATTTTCTGATTTAGAATACGAAAATCCACAATGTGAAACGCAAATATTCGGATTTTGTTATCCGAAAAGCCGAAATCCGGATTTTCGTTCATTAAATCCGAAATTCGGATTTTCGGAGAATCCGGATTTATATCACATCACCGTATATGTATGATATAATTATGTTGTTCATTTGACTGCTGACTGCAACGATTTAGTGGTTTGTTTCAAAAAAAAAAAATGAAAAAAAAAAATTGGGCTAGTAGAAAAAACTTAAGTCGACTCTCTCTCTCAAAACGCCCGACTCGTTGCGCGTCACTGGTCTGAACCGCGACGAGGGTTCGGGTTTATTCCTCTTTTTACGCGCATGCGTCGACGTATGTACAAACACGATCTTTTTCCATTGCAGTTCGGAGCCGAAGACAGCATCAGGAACGCTCAGACGGGACACAAGAGCCTCGAGGAGAGTTACGACGCGGTCGTGATCGCCAACCACGAGGCGCTGACAAAGCTCTTGGACCAGGTGACTATAATATATGCGCTTACTATTATATACGTATACCCGCGGCCGGATTCAGTAAAAGTGCGGACGCCTCGATCTAATTTGCCGCTCTTCGCTCTATCCCGTGAAAAAAAGAAAGAAATTTTGTATTATTCGCTCTGACGTATTGGGAAAATAAATTAATGTGAAAAATGTCGATTAAATATTATAAGCTATTGAAACATTTTTAATTTAAAAACAATACTACGAAAAAAATTTATAAATTAAAAAAAAAATAGCTTACAAAATGTTACGTCGAACTTTCTCGAAGCAAATTCATAAATTAAATGCGTACATTGTTACGCAGTGCTTCTCAAACTTTTTTGTTAATCCCCCCCTAAATTTAATGTCAAACTGCCAAGGCCCTCTAAATCAAAAACATTAATTATTTTTCCTTAATTATGTATGAAAATTACATGTGCTGTTTCACACAAATAAATTATTAAAATGTATAATAAATAATTATATTAATAATTATTAATTATTAACATATTATGTCGGTTATTAAATAACTAAATAACCGAAAATATTTTAAATTAAATATAAATATTTCACAGCCCACCAGTCATATAGCCACGGCACCCATTTTGAGAAGCACTACTGTTGTAGCCCATATAATATTCATGTAACAATAACCGATATTTTACGAACTGATACAAAAATTATATTCCTCAACAATATTTTGATACGTAATCAACAAAAAAATTTCAAACATATTACATTGAAATATTTTTGTTTGTTCCGTACGAATTTGCCGTTTTTCAAATTTCAGGCCCGGGTCTTGTGGGCCTAGGCCAAAGTCTGTCTCTGTATCAAAATCCTATCTACATAGTGAACTATTACGTGCTGAAAAAGATTATATTGTTTTATGCAAGCCGGCTTCTCGCCCTATTAGTGCGGTTCCACGATCCCGGCTGCGTCGCGCACTTCATCTTTATGACGACCTGGGGTGAAATTATTTTAAACAGCCCTCGTCGGCCGTTTAAAGAAATCGAGTCATATCGTAATATTCGTCGTGATATGTGCCTGAGCCTGATCGTTTGTTACAACCCGTACAAATTGTTGATTTGTACGTACTTCGAATTATTGGTTTATAACTGAGAAAAACAAAACCTGCCTGGAACTCGGGAGTTTTGTTCAACCTAGTGGAGAGTGGTGGTGCTA
Source organism: Therioaphis trifolii (assembly GCA_027580255.1). Taxonomy (NCBI): domain Eukaryota; kingdom Metazoa; phylum Arthropoda; class Insecta; order Hemiptera; family Aphididae; genus Therioaphis; species Therioaphis trifolii. The sequence goes on from CM050407.1 coordinate 16,447,015, forward strand.
TTCGTGCGGTCAGTTCGTCATAAAAGTATAGAACGTAAGTGAGCCTAGAAATCAGACGATTTCGTACGTTAGACCAGCGGTTCTCAACCTTTTTGAGTTCGCGACCCCCTATAATGTCACCAAGATGTCTAACGACCATTTTGTAATGTAAGTATTAAAAAATTTAACAAACTGTTGTTATTGTATTTACACGGAAAAAACAAAACAGTTAAACCCACTAATAAAATAGTAGAATTAACTGTAATTTGTAATTACTATAGGGATAGCTATAAAGTTAGTCAAATTTACTATAACACTATAGTTGAATTATTATAGTTATAGTAACTATAAAATGTAGTATTTTCTACTATAATTTTAAAGTTCATTGTACATTTTAGTTTAGTTGTTCGAACAATATATAAAGTACTACAAACTGAAATTAATAATAATTAGAACTAAAAGATTTAGTTTAAATCACTATTGTAAAAAATTGAATTTACTATAATTAATAGTTGATGGAGCTATTTACTTTGAAAAAACCAATACTTAAACTTAAAATAAAAACAATGGAAATTTAAATTAAAAGAATATGACATAAATACAATAACAAATATTTAAATAAAAATAAAATATTTTTCCTATTATAATTCCCACGATAATTTATTGTTATGAAATCAATTCTTCTTCTTTACATCTGGGTATTTATATTCATTACAAAACATATTTAAATATGTAATGCGTTAATTCATTTATAATAGATTAAAGGAGTAGGTATAGGTAATTAATTTGGTCAACGTTTATTAAAATAATTTAAAAAAACTTGAAAATAACTGTACAATAGTCAATAATAATCTAATGTATATTTGACATGTAGTGTTAATCACTTACCGTTTTCACTTGTATTCGTTTTTCTGTCTTGTTAGTTGTTTTCAAGTCTTTCTTGAAGGAGTATCAAAAGGGTTATGATGAACAAATAGCTGGTGAAATGGCCACCACTGTCAAAGTAACTCGTAATGGTTTTTTTAAATGACAAATTTAATAATTCTAAGAAATTTGTATTTTATATCACGCGTGTTGCCTCGTGCCTGAGACATTAGAGTCGATTATAAGACGATTGACATTTTAAAACCTTTGTGTTTGCGCTTTGCGCGCTTAAAATTTTCCCTGAATCGTTTGATGTAGTTTTTCGTGCTAATTTATATAGTAATGTTTACTATTGCTATAACAGCCTATTTCAAGATAAAATCCATTTAAAAAAAAAAATAATAATAACTATAAAATATAGTAAAATTCACTATTAAAACCAACTATTTTTAGATAGACATAATAACTATATTGATTTAGTCATGTAACCTATTATATAGTCATTCTTACTATATTTTACGCAACTATAAATTTTTAGTAATTTTTTTTTTCCGTATATTTGTGTATATATTTCACAAAAAAAGGTACTCGTATATTATGACTATTATGTAAATTTGAATATTTTTTTAATTTAATGACTTTTTTGCTGTTGTTGATTTGAAATAATTTTGTCAATCCTTGGCTCAACAGATTTGGATAGACTTATTCTCATTGTTGGCGATATACGAGTATCCAGCCGATTTCTCGATTTAGTTTTTATTGTAGTAATCGCAGAAAATCCTGCTTCGCATAAGTATGTCGTTGAAATAGGAATTCACTTTTTAAAAGCTTCCTATGTTCCTATGCAGGATACTCATATTGAATTTTGATCCAAAATTTACTTATATTTTTATTACTATTAAAAATCTATTCCAACCATTTGTCTAAATACAACTCAATTTATTATTCTTTATTTAATGATGATAATTTATTTATTATTTATTTTATTTTATTTTATTTTATTTATAACTATTAGTTATAAGATTCTAATTGAAACAATTTTTTTCCCACATGAATTGGCGACCATAAAATAATTGTTGCGACCCCCCGGTTGAGAATCGCTGCGTTAGACGACTGGAACGCCGCCCATAAAAATGGATTTTACGTTTTTTTTATTCAAAAACCGACCGGTTAAGTTAGATTAGGTTAAAACGTTTTGTCCGCGCGCCGCCGTTACGCTTACACTGACACTCACACTTTGGTCCACGTTCGTTTTGTCGGATGCAGGCGACCAGTGGCCCGAAAATCCCCAAAGAGCTGGCGGCGTTGAAGACGAAGAGCCTGGAATGGTCGAGTTTCCACGTGGACCCGACCAGTCGGCTGCACAAGTCCGGCTGCTCGTTCTACAACGCCAAGTGGTACGACGTGCCGGTGGTGCTGAGCGTGTCCGGCGGCCGGGTCGAGCTGAACAACGTGCTGAACAATCACTTCACCCTGACCAAAGTGACGGAGTTCGTGGCAAGCGTGGGAAAGGAATATTCGCCGGCGGCAGCCGGGAACGAAGGTGAGTGATGCTGCACCCGTTATTATTATGGATCGGGGCGGCGGGACGAGGACGGGAGGTTGCAGGCGCGCGTAAACCTCGAATAAGTATTACATGACCCGACCGTCATAGGCGTATTTTTAACGCGTACACTGAGAAAATCGATCCGATCGAGTTACTTTAAAAGAGTACCTTATATTACCTTATAATCGATCCGAACTGTAAAATTAAAAACTTATCTGTGAAGTGTATTCAACGCCGTCTTCTTAACGACCCCGGATTTTTGTCATGGAAAATGTATAGGTACGTGTTTTTATAGAGTATACTATTAACCGTGTTTGGCTAGTGCAAACATTTCCTTCAAAAGATTCTTCACCAAACGAGCTTACTTTTATCTCGCGTACTTCAACACGTATACGTGTTTTTATAAATACGTATTATTATAATTCCTTGTTGTCCGAGTTTTTTTTTTTTTTATCAAATCAATACGTCTTCTCGTCAGTGGATATTGTTGATATTACAAATCTGGAAACACTGTTGAATTCAGGACAGGTCGAGACCCGGGTACCCCCCGTAAATACGCCACTCGTTGTGCCCTACTCCCTCTTAGTTGTGCCCTGTCTACCCTCCTCGCCGTGCCCTATTCCCCCTCCGTTACATTTTTACGCCGCTAATGCAAACCGCGTCGCCTTTACAGCTTACGTCACCCTGTGGAACGCCCACCACGTGGAGTCCGTCCAGTCGTACTGCAAGGAGTACAACGCCAAGTACGCGGACGTCACCAAGGAGGCCGGGCTCATTCTGGTGGAAACGGTCAACCTGCTGATGGGCCTGCAGGCGTCCGACGTAGAGCGGTACAGCTTGGACCCGTTCGTGGTGACCAGGAACTGTTCCGGGGCCGACCCGACCGTCGCGGTGGTCCAGCTGGACACGCGTTCCCAGGTAAAATGGCGGAGACGTGGTATCGACGTTGAAAGGCTTCGCGCGAAAGCGTCCAGACAAAACGCGGGAAATAAAGGCGCCTGTACCTCGCGACGTGAGACGATAGAGTCGATTTTAATTCCGGTTAAACGCTCCATTTTTGTTTTGTTTTGTTCTTTTGTGAAGTGAAAATACTTCATGAGCGACAACGGAACAATCGACGTGTTTGACGTTTTTATCGTCGATCGAAAACGAATAATATCAAACAAATACAAATGATTTGAATAATGTTACGTATGTTTTATTTAACGGGTGAAAAAGAATTTCTCAAATCTCAAGACGGAACAGTTGAAATTGACTTGCTTAGTTAACCGATAAAAATATCAACGAAATTAAACGTGTATCCGTTTTAAACCGTTGAACATTTCAATTCGAGTACGATATAGGTTTTGACTACTTGATTCGCGTTTGGGATCTATTGTTTGTTACCAGAATAACGAACACGGTATATTATTCGAAGTCTGTTTCACTTAGTACTGATTTCCGAGTCGAAAAAAAAAATAAACGCGTTTTCGAATATTCAATGGACAGTGATATTTTTCAAAGTCCAAACGATCCGTGCGCAGATCAACCGCGTTATTGGTTTTAATCGAGACAATACTCCTAATAATAATTACTAATTAGTGTTCGTAACCGACCGTGGTGTACGTACTCTCACTTAATGAATTAATCACGACCCGCTGAACAGTACTTTCGGATCTTAAACGTTGAACCGTCGTGTTGTAAATTCGCGATTTCATGTCGACCAAAACGCATGACCGACACGTGAATGCCCGGAGTTCTGTTGTTGCCACGAAATGACAAAAGAAGTCTCTCGACGTGTGTAAAATGCGAAAATCGGTTGGAAAAATATACGACGAAAACGCTTTCGTATTAGATTCTGAGTGAAGCGAAGGATCTTATGGTTTTACAATGATGTTTATTTTTTTTTTCTTTTTCTTTTTTTTTTTTTTTTTTTTTTTCTGTAAACACTTTTTCGTATAGAAATCCTTGTCCAAAAGTTTCGTCCAGCAACTTTTTAGATTCGAAATTGAACTGAGATGGTACTTTAGAGAGGTCATTTTTCCAAAATCTCCATAGTTTTTCCAGTAACCAAGAATAACGATCGAAAAACTGAGTAAAAACGGTAAAATCGGTAAAAATCCGCCGTAAACGAGATTTTCACTGTTCAGATTTTAGGTATTTAGTCATAAATCGAAAAGTATTGAAGCTAGAAACTTGAAAATTATATCCAATATCAAATTCATACTTTTTTTATATTGGACAACATTTTCAGAACAATTATAGCACTTTTGACTTAAATATAGAACTTTTAATTTACCAAATTGTTTGAAAGTTTTTATGTAATATAATTTTAAATATTTGACAAAAAGTTCTGAAAATTTAATATGATTTTACTCATATACCTACCTAATTATCCTAACAAAAGTTCAAAAATCGTAAGCCAGGATTTTTTTTTATACACACTTTAATAAATTAATATCTCACCAAAAATTATACAAATAACCGTAACATACGTAAACAGTATTTAAATAATAATATATTATATTACACTGAAGCTTTGCTCAGAATCGTTTTATACTAAAGAAATGAGTTATCATTTCTTTAAAATTTAATACATTCATCACCAATATCTTGTCCGAGGGACGAAGGACGAACTTGTACCACCATCATCTCACTTACCAGCTTTTTTTTTTTTTTTTATCGTTCGATCCGTCTAAAGGTACGTTTTCCCTGCAGCGTCTAGACGCGGCGTCGCTGTGTTTCTTATGGGACTGTTTTCCCTGTAGCGTCTAGACGCCGCGTCTGAACGAGTTTGACGCGACGTCGGGCGTTAATACCCATCCAGACCAGTGCAACCATCACCGTCAACTCGTATATATAGATGGTTTTTTAGTACCTCTCTCACGCGGCGCCGCCGGCGAATAAAAATTTTAAAAAAAGTGTCAGATTCTGGCGAAAAAACGCACGCGCGTTAATTTTTAATTTAAAAATTTTTTTTTTCTTAATCCCCTCGACGATCTGTTTTTATATACTGTAATATTTCAACAACACTCCTCCGCAGGACAAGGACACGTCGTTGTGCGACGTCATGCTGAAAGTGCTCGGACTGCTGGCGCCCACGTGGGAGATGACCGTGTGTCTGTCGCAGGTGCTACGCCAGAACAGGCCCAACTCGCTGTCCAAGTGCAAGGCGCTGCTCGAGTTCTGGCTGTGGGGCCCGACCGGAGCGACCGTGACGCCGGACCGACCGCTGTCGCTGAAAAGGTAATTTAATCGCGCGCGACCGACCACAAGACATGTCGTCACACCGCAAAAACGTCCACGACCGCGATTCACCGCCTCCACCGACCACCGAAACACCTCCACGACCTGTCAAAAACAAAAACAAATTTCCTTTTTTTATTTTTTTTCAAACAATAATAATCACGGCGGGCAAACACAAACACACACGCACGCACACACTCTTGTCGTCGTCGTCGTCGTCGTCAGATAATCGTTTATTATTACCCGGTCGCGTGATGCTACTACGCCGCGGATTGTTGTTTGCCAGATGGCTGGACCTGGAACGCGCCAACGAGCTGCACGGCCACGTGTGTTCCCGCGGTTCCGGCGACGCGTTGTCCGCGGAGCGCGCGTGTTACATGTCGTTCCTGGTGGTGGCCGACGACGGCGCGCCGTACGCGGACGCGTGGGCCGCGCTGGCCGACCGCCGCCCGCCGAAGAAGACGCGGCCGCCCCGCGATCCCGTCACCTCGCGGTGTTGACCGCGGCCTCGTCGCCCGACGCTTTTCCGTACCGTCACGCCCGCGTCGTGTTAGAGGTCACGATGACGTCGTCAATCGTTTTGTACGAACCGCCGTCACTTTCGTCCCCGTTCAACCCGACCGACCGCGTCACGCTCCCGGTCCCGGAATTCTCCTCCGCCTCCCTTTTCTTTGCCTTCCTATCCTTTATCACCGTCGCCGTGATCATGATTATAATTACAACTATAATTGTATTATTATTATTTTTTTTTATTTTTTATTTTTTTATTGTTTTGTTTTTTCTTTTTTGTGTTTTTTTTTTTAACGCTTTAACTTCGAGCGATAAACATCATTCGCTCTCGTCTCGTATAGGATACTTTTATCGTGTCGGATGATGGCCGTTCCTACGCGTCGGTCGTCGTTTTTATTTTAAGTTGAAAATGACACTGTCTGAATTTATTATTATTATTATTATTATTATTATCATTACTAACCTAACCGTTAATATTACATTATTTTATACTTAATACGTGTTTGCTCATTATTATAACTATTATTAATGTGTTGGAAACAATATGTTTATTAATATATATATATATATATTTTTTTTTTTATATATATTTTTTCGTGTAAGTTGTGAAGCATAGATTTGCAGCTATATCTGCCATGTTAAAAATGTTAAGTACATATTTTATCCATTTACATATATAATATATTATTATATACTATATCTGAAGTATGTTTGTTAAGTATTTATTTATGCATATGTATTATGTAGAAAGAAGAAAAAAAAGGCTCTCTATTTTGTCAATTATTTTTATATCAAAAGAAAAACTATACAAATACAACGTATAATACATGTGTGTGTGTTTTTTTTTTTTGTATCTACTCGATAAAAAAGAAAAAAAATTATCCTCTATATTTATAATTATACCTAATATATTTTTTTACATGTTATATGATACATATTAAATTGTTCATTGTTGTTGTCATCTATTTTTTCCACTTCTCTGTGGTAATCGTATAGCTTTAATTTTTTTTTTTCGGCGCCAATATCCGTTGAAACGGCCTTAAAATATGGCGCCAACAAGGTGCCGGTCTCTAAACATTATTCTTTTAACCGTGCGTTTGTGTAAAAAAAAAAAAAGACTATCTGGTCAATTGTTTTTTAAGATCATAGAATGGACCATCACCATCGTTGACGAAGTAGTTTTATGTAAATTTAATATTTTATTTCATTTTTTGTGTGGTGACTTACCTAAACCGTCAGATAAAATAAACGTCTGCAGACAATGTAATCATTTTTTGAAACAACATAAATGATTTACACATATTTAGTACATGTTTTTATTTTTTGAAAAATCAAATTAAAACTACACTTTTTTAAATGTTTTTTTAAAGGACTGTTCAAATGTCATAATAATAATATTATCTATTAACGTATTATTGCTATATGCGACACAATATTTGATCTGAACAGAGTTTTTTTTTTTTTTTATTATCAATAATTCGCTAGGGCCTGGATTAATGAGCGAAAAAAAAAGTATGCATACCATGATGTATAAGTGTGTGCAGTGAAATTTCACCAATTCCAACTATTATAAAAGTATGACGGTAATTTTTTTTCGTCTTAAATACCATTGTTTATGCCTTAGTTACACTTAGACAAAATATTTACAACAACAAAAAAACATTGGTGTGCTTATGGAATTCATATTCAAATAATACACATAAATATGCGTACCTATACAAATAAAAATGAAGTGGACATACATAAATAAAAAGCGTGTGTTGATTCAAATAAAATATGTGTCTAATTTTATCGGCATATTCTGGAATAAGAACCGACAATGTGTAACGAATATCGACTTGATGTTTTCAAATTTAAAACTAGATTCATAAATAAACAATTTATTTCTATGCGTTTTCCTTAATATATATGCAAAAAAAAAATTTAAAAATCACTTCGAACCTTTGCAACTTTTGATTATAATTGCTATTATTACTATAGGTACATAAGAATATGCATTTGCTCACAAGTTCGAGCCTAATTCATTACTTTCACTGTTATTACAGTGTGTAAATAATCATAAATCTTTCGATGAGCTTTATCATCAAAAGACATAATGCATATCATACACGAAACTTTCCCAGAGTTAAAACGCAATGATTCGTTGATAAGTGCTCGCATTATTATTTTAAATTTAATTCGTTTTATATCGATGATTCACACACTTGGGTGTTTTTATTTTTTTTTTCATTTAAATAATGACTATCTGGCTTCGTCATAGATATTTCATTTGTAATTTTCAATTTAATGTGCTTTCCCTACGTGTTTATAAGTTTGAAATGTATTAAGTAAAGTAAAGTAAGATCTAGAGTCTTTCGAATAACCAGCCGTGAAAATGGTGTTATTTATATTATAGTTGTTCTGAGCAAACACACATTATTTTATCTGCTGTAATGTGCGTTGTCAACAACATTTTAACCTTTCAACTCGGCCATAACAGTCACAGACTGACTTGGTAACACAGACATTTGTCATTAGACGAACTGTTCATTTTATAAAACTGACTGAACGTCACCCTTTACACAAAATTTTCTTTGACTTTTACTTCAAAAGAGTTTGTTTTGGTGATCATATCAAGATGGAAATGATGGAAGAAGGTGGTAATTATTTTAACAATTCAATAAAACAGTTGTCCGTAAAAACTGAAAAGTGATGAGATCATAAGTTGGTAAAGTAGATCTATAGAAATCTATATAAAAAAAAAATATATGCAAAAACAATTGTTATTTAAAAAAAAAACCAAATATATGTATAATTCCTTGCAATAAAAGCAATAGACTAGTTAAAAACTATCATTAAATGCTTAGAAAAAGTAGAAACGAATCAATTTTAATCAATTGAATAAGGTGATTATTTGGATAAATATTGTTTAAATATGGTTTCTCATTTATAATGTTATCATCAATATTTGATTATAATTTTATTTTTCCAACAAAAAATAGACCGACGTAAATTATACTGAATTGTGTTAACTGTACGTCAAAATTACAACTATTATACTTGTAATTAAACCAAGAAATGTTTTTTTTTTTTTTTAACATAAGAATATAATATGTAGTTAGGTGAACAATATATTATCAAAACATGTATTAACTCTACACATGATATCTTATTGTGAAATTTTAAATTTGTTTTAAACTTGGGATTTTCGATTAAAAAACAAATGTTTTATACATTCAAAATGACTTATTGGTTGTTATAATTTAATTTGTCATTTTATTCACTGAGATTCTTAAAACTTGAAAGTTAATTGTCGAATAATAAGTGAAACTTTACACTAGCATGTAGACGCATTGATTAACGGAAAAAACAGATTTTAAAACTAAAGCAGCAAAGACAGTTCAAACCAAAACTATACAGTCTATAATCATTCCTGAAGATATAAATGCACAGATTTCAACTAAAATACGCCAAATGACTAATCTTAAATAGTAAAATTTCATAGACAGCACAGGAAGTTTAAATTTTATACTGATGAGTGAGTATGAGTTCACTATTTGGAATGATAAAAATCGATTTCGTCAAAAATTCAGAATAATTTGTACGTGGACATCATGAAAAAATATGAAAAATCTCTGATGTTCTTGTCACTATTAAGCAAATAAAATTGGATTGTCATGAGTATAATGAAATTCATGAATAATTTAATATTTCTCACCTCAATTATTATCCACAAGATCTAAACACAAAAAGAAAATTTAAAAAAAAAAAGGAACTAATTTATAAAATCCTCTTGTATTTAATATAATTTAAAATTTAAAATTGTTTTATTTTATTTTATTTTAATTACAATAACGGGCGGAGCCCAATTTTTACAATTGCATGTTTTGAATATATACATAACAATAATTAATTAATATTAAGAAGAAAAAAAAATATAATAATAATCTATAAGAAGAATGACGGATCCTCATTGGCAATTTTCATCATTCTGGTGAGTGGTTCATTTTTTAGATAGTTGGTTGAGCAATGTGGTACAAGAAAAAGAGCATTATTGCGGGTGTTTCTAACCGGTACCTTTATATTAATAAGTGCAACCAGGGAAAGGGAGTTAATTGAGCCAGAAAGATAAATTATGTAGGTAACGGCGATCGGATAGAGTAGAGATGCAGAAAATGGTATATTAATATTAACATTAAATAATAATTTGAACTGTGAATAGTAAAAAGAAAACCAAAAATTAGATACCTACAGACAAATTAATGGAACATAATAAATAATAAGCAAATTGTTTATACATTTGAATAATTTATGTAACAAAAAATTATCACAAATTATTGCTAAAACTAATTAATACAATAGTTAACTCTAAAATATAAAATACTTATACTTTTCCTGAACACTGATTTTTCAAAAAATTAATTAAATCATTTAACTCAAAATATTCGGATTGCTTAGTTTCCGATTCGTACAGTTCAAACAATGAAGGATTTTCAGTTATTTTCTTTCCCAAAGCAATGACAAAAGGAAATCCTAATTTCTTGGCTTCAACAAATCTTTTGCCAATAGTCATATGAGTACGGTCGTCAACGACAATATCATCTTGGAATACTTCAGTTAAATTACTATAAAGAGAAAACAAGCTATTTTGAGAAGCATTTTCTTCAACGCTGCCCTCTTTGGCTGGTATGATGCAAACTGTAAATGGTGATAGTGACCTCGGCCATTGGATTACATCTTTTGTGCTTAAACATTCCACAGATGCCCCAATTATTCGTGAAACACCCAATCCATAACTACCCATGTATGGAGGTTTTGATGTGCCATCTATTTCTGAGTATTTAGCTGATAGGGCGTTTGCGTAAAATGTACCCAAGAGGAAAGTATGGCCGACTTCAATCGCTTTGGTTGATTCAATATTAGTACTGGAACATCTCGGACATTTGACTAGATCGGGAAACATTTCTTTGTTCATTCCAAAACCACAATCTCTACAGTGCAGTAGTGTGTCGTCACCAACTTCAGCTGGATAATGAAATTCATGGGATTGACTGCCACCCATCATTCCCGATGCTCCTTCGACTGAAATTAAATTCGCAACTTTAATAACAATCAGTTTTAAGTATTTCACACATCATTCATTTTACCTTTTTTGTATTCAACACCAATATGTTTAAATATCTTCTCGTACGCTTTACATACTTTTTCGTATGTAATGACAGCACTTGCATGATCTCTATCAAAAGAATATAAATCTTTCATTAGAAATTCTTTGGACCGAATGATGCCCAACTTAGGTCTTATCTCGTCCCGGAATTTTGTGCCAATTTGATACAACATTAAAGGTAACTGTTTGTATGTCACAGGATCTGAACTATATAAATCAGTAATGACTTCTTCATGAGTCTATGAATATATAAATTATAAATCAATAATACATAAGTAATTATGCATTTATTACCGGACTTAGTAGGAACTCTTTGCCTTTGCGATCATTGACTATGAATAAATCTTCTTTATTTTTACTCAACCGACCTAAAAATAAAAAATAAATAAATGTTAGCTGTAAAATTATGAAAAAAAAAGAAAAGAAAAATATTATTATTAAGATATGTACTGTTCAATATGCTCTACTGATTCAATTATCTACTGCACATTATAATACATAATTAAAATCATTATTATTTATTATTTTTGCTACCTACTGTATACACTTGAACAAACTTTATCATTTTGCAATTAAGATTAATGAATAGTATGGGCAATGAGTTTAAAGGGCCATCGATTGATGGTATGTATAGTAGCAATGATGACTTTTAGAAATATGTATTTTCAAAGTAGAAAAGCAAAATAGGAATATCTTACTCCCAATCATATGTAATAAAATTGTAAAAAATATCACTATGTATTTCGGTAAATGGCGTTCATACTCCTCTATAAATAAACACAGATACATCTATAAGATGGTTAATGATTGGGAAAATGTCATAGACCAAAAAACTGGCACCAAAGCACAAAAAATAGAAAGATTATAGATACACATTAAAAACAAAAATAAGATTAAAACACACGGTGCCGCTGACATATAAAAATTATAAAAGTTATAAAGGTAAGACAATTTTCATACACAAAAAGCTTGTCAAACAAAATTAAACGTATAAACGTAAAAGTAACACATTATTAAACGAGTACCAGTGTCTGTTATCTGACAATATTTTCCCCACGAGCAAAATTGACAAAATTAATATATTGAAATAAATACTTTACAAGTAAGTGTGTAATTTCATACCGTAATGCAAGTAATAAACTTGTAAACTAACAATAAATAAAAAAAACTTCAAACAATACGTTTGGTAAAAATTTTTAAATTCTATGCCATATATGATAACTGTAAAACATTTAATTTGATATGGTATATTTTTATTCTTGCAAACTTTTGAAATGAATGTTTGTCAATGTATTTAATTTAAATAGAAAAACTAGGTAAATAATTGCATTTTTGAATTTCATTATTTACAGAAAAATAATCGATAAATAGCAATGACAAAAAATAACAGTGACTTTAATTCAAGGCAATGACACACATGGCAATGTGTACACATCTTATAAAATATATGACTGATAGTTTGTTCATGAAATTCCCAAAACAAGTGACGGAATCACTACCAACGAAATAATACAAGTCCAGCGGAAACAAAGAGTAACTATTTTCATACTTGGCATTTTCAGTAATCAACCGACATCAATTCGTGTAGGTGATGCCAATAAACACAACGAACCTGTTTTTTTCCACAAGCTGCTCTGGATCAACACCGGCATGGAAATCTTTTGAGCGCCGATTTCTAGCATATTTTTATTTATGATGGAAATCAATTTGTCCAAAGACCGCTGAGCAAGGGGCAGTAAATGATACAGTCCATTAGCAGTCTGTCTTATAAGGCCGAGTTCCAACATCAACTGAAAGACATGAATCATTGTTAAAGGTTTGTTACATTTAAGAACAATCGCATTGGAACACATACTTTTTGACTGTTGGATATGAGTTCGTCCGGTTTAAACGAAACGTGTTTGGAAATGGGTTTCGTAGGTCGAAATATGTTTTTCAGACTGTTCATTGCTATCTCGAACCGAACACTAGCCGTTGATTTATTACGATGTGTAACTAGTTTGCATTTGGTAAAATAATAATTTGATGAAATCTTATTGCGGTCCAAGAGGTTGTGATAACAAATGACAAACACGTAAGTTTAAGCCCTAACCTCAAATGCTCGACCACTACAGATAAAAACTATAAATGATAAAAGATCCAGTCGAGATAAAAAAGAATAAACATTCTTATCTATCTCAACGATCAGTGTAAGGCGTATTGCCGTGCCTCGGTCTCGACGCTATACAGTCGTCTTCGATGGTTTTTTACCATTTTGTGCGTTATATCGTGTAGGTTAATATGTTTGTCATTTAACAATAAATCACGGTTCGTCTATGGTCTATACCCCATCGTGTCCGCTATTTTCATTCGTAGCATCGTGGCGTGTGACTTAACACTGATGATGGTCTGAGGCTATTAAAAATGAAAAAAAACAAGAATGGATTTCGGAAAAAACAGGGACGAACGTTATAGAGTAATGGTTCTCGTATAGTTTTTGCATTTGAAGTTTTGTATTCCTTACACAAGTACTTACTGTTCTAAAATTGTAAACACTGCTTCTTATTCCAAAAACACTAATGATAATATTGATAGTCAATATTAATTTTTAGGTACGAGGTTATATGTGATATTAAACGAAAAATTGAAGATGGTAATCTAGTGGACATCAAGTAGTTTTAGCATCATCACTTTTTATTTTCAAGCAATATTCCTTATTTTTGAAGAAAGCAAAAAAGCCATGTTATTTCACGAGGATTGGATTCTACTGTTTCAAAATTGTTAGTGGATTTAATTAATACTGGACAAATTATGGTCTCCGAAGACAATGTACAAGTATGAATAAATAGTATTTAACTACTTTGTTTCAAATTTCTTTTATAACTCATTTGAATTTGTGATTATTAATTTGTCATATGCCTTGGTTTTGTTACATGCCGCTAATCTTTTACAGTTAAATGATGTTGAAGAAGCTTACTGTGATTTTTTACAAACTCAGCTAAATCCAAAACATTGTATCAGTATCATATGATTTCTATCTTTCTATGACTGTGTGGAGTAGTAAGTTTCAAGTTTTATATTCTACAATACTTTTTGTATGCAATTTAATTTTTCTAATTTAATATGGATTTTTAAGTATTGGTTGATATTTAATTTTATTTTTCTCTTATTTTGTAGAAAGATGTGTGAAAACGAAGAGTTCTCAATTTACTATAAATGATGAATTAGTTGAATTTTTCCGTCTAATGAACTTAATGATTCATCTGAGGAAAGAATAAGAAACTTGTTGTTCTATGTTGATAAGATATAAATTTATTGTTTTACTTAAACTTGAAAAATGTTGTTGATTTACCTTGAATATTCAAATTTCGTGTATAAGTAGCGTGTGGGCTTCAAAAGTAGGAAGGTAGTTAAAAAGTAGCTTACTAGAGTTTTGACTTGTAAAGTTATATATTTAACTACAATTAATATATTTATTTCAGTGTTAGGTATTTCAACTTAATTATTTTTAGTAAATAATTTTTTGCACAAAATATATTTTATACACAAGTAAATAATTAAGTAAAATAATCTGGTCAATAATTTTGATTCAGACAAAACATTAAAAAACAGATTAAAACATATCGAGACACAGTAAATAGTTAACAATAATGACATGTATTGTGCAGATGTCATCAGTCCGTAGTGTATCATGGTATATGAATATCAAATGATTGAAATAATTACTTTGATAGCTGTCTTTGTATACAGTTGCCCTTCTTAGTTTTAATATTTCAATCATAGTTATGACTAGTGGCTGTTGACTTTGCTCTAGGACTGAATGCATTGCACCCGAGTCCTGATAAATTGTAACTGGTGTTCGATACTCAATAAGCATGAATCAACAAGATAAAAAGTTGAATGATATATATTTTTAAATTCTGATAATCATGTTGTAAATCAAAATAAAATCTAACAATTATACATTTTAAAACTATTAAGTGTAAACCAATATTTAACTTATTAAATAGTAATTTATGACGATTTAAGAAGAGTTTGGTCAAATTCAAAATTTGCAACTATTATAACATTTATTTGATTCCCTTAACTTTTATTTAAAGGTATTTGAATGTGTTTTTTATTGGATCAATGATAATTTATACAACGGAAAAAATGTACTCCCTAACCTAATGGAACATTTACGTTTGCCTTTAGTGTCAAATATGTCATACGAATAAATTAAAAAAATTCAATTTTATAGGTTGGAGGCTATGATGATAATAGATGATTGAAATCTGTTGAGCATTACTGTCTTGGAACTTACTCATGGGCACCAGTTGCATATTTGAATGAATGTCGATATAATGTTGGAGTAGAAGTCTTAAATAGTGTTATGTTTGCAGTTGGTGGTTATAATGGACGTGTACATTTAAATAGTCTTGAAACATATAACATGCTTAAAAGTCAATACTTTGCTAATATCTAAAATGTTTTATGAAGAACTTTTAATTTTAAAAACTTAAAATTTAATAAATTTTTATCTGAGGAGTTTAAATAGTTTATTGTATTTTGTGGGTAAATAATATTGAAGTAATAATTACAATGTTGAAATTTATGATCCAAAATCTAATATTTGAACTTAGTAATTATGAACAATAAATAATAATTTAAAAAATCATTTTTCTGGAGCAATATTCAGTAATAAATATCCATAATTAAAAACATAGATTTCAGTGGGTGTATAACACATAACTTCTTTAAGTTTTAGTATACTGAAAATAAAATTTATAGTAAAAATGTAATATCAATAATTAATAATATGTTACAGGTTTATTGGTTTACAGTTCTTAATCTCAATTTCAGTTTATGTTTGACCTATTTTAACTGTTAAATAATTTGTCAATTGAATAAAATACACTTTGTATCAATTTTCATTAAGTATTTGTTTTCATATAATTTTGTGTTATGTTATCTTATCAGTGATTATGTTTGATTATGTGAAAATAAATAAATAAAAAATGTGTATTACAAAAATATAAAATGTTATGTCTTTATACTAATGGCTTTATAGTATTTCTCAATAGCAATAGCAAATTGCTACTCAGAATACAAAATAGCATTGACTGCTATTCATTTGAAATTTTAATTTTATTTCAGCCTATGTTTCTACTCTGTGATCAATAGTAGCTATTATATAAAAATTGACAATGTTACCCCGTTAGTGGTTCACATGGCTATCATATGGTAAAATAATTCTATTTGGCAATATACAGTACTACAGTAGTCACCATAACAGGTTCGAGTGTTCAACAGTAAACTTTCAATAGTACCTACTACCTAAAAATAATTTTACTCAAATTTATCAATAATAGCAGGTTAACAAGTAACAGTTATTGATAATAATGATAGTATATAGTTTGATTAGCAGTCACTGCCCAGTGCCCACTGCTA
Organism: Therioaphis trifolii; assembly: GCA_027580255.1. Taxonomy (NCBI): domain Eukaryota; kingdom Metazoa; phylum Arthropoda; class Insecta; order Hemiptera; family Aphididae; genus Therioaphis; species Therioaphis trifolii. Next base: position 16,463,694 of record CM050407.1, read on the forward strand.
TTTTCACTGCTAGAGAAATTATCAGTTAAAACAATACTAATTGTAATCTCGAAAAATACAGTTATTTTACGAGACTAGCAAAATAGCAATAGCTGCTATTTTCAAATAGCAATAGCAGTTGCTAACAAAAATAATGGCATTTTACCACCACTACCCGTTTCATAACCACACGTAAGAATATACGATATGTGCGCGTACCGAACGAGTAGCTGTGAAACAAGTCTAATGTCTATACAACAAGCCGTGTATAAGTGTTTGAAATTATTTTACGCGGGAAAGCATTCTTCGTAGCCCTAATGACAAACGGCCGCTAGGAAGCGTGACAGTCAAGCTTCTAGTTTCGCTTTTTTTATAGTGTAAACACTGCGTGGATTGTGCCCCAAGTTGGCAACAGTGCGAATTGTTATTATCCGTTTCGCATATATACTTGTCTATGCCGTTTGGCGTTTCGTTAATAATGCGGTTCGTCTATATTCTTAATTCTATAACTCATTTTCTCCAGTTTCTCCGTTCTCGGTGTTAATCATTATGAATCATATAAATAACTCACAAAATGAACTTCGTATTGATGACCCACGTTTTCCCAGTCATTCTCTTCTCTGCCATAGTGTGTAGTGTGTACGAACTACGAATAAACTATAGTAGTTGAGTGGTATTAAATTGGAATACGACAAGTTCATTATATTCGATCTATGTTCGGATAATCCGGGATAATATTCAAAACGTACACATCCTAGAGTGACCATCTGGTTTTCGGTGCCCGACGGCAAACGCAGACTTCAGAAGTACGGACTACCGACAAGATACGACGTCGTGACCGCGTGGTGTTTTCATTAGTTGTAATTTTCAATTGTCGCAAGTCATTTCGAGGGCTTTGAAGTCGACTTAAGTTATGAACGTTGAAATCGAGTCTTTCGTCATGGAATGTGGTTGTGAGGTCGACACTGCTAGTGACACTCGGTAAGTTTGTCAAGGCGATCTGTAAACTCGTTCTCGTTAATTTAAATTGTGATTTGTATTATCGTGGACAGAGAAATGCTTTCCGGTCTACAGAAACCGTTGAATGAAAATTTGATAAAACATGTATCGGAAAGACGGGAACAAACATTTTATACACGTAGTTCTCATGTCGTTCGTGCGTTCGAAGTTTTGGATTCCTTCCGCAAGTAAGTGCCGTTCTAAATCGTAAATGCGGTTTGGTTGGCTGGGAATATTTACAATAATGCCGGTAATAAATGTTGATTTTCAGAGACAAGGTGTTATGCGATATCGTTCTAGAAACCGACGATGGTACTTTGGTGTATGGGCATAAAGCAGTTTTAGCATCGGCTACACCTAATTTTCAAATAATGTTCACTAGTTTTGAAGAGAGCAAAAAAAGCCGAGTAATTTTACATGATTTGGATTCGGGTGCTTTGATACATTTAGTGGATTTCATTTATACCGGCCGTATCATAGTCACCGAAGAAGAAGTACAGGTATGAATGAATTATAATTACTTTGTTTCAATTTTTCTTATATGTCTTTTTAATATGTCATATTTCAAGACTTTGTTGCATGCTGCTAATCTCCTACAAATACAAGATGTTAAAGAAGCATGTTGTGATTTTTTACAAACTCAACTGAGTCCAAAAAATTGTCTCGGTTTGAAAGGTCTTATATCTTTGTATGACTGTAAGGAGTACTTGTCGAGTTTCAAATCTTATATTCTACAAAACTTTTCGTATGTATTCTAATTCAATGAAGAATTTAAAATACTGATTGATTGTTATTTTTATTTTTTTTTTCGTAGAGAGATAGTTGAATGTGCTGAGTATTTAGATTTATCATATGATGAATTAGTTGAACTTATTTCTAGTAATGAACTTAATAATTCATCTGAAGAAAAAGTATGAATCGTTTTATTCTATATTGATTAAATATAAAGTTATTGTTTTTCTTTAATATTTAAAATTTGGTTAATTTACCTTGAAACATAATATAATGTCAGCTAATTGTCTTCAAAAGTGGGTGGGCCACTAAAAAGAGGCTAAGCAGACTGCTTATTTCTAAAATAACTTATTTAACTCCTAATTAATATATAAATTCAATTTAGATTTTTAAACTTATTATTTTTAGAAATTAATTATAATATGATTAGTATGATGATAACTAGGGCCCGGATTTAAATGCACTTAAAACCATACAAATTTGCTCTAAAAAATTGTCAAAAATGCCCTTAAAAAATACATTTTTCTCCAAAAATGACTTTAAAAAAGACACATATTTCTTTATACAATTTGTAATTTATAAATAAGATTAAATTATTTTTTATTATTTTATTAAAGAAAAAAAAATGAACATTTGATTGATGTTGACTCGCATATTATGTATTCCCTGAATCTTGAATTTTTTTTTCAGCTTTAATATTACAAATTTTACGATAAGTCGATATTGTACGAATAGTCCCATCCGTTGTAAGGACGTCTTTTCCGAATTCATTTACGGAGTCACGCAAGCGAGAAGAAGTAGATGATTTTATTTTGGGCATTATGTAACAGTGTAACACATTAAAATCACAGACAACAACCACGACGAACATGAACTGATTGATTATTAAATAATTTTGTAATTTGACCGAATACAGTCGATAATAAATTAAGATGAGATAAAAACTGTATAGAATAATTTATTTTTAGATAATATTTTGAATTGGCTAACTTTGTATAGTATATGGAACAAATATGCATTAAAAACACGCAGAATGACCTAATAATTCTAAAAATGCTCTAAAAATGAAAAAACGTCAAAATATGCAAAAAAAATGCAATATAAAATTTGTAGCTATGAAGCCCTTGTTGTATGAAACAAATTATGTACTTGGAACGCATTGTGTAAGATTAACCAAAAAAATATGTATTTAGCATTGAAATCCGGGCCTTAATGATAACACATCCACATTTTATAATCAATAAACTCACATAATGTTGATTTTTTATAAGCATTTAAGTTATTAAATATACGATTTTTATGGAATTGAATTTTTTTGTGTCAATTTTCTTCTTAAAATACTACTGATACATTCAATCAAACTTTAGAAACAGATCTAATGGCATATTTTGAATCTAATTGAAAACACACAAAAAAAATGTATATAATATTGAAGCAAATTTCATATTCAAATAATATGGTCAATCATTAGATTTGAGCTAAAAAGCATATAGAGGACACAGATAAAGTAACTATTGACAATATACACATGTATTGAGCAGAAATCATCAGTTTGTAATTGCATAATTGTATATACCTATTGAACGATTGAAAAATCACTCCAATATGTGAATTATTATTCAGTTCTTCTTTTTTTGACATTTAGATCATAGTTATGAATAGTAACTGTTAAACACACAAGAATCAACATGATAGACATTGATTATTTGTTTTTTTTTTTTAACTTTGATGATAGAATATTATTTCCATATATAATATTATAATATTAATATATAATATATATATATATATATAATATTAATGTAAATAATTATAAATTCAAAAACTGTAAATCAATATTTTATTTGATCATACTATATTTAATGATTCATAATAATTTTAGAAGAGAGGTTTATCCTCTTCACGAGTCGCCTCTGCTATAACATTTATTTGATCCTCTGTACTTTTTTTTTATAGATATTTGAATGTGTTGTTGATTGGGTGAATCATGACATTACCACGAGAAAAAATTTTTTTCCAAAACTAATGAAACATGTACGTTTGCCTTTAGCATCAAAAGAATACTTACATAATAGAGTAAGAGAGGAACCTCTTATTAAAAACAGTTTGGAATGTGAGTTGATTCTTTGAAATGATCACTATTGTGAATTTAAGTCATCATTTAAATCATATTTATAGGCACAGATTTTTTGGTTGAAGCTTTAGATTTTCAATTATTGAATTCTGAAAAGCCTGACATTATACGTACCCAACCTAGAGTACCTGTTGGTTCACCAAAGGTAAGTAAGTGGTTGATTGAATTTTCATCTTGTATTAATCTATTTCTATCATAACAGGTAATACTAATTATTGGTAAAGAACGAGGCGATCAAATGCCTAGCATACAATGGTTTCATCCTTTGACTAAGAGATGGCAGCTTTTTTCTAATATTTGTGTACCCCAGTTAGGTGGAGAATGTACTGTATTAAATGATAAACTCTTGTTTTTCTTGCAACGTGAAGTTAATGAAGTTTATATGTTAGACCTATTTTCACCATCTCCTTGTTTTAAGAATATAGTACCCATGTTACAACGAAGAATTGGTCCAGGAGTTGGTGTATTGGATAACTGTATTTACGTTGTGAGTTATATAAGGATATTATTTAGTTACACATTGTTCATTTAAGTTTTTTAATATTATTACCAACAAGGTATGTATACTCTAGGTTGGTGGAAATAATTGGGGAAATAATAATTACTACAGAAGTGCAGAAGTTTTTGACTCCAGTACTCATAAGTGGAAAATTATATCAGATATGTCTGTTGCAAGATCAGAGTGTGGTGTTGGAGAGCTTAATGATCATTTGTATGCGGTAATTTAAAATATTTTTTCCAATTTTTAAGTGCATCATTATTTTATATTTATTTGGTTCATGGATGTTTTGCAGTTGCTATCTCTATATCAAGTGTATACATCAATATTGTAATTTGTACTACTTACTTATTTATATTGTTTTTTTATTTTAGTTTGTTACTTATATGGAGACATGTAATGAGGATATAATGTATTTAATTTTCATTTTATAGGTTGGAGGCAGGTTTTTTAGAAGTACAAAATCTGTTGAGCGTTATTGTCCTAAAACTAACACATGGGCTTCAGTAGCAGATATGAATGAATATCGTTATAATGTAGGTGTAGCAGTCTTAAACGGTGTTATGTATGCTGTTGGTGGTAATAATGAATCAACATATCTACAAACTGTGGAAGCATATAATCCTCGATCTAATACTTGGACTTTTGTGTGTGACATGCATAAAAAACGACAGCTTCCCCGTAATCAATATTATTTTATGAATAACTTTTCATTTAAAAAACTTATATTGAATATATTTTCATCATAGGTGTTGTTGTTTTAAATGGTTTATTATATGTGTTGAGTAAAGAAGATGGACGTGATAAATACTCAGCTGAAACTTATGATCCAAAATCTGATATTTGGACTATGTTACCAGGAACTATAAATTTGTATGACACTATTTCTGGAGCAGTGGTTATTAATAAACCTCCATATTTTGAAATTTAGATCTTATGGGTATATTATGTTGAAACTTCTTTGACTTGAGATATATATTTAAAGTCAAATTTATTGTAAAAATTTTCAATAAATGATTAATATATGTTGTAATATTGCTTTCAAGTATTTATGAATTTCAGTTTATATTTGACCTAATTTTGTAGTTACATAATTTATCTATTGAATTAAATTTATTATATATATGTGTCTTAAAATTTTTTGTATGTTATTTTATCAGTGATTAAATTCTTTATTTGATATCAAGTTTTTAATTTAATTAAAATCCATAGTATTCTCACAAAATTATAGAATAATTCTAATGTTTGTTATAGTATTATATAGTAGTATATTGTACAGATAAAAATTAAAAACTTGTAAATGGTAAAAGATCCAGTCGCTGTTGAGATAAAAATGTATAAACATTCTTATCTATCTCGAGTATCATTGTAATACGTATTGACGTGCCTCATTCTCGACACTATATAGTCGTCTTCAATGGTTTTTTAACCACATTGTGCGTTATATTGTGTAGGTTAATATGTTTGTTATTTAACAATAAATCATGTTTATAACCCATGGTGTCTTCGATTTTGATTCGTACCATCGTGGTGTGTGATAACACTGGTGATGGTGCACCGATTTTCTGGGCACAATAGTCGATATCAATGTTTTAATTTGAATTTTCATCATGAAATGTTGTATGGTTAGTACTGCAACTAGTAACCACTCGGTGAGTTCATCAAAGTGGTTTTTGAACTCATTTTTGTTGATTCATTTTGTGTTGTCTTGGTCAGAGAAATATAGGGTCTAAAGTGATTGAAAAAAACAAAAAAAAAAACTAATGGATTTCAGAAAGACAAGGGCGAACATTATAGAGTAATAGTTCTCGTGTTTGCATTTGAAGTTTTGTATTCCTTACACAAGTACATTTTGTTCTAAACTTGTAAACGCTGCTTCTTATTCCAGAAATACTGATGATAATATTGATAGTCAATATTTATTTTCAGGTAAAAAACTGAAGATGGTACTCTAGTGCAGTGTTTCCCAACTTCTTTTGCTCGCGGAACCTTTGCAGGAGCTTGAACTTTTTGTGGAACCCCATATTTTTTTATAGTAGTAATGCTGACATATGTTTTCTACACTTAAATGAGTGGGTTGTCGGATACTTCCGGCACAAGGTTTTCATGGAACCCTTGACGGGCTTGACGCCTGCTCACGGAACCCTTAGGTTCCCCAGAACACCAGTTGGGAAACACTGCTCTAGTGGACATTAAGCGTTTTAGCATCATCACTTTTTATTTTCAAGCAATATTGCCTATTATTGAAGAATGCAAAAAAAGCCATGAAATTTTATGAGGGTTGGATCCTACTGCTTTGAAACTGTTAATGGATTTCATTAATACTGTCCAAATTATGGTCACCGAAGATAATGTATAAATATGAATAAATAATATTTAACTACTTTATTTCAAATTTCTTATAACTCATTTGAATTAGTGATTATTAATTTGTCATATTCCTTGGTTTTATTACATGCTGCTAATCACTTACAGTTAAATGATGTTGAAGAAGCTTACTGTGAATTTTTACAAATTCAACAAAATCCAAACCATTGTATAGGTATCATATGATTTGTATCTTTCTATGACTGTGCGGAGTAGTAAGTTTCAAATTTTATATTCTACGCACCGTTTTGTTTACAAACTAACGCAAGCGAAATTGGCGCTGGAACAATCCTGTTCCAACGGAGTGACAGTCCGGAGGATAGGCGCATAGTTTTGTATGCGAGTAAAAAGTTTAGCGACACACAAAAACGTTACTCGGCTGTCATCATGGGTCCCTACCCACACACAAGTAGGGACAAATCGTACATACTAGTAGCGACCGACTGTTTTAGTAGGTGGACCGAGGCTTATCCGTTAGGTACCGCTACCACTAAAACAATTACCGAACAACTCGAACGCGAGTTCTTTTCACGTTTCGGTTACCCGGACGCGTGTCTCAGCGATAACGGCCCCCAATTCGTCTCAACCTAAAATCGCGTTAGATCGTTGGGGAACGGAAGATTGGACAACTCCGGTGTATCACCCGAGGGCCAACCCCGTCGTAAGCGCAGTAACCATGAGCTAAAAAAAGGTTTGCGCGCACATTTAGTGAAAGGCAAACACAGCTCGCGGGACACAAAACTGGCCCCAATTCTATTCGCGATGAGGAATAGGTGATTTATTGAGCAGACTGGCTACACCCCCGCGTTACTCGATCTTGGCAGAGAATGTAGAAGACCGGGGGATTGGGCACTGTCGTCATCACAGCAAGTTTCAATTGACTTATACGGAAAAGGAAGGTCAGCGCGCGAGCAGCGTGTTTTAGGTAGGTACCAAAGCAACGATAGGTGGTAGCAATGACTCCAAGTTTTGCGAGGGCGACGTAGTATACTACAAGTCACACCACCTGTCCAAGGCACACGAAGGCTTTCACGCCGGTTTCGCACCTAAATGGTGGGGACTTGTATCACTACAAAAACGTGTGGGGAAAGGAGTGTTCCTCACCGATCAATCACCACCACGGAAGATCCACGTGTCTTGCCTTTAGCGGACCAGTAAAACATAGTAACGGTAATTACTAATTAGTTACAAAAATACAAATATTTGCAATAGGTAGGTACGTTATTTTTACAGAAATGTCCGAGAGCAAAAAAATTCCAGCACCACTGTCAATGGAGGAAGTTGCGGAGATTCTGAGGAGGGCCACAGAAGCGGTCACTGCCAAGCTACGCCAAGGAGGTAGGTAGAACGGCGGACAACACCGCTAAACCATCACCACGTCCAACAACAGTGGCAACAAAGAAGCAGCCGCCCGAACCAACACTGAAGACGGCTGTTTCAACCACGGGAAGGGGTCATCCGTCGACGTCTAAGTCGGATCTTCGAGCCACCAACCGGCATCAAGACACCCAGGAACTCCGGTAGACCGGAAGACGACGACCCGCCCCGCGGACACAACCGGACCAGTTACGGAGACGGCGCGGGAACGGAAATATGAACGGTTTTTGTTGGTAAAAGAGCGTACCAAGGCCCGGAAGGCACAAACCAGTCAGCAATTCAGGCTGGCCTAGCACCCGGGCGCCTCAGCTTCCGTTCCCAGCCACAGTACATCTCCAGCTGAAAGGCAGGAAGAATCGATGGAGGTCGAGGTCACGAGTCCCGGGACTACTGCCAACCCGGAGGCTCAGGAAGAGAAGGCCGCAGTGGGGCTGTCGGGTAGAGACGACGTGGACGTCTACGTCGACTCCCCAGCACCATCGCTGGACGAGTCGGACGAAGAACCGCCGTTCTTCAAGGACACGTCACCCGCATCCCCAAGCCAGCAGGAGTAGGTAGCACGGTGCCGGTCGCTGTAAGTAGCAACCCGGAAGTGTGGCTTGGCGGGGGAGTCTGACACGGTACCACGGCGTCGTAGGTATATTACATACACCGACACCGCGGACCGCGTTAGCTCTCTACCCAGCCACAACCCGGGTGGTGACAGTACCGTACAGGCAACACCTCACCTTTCTCGTTTATCGGGCAGAGGATCATCGTCTTGCCCGCGACCACCGGTCGAACACAGTTCACGGCCACGGTCCAGGCGCACCCGTGTGCAACATTTCATTTGTGCATTTCTTTTTCTGTTATTATCATTACCAACAAAATTACCTGGTGCGGCAGCAACTTTTGCTCGTCAGCCGAGCGGCCACCTTGTTTTGTTTCTTTTTGTTTTTTCCAAGTCGAAATACATACGTACGTATTCACGGTACACACATATGACATATAGTTTTTTTTTTAACGGCTTAGTATTGTGACGTGCTGTGCGCGACTCAACCCACTGTTCGAAAACCTTGACCGACCACCTCACCAAGGTCAACCAGGTGTCGTGCCAAGTAGGGATGAGTAAATGATCACGTCGCCGTTACTTTGTCACGGGGACAACTGCAGTGTCACTGTTTGTCACTGCGACAGTGAAATATTTTAAATGGTGACTGGTGACTTACTCGTATGGTTACAATGTTATAAATGTATAATGTTGGTGACAATGTAGTATAGTTATATCACAGGATAGATTAAATACTTTGATAGTGTCACTAGAAATTTTTCACTGGCGACTAAAATTTACGGTGACTGGTTAAAGGTTGGTGACTGTTGTCACTGTTCCACTGGTAATCGTACATTAATACGAGCCGCCACTGGTGACTAACGTGATTAAAACGGGACCATCTTGTAAAAACGAGTTAAAGAGCGTCCCGTTTGAAGTTTTTCGGGACAACGGGACATGATGATCAAAAAGGGGATAATCCCGTTTTTTACGGAAAGTCTGGTCACCCTGCACTATATTGCGGTCAGCGAAACTAGAAGCTTGACGGTTACGCGCCCTATATATAGTGGCCGTTTTCGTGTACACCAGGAGTTCTAAATATTTTGGTTCTTTGTGCAGCTACGCGATCTTTTTTTCGAAATGAATATAGTGAATACGTTATTTTTTTTATAGGTTGTAGTTCGGCTCATGAAAAGTGGTTCTCATTCTATTGTAAATAATCAGTAAAATGCGTTGCTACGTAGTCTTGTGATTATAGTTTACGATACGTATTATAATTGAAATACAATTTGGGGGGAAATATACAATACCCTACAACGTTGGGTACAACGTATATTGGTCAACTATTGTGTGGCCGTTGCAAGCCGAACACCCGTACATTTTAATACGAACCTCTAATCATTAAACCATCTGCTGTATAACCTTGATGTTAGTCACTGGACATCTTTGCTTCGTGTAACATGTATTTTGTGTGTGCTGGTTGTTATAATTTGAACTGAGTTTGTTACGAATTTCTTGCTGTTTATTTGTACATTTTTGTTTTTTTTTGCGGTTTTTCACTATTTTTGTGCATTTATTTTTCAATTGAAATTTCGATCCGGCCTGATATACATTATCAAACCAAAAAAACTATATACAACGTGTACAATTATTTTAAAATGTTGGCCAGTAAAAAAGACCAACCGGTAGTGGCAGGTTTTTTCCGACTATGTCAAGAGCGTACGGCAGATGCTTGTGGGGTAAGTCGGTCTACAGTACAGAGAATTTGTAAGGAAAGCAAAACTATATCTCTTGGTGTTGAAGAAGAGTTAGGTGTCGGAAGTTCAACCGATATACAATTTCGATCACCTAGAAAACTTTACAGTCGTAACAAACCTGTCACTGATCTTGACGATTTTGACAGTGAAGTGGTCAGAAGGGTGGTACACAGCTTTTATGACAAGGGAGAATTTCCAACAAGTGCAAAAATTTTAGCAGCATTGCGAGAAAAAACTGATTCCCGGGGTCGAAATCATCAGTAAAAATTATTTTGAAAAAACTGAATTTTAAATATAAACGGTGTAATGACGGTCGCAAATTTCTTATGGAAAGGTCGGACATAGTAGCTGCGCGCATAAAATTTTTACGTAGAATGAACGAGCTTCGCATAAATGGCGATACTCGGCCAATCGTTTATTTAGACGAGACCTGGGTAAACCACGAAAATACAGAGGGCTTAAGAGTACCTACAGGGAAAGGCAGTCGCCTTATAATTTGTCACGCTTGGTCTCCTTCCTTTGAATTTGTCAAAGATGCAAAATTAATTTTCGTTGTAACTCTAGCAATACCAAAGATCATCATTCACAGATGAATGCTAACATCTTTGAAAATTGGTACTTGCAAATGTGAATGAACTTGGAAGAGTCCAGCGTTATTGTTATGGACAACGCGTCATATCATTCTGAATTACTCGAGGACTACCCGAAATAAAAGAGTAGGAAGGCAGATGTACAACAATGGTTGCGGGAAAAAATATAGACTTTTCTCCCGTAGAAACTCTTGACGAATTACGAGCGAAAGTCAAACTTACGATGCCACGTGGAAAAATTTATAAGTTGGATCAATTGAGTAAGATTCCACCTAACCACTGTCAATATAATCCCATAGAATTAATTTGGACTCAATTTAAAAGGAGAGTGGCTGAAAAAAACTCAACATTTAAAATTGCTGATGTTGAGGCAAAGAAATTGACGCGGTAACTGCTGATGATTGGGCCAAATGTGGAGAACATTGCGTGAAAATTCAAGAAAAAGATAATGATAGTGAAAAAGGTAATGATAAATAAAAGATAATGAAAAAGGTAATGATGATAATTCAAGAAAAAGATAATGATCTATATAATGCTATAAAGCAGGACTGAGGGACGAAATATTAGAGCCGATTATTTTAACAATTTATCCAGATGACAGCAGTTCGAGCGACGATGATGACGACGACGACGATGAGTAGTTTTATAATTATTTTTCAAATTCGAAAACAATCTAAATATTTTAAATGTTAGTATTACTATTTTATGTTTGATTATGTGATAATAAATAAATAAAAAATGTGTATTACAAAAATATAAAATGTTATGTCTTTATAGTAATGGCCCGTTTCATAGTCACACGTAATAATATACGATACGCGCGCGTACTGTACGATTAGCAGCTTTGACACAGGTCTGTATAACAAGTGTATAAGTGTTTGAAATTATTTTACGCGGGAAAGCATTCTTCGTAGCTTTAATAATTAAAAACGGCCTCTAGGGAGCGTGACGAGCTTCTAGTTTCGCTTTTTTTATAGTGTAAACCACGGTCTTAAATGATATTAAATGAATTAATGTAGATACAATTTTATATACATCGTGACTATAAGCCAAATAATGCCGATAATGGTCAATGGATCGTTATAACCACTGCTTTTTTGCACAAGATCTAAATCTTGGTTAAAACCAAGGCCTTTATCACGTCTTAGAGGATTTAATAAAATATAATTAGTTTTTAAAAATGTTTTTTACTCGACAATCAATCGTCGAGAATTGGATCTATTCTATATCTATAATAGTATAATCAATAAAATTGTCGAACTGTTGAAGTAATATCACAGAACAAATTATAATATATAATATTAAATATTAATATGTTTATGGGACTTATTATGGCATTTGGCCGCTAGATAGTGCCACCAGAGCGGGACCCGACAATAAGAGCAGGGGAGTGTAACTCTATTGGACAGACGTGATATTAAGTTTAAGACACGCGACATACCAACAAAACAATATAATTCATTAATTTGCTAAATATGGGCATATGGCTACACTGTTTGTCACATGACCTAACGGCCAACGGTCGTTTTGGGTTTAGATCATAGAAAAAGAATGAACTTCGTTCCACGTTCACTTGTTTACACCCGTGTATCAAGTAACCTGCGTTTTGTGATCCCTGGCCGTTGTTATTTTTCTTGCGATATTTTGTATTCGTTTGTGACTGTTAACTTTGTTGTTAGTTGTATATTTATTAGTAGTTTTTTTCAAAATAGTAATAAATATGCCTTCCAATCGATGTATGGTTGTAGGATGTGACACAACCTACGATGATAAAATTACTGTAAGACACCGTTTTCCTAAAGATAATGCGACTTGTGCTGTATGGGTTGAAAGATCTGGCAACAATAAGTTGTTAAATAAATCTTCTGAAGAAATATTTAAATTTTTTAAACGGTTAAAAACAACTTGAAATTATAATGGTAAATACAATTTGAAATTGAACATCGATAAAGTAGAAATCGATATCATCTATCGATACAATGAGAGTCGATATCAAAACTATTGAATCGATTTTTTTAGTTATTAAGACAGCCACTGAAAGCGCTAGAAGTGCGGTTGATATCAAAACTGTCTACACGAGTTGCTTCACATCTGGAGATAGTTGCCAGACCTATTAATCTAAGACCGTGGTGTAAACTATGCGTGGTTTGTGCCCCAAGTTGGCAACAGTGCGAATTGTTACTAACCGTTTCCTTTAATCTATATTCTAATATTCAATAACTTGTGTTTCCCAGTCAGCAGTCTTTCTCTTCTCTGGCGTATGAACTATGAATAAATTACGGTGATTTTAAAATTAGAACACGACAAGTTTATTTTATTTGACCGTACGTTCGGATAACCCGGGATAATATTCAAAACGTACACACTCTGAAGTGACCATCCGGTTTTCGGTGCCCGACGGAAAACGCAGACTTCAGAAGTACGGACTACCGACACGATACGACGTTGTGACTTGTGACCGCGTGGTGTTTTCATTAGTTATAATTTTCAATTGTCGTAAATCATTTCGAGGGCTTTGAAGTCGACATAAATTATAAACGTTGAAATCAAGTCTTTCGTCATGGAATGTGGTTGTGAGGTCGACACTGCTAGTGAAACTCGGTAAGTTTGTCAAGACGATCCGTAAACTCGTTCTCGTTAATTTAAATTGTATTATCGTGGACAGAGAAATGCATTCCACTCTACAGAAACCGTTGAATGAAAATTTGATAAAACTTGTAATGGAAAGACAGAAACAAACATGTTATACAAGTAGTTCTCATGTCGTTCGTGTGTTCGAAGTTTTGGATTCCTTCCGCAAGTAAGTGCCGTTCTAAAATCGTGAATGCTGTTTGGTTGGCTGGGAAAATTTACAATAATGCCGATAATAAATGTTGATTTTCAGAGACAAGGTGTTATGCGATATCGTTCTAGAAACCGACGATGGTACTTTGGTTTATGGACACAAAGCAGTTTTAGCATCGGCTACACCTTATTTTCAAGTAATGTTCACTAGTTTTGAAGAGAGCAAAAAAAGCCGAGTAATTTTACGTGAATTGGATTCGGGTGCTTTGATACTTTTAGTGGATTTCATTTATACTGGCCATATCATAGTCACTGAAGACAAAGTACAGGTATAATGAATAGCAATTACTTTGTTTCCATTTTTCGTAGGTATATATGTCTTTTTAATTTGTCATATTCCAAGGCTTTGTTTCATGTCGCTAATCTCCTACAAATACAAGATGTTAAAGAAGCATGTTGTGATTTTTTACAAACTCAACTGAGTCCAAAAAATTGTCTCGGTTTGAAAGGTCTTATATCTTTGTATGACTGTAAGGAGTACTTGTCGAGTTTCAAATCTTATATTCTACAAAACTTTTCGTATGTATTCTAATTCAATGAAGAATTTAAAATATTGATTAATTGTTAATTCTTTTTTTTTTTTCGTAGAGAGATAGTTGAATGTTCTGAGTATTTAGATTTATCATATGATGAATTAGTTGAACTTATTTCTTGTAAGGAACTTAATTCATCTGAAGAAAAAGTAAGAAACTTTTTATTTTATATTCAGGGTTGCCACAGACCTGGAAATCAGGAAAAGTCAGGGAATTAATTTTTAAGTCAGGGAAACCGGGAAAAGTCAGAGAATTATTTTTCATGCAATAAAAACCGGGAAAAATTTGTGAATTTAACAAAGACCGTTATACATTTCTTATTCTGTTTAATAATTGTATTTTATGACAAAAATTTATAAGAAAACTGAAAATAACTTGGTATTATAGATTCGGATGTATTTACATTATAAATATAGGTATACTGTGTTGAATACTTATTACTAGGGTCGAGGACTTGTAGCATTTGCATTTTTTGTTTTTGCGCAATTCAAAAAATAACAGAATGAGATACAAATACGTTTCATGCTGAAATAAAGGTAGTTTTTAAATTTTATTTTGCATATAAATGCATATTTCGTGTTTTTTTTTATTTTAGGGCATATCTTTTTTTCTAATCTTTACTTTTATATGCATATTTTAAATAATTTATCATTTTAACAATATTTTTATTTATACTTGATATACAACAAAAATAATATTGAATTTTAAATTATTTTTAATTTTGATCATGTTTTTCCTCGAGGGTTGTCGATGAGATTTATTTTCTGTAAACAAATTTTATTTATAAACAGATAAGATAATATTGTTTATGTCACAAAATATTATCGATATGCAGATGATCTCAGTTGACATCAGACATGCCTATTTATATTTTAGTAACTGCTGTGTATCTATTCTAAACCTTTTTTTATGTTGTATTTAAAATTTAAATAAAATAGTTATTCATTAAAATAATAGGTATAACAAAATTCTTATTTTTCATTAATACTCATTTCAATTGCACATTAATATTAAAATGCATATTTTGTATATTATTTAAGTGCATATTTGATGATTTTTTAGAGCTATAACTTATAACTATAACTCCTCTGCCCTACTTATTACGTATTATCATATATTATCATGTCATGTGAGCTCACGTCCTATTTTGTTAACTCATGTCACGTCATGTCACACACACAATATGTGAAACATATTAATGCATACTGTTATAATATACTAGAAACACATTAACCTCCACTCACGTGATATTGAAATATTTTATTGAGCCTCATGTGATATCACATTTTTTTTGTCTATTGTTTCACGTATTTGATATTACGTGACATCACATTTTATTTCGATGTGTTGAAATTGAAGCTTGACGTTTTAAACCAATTTTTTACAATATTTATTTCTTGCTTACTAATATTTCATAGTACATTTTTATTAGGTTCTATGAATTTTAGCGTGTGTATTTAGGTTAATTTAAATCTACTAAGACTTAGTAACCGGACCCTTAGTTTCTTTACTAGCTGAAAATTAACAGCATTTTATTTAAATGTTTTCAATGTTTTGATGAAAATGATTGTTTGAATATTATGTTTTTTTTACAAGTTTTATAAAATTGTAAATTGACTAGCTATAGGGACCTAAATATCCGACAAGATGCTTGGGAAGAAATCGGAAGGGTATTGCAAATGCCAGGTACACAAACACACACTTATAATTTATAGATAAATTGAATTTGTTAAGTTATTTGCAAGTTTTATACCTACTTTAATGATTTTGAAGAATTATTGAATTTTGCATAACATATGGTATTCTATAATAAAAATGACACATGATGCGACATTAGTGTGGCTTAGTAATGGGCGATTTAAATCGATTTTTTTTTAAATTGATTTTTTGTTGTCGATTTTTTGAATCGATTTGCTCGAGCGATTTTATTAATGAATCAATTTTTTGTCCGATTATTTTATTTTTTTATTTTTTTTAAAATTTTGGGACACTCATGAGCCCATTTTTCCTTATTTAAAAAAAATTGTTAACCCCTATTTATCAATGGTAGCGACATCAGTTCTTTCGGAACGCTTATTTTCAAAAGCTGGACAGGTAATGACTGATAGTCGTAATCGTTAGACGGGTGAATATTCAAACAAGCTTCTGTTCCTAGGATTTCTTTCAGAAAGTGATTGGAATTTACATTAATGTAATGTAATATATTATTATTTATCATTAATATAATGTAATATAATGTAAGCTAATGGTACCTTAAACAAGATTATAATGTAATTTATATAATAATTAATTTAAATTAGCATTTTAAAAATTGTATATTTTCAAGTGTATCAATAATAATTATGTATTGTTAATAACAATGAATTCTTAAAAATATTTGTATAAAATATGTATGTATATTGCATATTAATAAATAAAATAGTATTTGATAATATGAATTTGAAAGAAATAAAGGATACGCCTTAATTTTTTTACCCAGTTTCATTGAAAACATCATAAGAAAAAAAATCGATTCATTTTGACCGATTTTTAAATCGGTCGATTTTTTAATTTCGATTTAAATTGATTCTCCAACATGAATCGCCCATCACTAGTGTGGCTATTCTCATACATACCCATGTAATGTGATGTGATGTGAGTTAAGGAAATAGGAGCTCACAGAACATGATAGAGAGAGTGGGAGATGATAATGTATCCCCTACCCATAGAGTAATAAGAATATTCTTATTACTCTATGCCCCTACCTCAGTTACTAACCTAAGATAAGAAATAGCTAATAGCTAAAAATAAGTTTAGTTGAATTATTTATTGTGGAATACCTATTTACAAATATTGTTATTTTCACATATATAAAAATAATATGTCAACACAGCATACAAAATTGTTTTAATTAAATATTTAACAATTTTAGTTTTTTTTTTTCACTTAACAATTTTAGTTGATTTTTATATTTTCTGGGTTAATAATTAAAAATTTTTTAAAACTATGTTGATTTAACTTATCTGGAAAAGTCGGGGAATTTGAAAATTAAAAATTTGTGTCAATCCGGATATTGATAAAATATAAAGTTATTGTTTTTTTTTAAATATTTAAAATTAGGTTAATTTATCTCGAATATTTTATCCATATTCTTATTACTCTATGATTTTAACACAGGATGTAGAGAAGATAATGTGATACTACTTCGGGGGCCTATTTATATTAAAGCAAATACTGTAATATGACAATACCAGAAAGTCAATGATAAACATCAGCTACATAATATAGAGCCCTCAGTTATATTGTTGTTGCCTATATCTATATGCATGTTCTAATTTTTACATTATAATTCCCGCAAAAATTTAAAATTATAATCAACTGATATAAATAAAAATAAGGGGCAAAGGTAGGCCACCAAAAGTGAAACTGAGGGCATTCGTTTTCGCCACATTATTATTGACTTTCCCGTATTATCATAATCAAGTATTTGATTGAAGCTTGCGAGTGTATGAAGATATTTACTATCCCAACAAAAACACTACGCCAAACTCCGTGTAAAAAAACGCTCAGTATAAAAAAAACCACCTCAAAAAGTTGTGATATCATTTTATAGCTATGTATTTAAACTATATAGGAATAGATATATTATTATAATTTATGTTAAAATTCACTGCTTATAAATTGAACTTAGCTGGTGACTTTAAAATTATAACACTTAATTAGTAATTTATAACAATTAATTTATATAACACTTAATTAGTGTCACTCATTTTCAAAGATAACATGTAGGTATACTCAATACGAAATGAATTCTCATGAGTTTTAAATAATGTCACCAGCTAAGTTCAATTTATAAGCAGTGAATTTTAACATAAATTATAATAATATATCTATTCCTATATAGTTTAAATACATAGCTATAAAATGATATCACAACTTTTTGAGGTGGTTTTTTTTATACTGAGCGTTTTTTTACACGGAGTTTGGCGTAGTGTTTTTGTTGGGATATCACAAATTTTTTTTATGTTATTATTGTTATTATTGTTGTTGTTGTTGTTGTTGTTGTAAGAATTATTATTAAATATAATAATATCAGGTTATAATACAGTGGCCTACGGAAGTCAATAAGACGTATAACGCTGGACGTGCATAACAGACAGCGGTTGACGCAAGAAAGAACAATATTGAATATACAATACATAGTATATTATAATATTATTATGATATTATCGCGTTATAATCGCACCGCGAGCCGTTACGTATTAACTGGAAACATCGCTGCTGTAGCGCGTTCACAGCGCGTCGCACAGCCGAGTGAAAATGACAAAGCACGCGCGGGTGTGTATCTCCTCAGTGGGCGGGAAACTTCATGCGGGCCGCAGGGAATATTATCGAATAACATTTTCTTTTTTACCATAAAAATTCATAATATATTTGGCTATAACTCCATTTATAATGTTCAAATCGGATTAAAAAGTGCAGCATTCCCTTCTACGGAACATTTCCAATAAGATTGGTGCATTGTCAAACTAAATTATTCTACAAGAAATTAGATATGCATTGTCAACTATTTTTTTTCGTGATTTCCGATGCTTCCTGTAATTATACCCGGCAGTTGTCGCGCGTTGTGATTGCCGATGCGTTCATTTTAAGGCGTTTTTTTTTTTATACTTAGCGCGACCCTGCCGGGTCGTTGGATTTAATAATTCGTTTACATTCAGCCCATTTTCGTGGCAGTGATCAGGGAAGTGGGCAGCACGAGTATGTAAACAGGTCACTCGCGCTGATCATGCTCCTCGCATTGTCGCTGCCCATCAAGAGCGGTAAATTGAGCAGTGCGAGCAGCAGGTTAACCGGCAGCGCGAGTGCGATTGCATAAACCCGTAATCGCGCTCGCGCTGCCAGTTGGGCTGCTGCTAGCGCTGCACAATGTAAACACTCACTGCCACGACTTTGCAACAGAAGTATTTTGGGAATTAAATACAGCAGCGCGAGGGGCAGCAGCAATGGCTAAATGCAAACGAGGCATTATATATTATATGCAGTGGCGCCGAACTAATTTTTTTTAGGTGTGGCAATAGACATTAATTATTATCCACCTACCTCTACACAGTACGAAACCTAAGCCGTGGGGTGCAAAGCCCCCCACACCAAGGTGTGACGGGGGGGAGGGGGGGTCGTGGTGTTTATACTCGGGCCCGGAATTTTCAATGGGGCCTAGTACAAAAACCTGAAAATCAAAAAAAAAAAAATGATTTTATGGAAATTAGAAAAATCCGGGCCCCCAAGAGCATTGGGCCCCGTCAAATCCTAGTAAAAATTGTATTACAATTGGATTTTTGAACAAAATATGATTGCAGCTGGTTATTTATCTATGTAACTACGTGTATTGTACACAAGGCGTTTCAAATAAATAATATTAAAAAATTAAGTGTTTACAAATTACCTGAAAAAAAAATGTTTTTATAATTTGAAATTGAATATTATGTACAAAAATTATTTTAAATAGTGTTATATTTTAATGTTTAATTGGAAACATAGAACCTTTATATGGAACAAAAAGGGGGCCCCTGTATTAGTTCCCCTGGGCCTGAATTTTCTCCATGGCCCTGCCCACACCCCCTAGTCTATACCGATTTTTAAACTACAAAATATTATTTTCACAAATAAATTATATTTACTGAGTTTTTGCATTATTTAATATTTTTATACCTAAATAAGTACTTTTATATTTAAATAACATAGAAATTAATAAAATGATTATTAGAAAAAGGATATTGATAAAGAAACTGATTCTTGAAATGAAAAAAAAAAATGCACAGAATGAAGTGTATCCTTGGACATGCAAATTTTGGCAGGCAAATATGGAATGTTCTGTTCAATTTTTTTTTTTTTTTTTTTGTAGTTGAAAATGTGCAATTTCATGTCATATATTTTTTTTGCATGTTTACTTTTCAAGTTTCAGCACAGAATTTTGAGGTTTGATTTCACTTCTTTATTTACCGAGAAATTCTAACTTTTTTTTTTGCATTATGGCACTTAGTCTTCCAGGCACAGAATTTTGAGGTTGATTTCCATTCTTTATTTACCTCATAATTCAAGTACTCCAATCTTTTAAAGTAAAGCACGGAAGACCTTTTTTACTTCTCCGAAGTTTTTTTGGGGGATTCTCTTTACTTGAAAAAGTGATAAATCTTTATAAAGTGGTGTTGACTGGTCATTAAATCTTTCTCTAATTTGAGTGCACACAATATCAATGATTGAGAACTATGTGTTAACTTCAAAATTGTAAGTGGACAGCTGATCGGCACATCTGACATAATTTCACCCGGCATTTCCTTTTTTTTTCTTCTATTTTCTACTATTGGCGTGAAAGATAATTCATCATTTTTAGATGACACAAACTGATTTTTATCTTTGATTATCTTTTCAAATTTGAATGATTGTCATCTCTGAAGACTTGAATTTTTTCAAATACATATTGTATATATTTGGTAGCAGCCAATAAATCAATTTTTACACCTTGTAAAAATGTACTTAAAGAATTATTTAGGTCAAATATTTGTTTAAATATAACACGAGTTTATATAAATGATTCTGACAGTAAATAATTCATTAAAGTTCCAGTCTTAACACTTGTTATACGATCAACATAATTTTGTAATTCGTCCAATGTTTCAATGAATGAATCGTATGTCTCAAAAACTGTATGAAGAGTAGCAGCATAGGATAAACACCTGGTAGTTTCTACTCTTTTTAATCTGTGTAATGGCTTACCAGGATATGTTTCTTTTTGATATAGTGAATTTAGCCCTACTCATTTTTCAAACACTCAAAAATTGTTTGGCTAGCTGCCGCAGTACTATCAAATTTCCGTCGAAATTAGCACCCGGATTATTTATTAGTGGTATCACCTTATCTTCTCTACATCGTGTTTTAACATAATATAATGTCAGCTATTGTGCTTTAAAAGTGGGTGGGGCGTGGGCCACTAAAAAGTAGCTTAGCAGACTGCTTATTTGTAAAGTAACTTATTTAACTCCTTATTAATATATTAATTCAATTTAGATTTTTAAACTTTTATTATTTTTAGTAATGGGCGTTATTGAATAATAACTATCAAATTATTCAATAGTCTTGCCAATTTAGTTATCTAAGTAATCATTTACGATTTTTCGATTTATTATTCGAATGAATAATTATTTAAAATTTGAATGAATTAATTAATAGTTATTAAATGAATATATATTATTGTTTATTATACTCCATTATTGTTTTTGAATATAATTTAGCAAATAAAACAACAAACTAGTAACTTTTTGTTGTCACTTTAATCTGTATATTATTCTTATTTCTTATTCTATCTTTAGTATTATACTAAAATAGTAGTATTATTTGAAAAGATTATTAAGTTATATATAATATTATTTGAATAATTATTCGATAATTTGGAATTTTAGATTATTCAGTTATGTATAATATTATTTGAATAATTATTCGATAGTAAAAATTATTCAATACTGCCTATCACTAATTAATAATTATTTTTAGAAATTAATTATCACATGATAGTATGATGATAACTGCATATTTTGAATCTAATTGAAAACAAAAAAAAAAATTTCATTTTTGAAACAAAATAACATTTAACAGAATTTATTAGAAAAAATACCAACAATTTAACTAAAAACGAATAAATATAAAAATTGTGTAGTTGTAGTATACTGAAGAATTGCTCGGGATGGTGAACTAAAGAAATGAACATGTCTTAATAAATACAATACTCCCATACCCACTATCTGGTTCAACAAGCAAAAAATGAAATGATGGTATACTATATTCAGGCAAATTAAAATTATTGGGTCAATAATTAAGATTTGAACTAAAAAGCATAATGAGGACACAGATAAAGTAACTATTGAAAATAAACACATGTATTGAGCAGAAATCACCAGTTTGTAATTGCATAATGGTATATGCATATTGAACAATTGAAACAATCTCTCCAATATGTGAAATATTATTAAGTTGCCCTTCTTTTTTTGGCATTTAGATCATAGTTATGAAGAGTAACTGTTAATGGCAAATGAATCAACATGTTGATTATTTGTTTTTTTTTTTAACTTTGATGATAGAATATTATTTCCACGATACTGTTTAAACCAGTATTACTCCTCTTATATTTGATTATAGTATCCTAATTTATAATATTATTGCAAATAATTATAAATTCAAAAACTGTATATCAATATTATATTTAATCATATTATATTTAATGATTTGTGATTTTAGAAGAGAGGTTGATCCTCTTCACAAGTCACCTCTGCTATAACATATATTTTAACTTCTGTACTTTTTTATAGGTATTTGAATGTGTTGTTGATTGGGCGAATCATGACATTACCACCAGAAAAAAATGTTTTCCTAAACTTATGGAACATGTACGTTTGCCTTTAACATCAAAAGAATATTTATATAATAGAGTAAGAGAGGAACCTCTTATTAAAAACAGTTTGGAATGTGAGTTGACTCTTTGAAATAATCACTATTGTGAATTTCAGTCATCATTAAAATCATAATATTTATAGGCAAAGATTTTTTGGATGAAGCTTTTTATTTTCAATTATTGAATTCTGAAAAGCCTGACATTATACGTACCAAACCTAGAGTACCTGTTGGTTTACCAAAAGTCAGTAAGTGGTTGATTGAATTTTCATCTTGTATTAATCTATTTCAATCGTAACAGGTAATACTAATTATTGGTAAAGAACGAGGCGATCAAATGCCTAGCATACGATGGTTTCATCCTTCGACTAAGAGATGGCAGCTTTTTTCTAATATTAGTGTACCCCAGTTAGGTGGAGAATGTACTGTATTAAATGATAAATTCTTGTTTTTCTTGCAACGTGAAGTTAATGAAGTTTATATGTTAGACCTGTTTTCACCATCTCCTTGTTTTAAGAATATAGTACCCATGTTACAACGAAGAATTGGTCCAGGAGTTGGTGTATTGGATAACTGTATATACATTGTGAGTAATATAAGAATATTATTTAGGTACACATTGTTCATTTAAGTTTTTTAATATAATTACCAACAAGGTATGTATACTCTAGGTTGGTGGAAGTAATAGTTCTCACTTCAAAAGTGCAGAAGTTTTTGACTCCAGTACTCATAAGTGGAAAATTATATCAGAAATGTCTGTTGCAAGAATAGAGTGTGGTGTTGGAGAGCTTAATGATCATTTGTATGCGGTAATTCAAAATATTTTTCCAATTTTTAAGTTCATCAATATTTTTTATTTATTTGGTTCATGGATGTTCTGCAGTTGCTATCTCTATATCAAATGTATACATCAATATTGTACTACTTACTTATTTATATTGTTTTTTTTATTTTAGTTTGTTACTTAGATGGAGACATGTAACGAGGATATAATGTATTTTATTTTCATTTTATAGGTTGGAGGCATGAACGCTTATGGAATTATGAAATCTGTTGAGCGTTATTGTCCTAGAACTAACACATGGGCTCCAGTAGCAGATATGCATGAATGTCGTTCTAGTTTAGGAGTAGCAGTCTTAAACGGTGTTATGTTTGCCGTTGGTGGTTATAATGGAACAACATTTCTAGAAACTGTTGAAGTATATAATCCAAGTTCTAATACTTGGACTTTTGTGTGTGACATGCATAAAAAACGACAGCTTCCTCGTAATCAATATTATTTTATGAATAAATTTTCATTTAAAAAACATATTGAATATATTTTCATCATAGGTGTTGTTGTTTTAAATGGTTTATTATATGTGGTGAGTAAAGAAGATGGATTTGTTAATTACTCTGCTGAAACTTATGATCCAAAATCTAATATTTGGACTATGTTACCAGGAACGATAAATATTGATACTTTTTCTGGAGCAGTGGTCATTAATAAACCTCCATATTTTGTAATTTAGATTTTAATTGGTATATTACGGTTAAAACTTCTTTGACTTGAGTTATATATTTTAAGTCAAATGTATTGTAAAAATTTAATGTCAATAAATGAATAATATGTGTTGTAATATTGCTTTCGAGTATTTAGTATTTTCAGTTTATATTTGACCTATTGTTGTAGTTGAATAATTTATCTATTGAATTAAATATAATTAAAAGTACGCTTTGTATTAATTTCAATCAAGGATTTGTTTTTTTTAATTTTTTTTAATATTATCTTATCAGTGATTAAATTTTTCATTTTATATTAAGTTTTTAATTTATTTAAAATCAATAGTATTATATAAAATCATATAATATCATAGAATTATAGTAATGTTTGTTATAGTATTATACTGTACAGATAAAAATTAAAAACTTCTAAATGATAAAAGATCCAGTCGCCATCAAGGTAAAAAAGTATAATCATTCTTATGTATCTCGACGATCAGATACGTAATACGTGCCTCGTTCTTGACGAGATCATCTCGATGAAATCTTATCAATTTCAGTTTATATTCTATCTATTTTAATTGTTAAATAATTTTTCGATTGAATTAAATTTAATAAAAATACACTGTCAATTTTATTTAAGAATTTATTTTCATAAAATATTGTGCTATGTTATCTTATCAGTGATTAAATTTTTTATTTTACATGAAGTTTTTAATTTAATTAAATCTTTAGTATTTTAACAAAATATTGTATCATTCAAAGTTTTTTTTTTTTTTTCAAGTTTTGTTATAGTATTTGTCTGATGTTTGTATAGTTGTTTTTTAAGAAGTATTAGTTTTACATTTTAAGTGATTTGAAGGATCTATATTGGTTTCATAATTTTGTTTACTTGTTTTCTATTAGAATCATTTTTTAGAATAGTATTTTCCATACTTATGGGCCCAAACTGTAGGGGTGATAATGGTTCTTAGTACTCCAAATTTACATAGTAATCCAAAATCAGTTGTCACAAATCAATACATGAAATTAAAAAAAAAAAGCCGATAAGATAATGGTGGTGGAAGTTCATCCTTCGTCGCTTCGCTCCTCGGACAAGATAATGGTGAGGAGTGTATAGCACTTTCTATCATGGGATCACCTAACCTAACCTCGGACAAGATATTGGTGATGAATGTATTAAGTTTTAAAGAAATGATGACTCATTTCTTTAGTATAAAACGATTCTGAGCAAAGCTTCAGTGTAATATAATATATTATTTATATACTGTTTACGTATTTTTCGGTTATTTGTCTGATTTTTGGTGAGTTTTTTCTTTATTAAACCCTCATAAAATATTCAATTTTTAACTCGTTAGAAATTTTCTGTTACCAAAAGATTCGAAACATGTTTTTATATCTATATTCCAAGTTTCATTGTGATCGGACACACCAAAAAAGATTTATACAGATTTTAAGTTGAAAATTAACGTAAAAACAGTCGTTATTCATATACGAATTTATGAAAACGTGTATAAAAAAAAATCCTGACTAACGATTTTTGAACTTTTGTTAGGATAATTAGGTAGGTATATGAGTAAGGTCATATTAAATTTTCAGAACTTTTTGTCAAATATTTGAAATTATATTACATAAAAACTTTCAAAAAATTTGGTAAATTAAAAGTTCTATATTTAAGTCAAAAGTGCTATAATTGTTCTGAAAATGTTGTCCAATATAAAAAAGTATGTATTTGATATTGGATAAAATTTTCAAGTTTCTAGCTTCAATACTTTTCGATTTATGACTAAATACCTAAAATCTGAACAGTGAAAATCTCGTTTACGGCGAATTGTTACCGATTTTTTCGTTTTTACTCAGTTTTTCGATCGTTATTCTTGATTACTGGAAAAACTATGGAGATTTTGGAAAAATGACCTCTCTAAAGTACCATCTCAGTTCGATTTCGGATCTAAAGAGTTGCTGGACGAAACTTTTGGACAAGGATTTCTATACGAAAAAGTGTTTACAGAAAAAAAAAAAAAGAAAAAAAAAAAAAAATAAACATCATTGTAAAACCATTAGATCCTTCGCTTCACTCAGAATCTAAAATACAATTTTTATTATTTTTGAACTTTTCATAATATGGTAATGTGACCTAAGGCTGAAAACTTGAAATGTCCACAAAATATTTATGGCATATTTCATTGTATTTAAGGAAGTTAAAAAAAAAATTTTAAACTTTTGGGCTTATAATAGAACTTTGTAAATTCCTTTTTTTAAGTTAATGTGTAATTAAAGTTTAAATATTTAATAAAAAGTTCTGAAAATGTAATACAACTTAAATCATATACTTAAATAACAACGTTAAAAATATAAAAATTGTGACACCAGATTTTTTTTTTATAAGCATTAAAGTAATTTATTGTACTATTTTTATTGAATTCAGTCTACATCAATTTTTAGTTTAAAATGTTTATTAAAAATATTGATCTATCCAATCATCATGAAACTTTGGGTGTGAATCGAGAAACATAATTTGAATCTTTTGGTTTAAAAAGTAAATAAGAAAAATAAGTAAAAAAAAAATAAAAAAATAAAAATAATAAGTAAAGAAAAAAAAAAAAAAGTAAATAAGCAAATAAGAAATCATTAAACAACTTAAAAAATATATACCGACAATTAGACTAAAAAATTATATGTACGGTATATTTTTATACTGAAACATTGCTTAGAATCATTTTACTAAAAGAATCATCTATAATTTCTTTAAAATTCTATACACCAATCCCCATTACTATCCTGTCTGAGGAGCAGAAGAATACCCCCTGATATAAAGGTGCATGTTGTTGCACAAGTTGCAACTTGTACGCCACCAAAAATAAACATGCTCCTGTTAACATGTACTAGCATGCAAGTCAAATGATTCCATGCATACTCCATTAGATGTCATAAAAGTACGTATGCAAGCCCAATCCAGAATGACAGCTAAACATAAATGTTTTGTCTATTCCAACGGTCTAATGGATCACATTTGTACATGTAATGTATTAAAAAAAGATTCTTCTAATGGATCTTATTACAGAAATGTTCAATGGTTTGAAAGGCCTAGCCAATTTAGAGGAACTCTTGTAAAGATACTTACGTTCAATAAAATGATTTGAAATCATTAAAAAAATTATTTGTTATTGTTTAGGATGCTTTTAAAAAAATTAGCCAGAACGAAGGTATTTCATCATTATGTAGTGGCCTAAGTCCAACATTAATACTTGCATTGCCTGCCACAATTGTTTATTTTGTATCATATGAGCAAATTCGCTGTTATCTATATGATTCTACTAAACCATATTATGGAAACATTGGAAACATTGATAAAAATCAACCATTATGGATTTCTGGTGTATCTGGATGTATTGCTCGTTTTGGAGCTGCTACATCAGTCAGTCCATTAGAATTTATATTAAATATATTATTCATTTTGACTACGACGCGAACGGCCATCAAATGTTTGGCGTGCGGCGGTCATGGCGATACGTGGTACGTCGTAACCGACGAAAATCAAGTCTTTTGCGTGCTCTTTCTATCGGTTAGGTCTTTTACAGTCCCGACGACGACGACCGTGATGCGCACAACTCGCGTCTACAGTTTTAGCACGACAAAACATCATACGTATGCGGTCGGTATTTACCCGCGAGCCGCCACTGCAAACGAGCAGAACGCGGGCGAACGAATCGCCGAATAATATTACAATTATAATTCACTGTGGCCACAACGTGATCGGACTCGAGTGACCGATCGTTCTCCATAACTAACGAGTCGTTAGCGACAAAAATCGTGTCACGTGTATGTGTGTCAGTGCTCATGCACTGAACGCTTTCGATCGGTCTTTTACAGTCCCGACGACGACCGTGTGCAGGACTCGCTGCTACAGTTTTAGCGCGATAATTTTTTTTTTTTTAATAAAATCGCATTATACGCGTTCAGGCCGAGATTTACCCGCGCGTCGCTTATTAATCATTTGAAAAAGAAAAACAAAATTTTAAAAATGATTATTCTTTCATCGACGCGACGCGGTTCGACAAAAAAAATCTTCGCCGTGCAGCCGTCTCGTCGCCACGACAAATGTCACACAAATGAGTACGCGACGTGTTTTCGATCGGTCTTTTACATTTCCGAACACCGTGTGAGCACGACTCGCCACTGCGAATTCAATCGCGATCATTATTGTACGATATCGACGCGTCGAATGTAAAACGCGTACGATCGTAACGATCGACCGACACGAAATCTCGGCCAAGTCGCAGCGTCACCAGTCGCCGGACAGAGTCCGTCCGGCCGCCGGCGACTGGCCGGCCGCCCGGTTCACGTCGACGCGGCGATCGGTCCCCGCGGCACACCTTCCATCACCTCCCACTCTCTTTCGCTTACTATCGAAAAAAAACTAGTCAGGGACGTGGCGATGAACATCGATGATCGGTGGGCCGGTGATCCGAGCGATTCCAAAGACGCTGTACAACGCGCGAAACACGTACGCCGCACCGCCCGACGTACGACTACTGCTATACCCCCGTCCCCGAAGTCCGCGCTCCGTTTTAAACACGCGTAGAAGAGCCGACGCACGTTCGTTCGACGCACAGTCGTATAGAATCCAAAAAAAGCCATCGAACATAATACACAGAAACCTTGATCATATTGAAAAAAAATAATAGGTTGGTTTGACAATTATCTTGTTGCTATTCAGCCGACAAGATTTTTATCAAACCAATAAATGTTAAATTGTTAATACGATAATAATATTCCGAAAATAAATCTCATATTATCAACAATAGTCTTGTAATATTATGAACTACCATTTTCAAATTAAAATATAACTCTTGTAACAATGACAATATTTTTATCATCACAACAGCTAAAGTTGTCAATGAAAAAATATTTTCATTTATTCTATGATACTCTTCCAAAAGAATAAAATTGTTTTAATATTCACCTATTATAATATAGTAATCTAATTGAAAACACAAAAAAAAAATTTATATTGAAACAAATTTCATCTTCAAACAATATGGTCAATAATCAGATTTGAACTAAAAATCATAAAGAGGACACAGATAAAGTAACTATTGACAATATACATATTAATTGAGCAGAAATCAGTTTGTAATTGCATAATTGTATAATATACATATTGAACGTTTGAAACAATCACTCCAATATGTGAATTACTATTCAGTTGCTCTTCTTTTTTTGGTATTTAGATCATAGTTGTGAATAGTGACTGTTAAAGACACAAGAATCAACATGATAGACGTTGATTATTTGTTTTTTTTTTTTAACTTTGTTGATAGAATATTATTTCCATGATAGTGTTTAAACAAGTATCACTCATCTTATTTCTGATAATAGTACCCTTATATATCATATTAATGCAAATAATTATAAATTCAAAAACTGTAAATCAATATTTTATTTGATCATACTATATTTAATGATTCATAATAATTTTAGAAGAGAGGTTTATCCTCTTCACGAGTCGCCTCTGCTATAACATTTATTTGATCCTCTGTACTTTTTTTTTTATAGGTATTTGAATGTGTTGTTGATTGGGTGAATCATGACATTACCACCAGAAAAATTTTTTTTCCTAAACTAATGAAACATGTAAGTTTGCCTTTAGCATCAAAAGAATATTTATATAATAGAGTAAGAGAGGAACCACTTTTTAAAAACAGTTTGGAATGTGAGTTGATTCTTTGAAATAATCACTATTGTGAATTTAAGTCATCATTTAAATCATATTATTTATAGGCAGAGATTTTTTGGATGATGCTTTTTATTTTCAATTATTGAATTCTAAAAAGCCTGACATTATAAGTACCAAACCTAGAGTACCAAAAGTCAGTAAGCGGTGATTGAATTTTCATCTTGTATTAATCTATTTCTATCGTAACAGGTAATACTAATTATTGGTAAAGAACGAGGCAAAGAAATACGTAGCATACATTGGTTGATGGCAGCGTTTTCCTTATATGAATGTACCCGAGTTAGATGAAGAATGTATTGTATTAAATGATTAACTCTTGTTTTTCTTGCAGCGTGAAAAAAATAATGTTTTTATGTTAGACCTATTTTCACCATCTCCTTGTTTTAAGAATATAGTACCCATGTTACAACGAAGAATTGGTCCAGGAGTTGGTTTATTGGATAACTGTATTTACGTTGTGAGTTATATAAGAATATTATTTAGTTACACATTGTTCGTTTCAGTTTTTTAATATTATTACCAACAAGATTATGTATACCCTAGGTTGGTGGAGTGCGTTATCGTCGTACTTTAAGAAGTGCAGAAGTTTTTGACTCCAGTACCCATAAGTGGAATACTATATCAGACATGTCTGAACCAAGAGATAACTGTGGTGTTGGAGAGCTTAATGATCATTTGTATGTGGTAATATAAAATATTTTTTTCAATTTTTAAGTGCATCAACATTTTATGTTTATTTGGTTCACGGATGTGATGCCTGCAGTTGATATCTCTATATAAAGTCTATACATCAACATTGTACTACTTATTTATATTGTTGTTTTATTTTAGTTTGTTACTTAGATAGTGACATTGTAGGAGGATATAATGTATTTTATTTTCATTTTATAGGTTGGTGGCTTGGGGCGTGATATTGAATACTTGAAATCTGTTGAGCGCTATTGTCCTAGAACTAATACATGGGCTCGAGTAGCAGATATGAATGAATGCCGTTCTCATGTAAGAGTAGCAGTCTTAAACGGTGTTATGTATGCCGTTGGTGGTACTAGACTAGAATATCTAAAAACTGTTGAAGCATATAATCCAAGTTCTAATACTTGGACTTCTGTGTGTGACATGCATAAAAAACGACAGCATCTCCGTAATCCATATTATTTTATTAATAACTTTTCATTTAAAAACTTATATTGAATATATTTTCATCATAGGTGTTGTTGTTTTAAATGGTTTATTATATGTGGTGAGTAATGAAGATGGACGTGGTAATTACTCTGCTGAAACTTAGGATCCAAAATCTAATATTTGGACTATGTTACCAGGAACGATAAATATTTATGACACTTTTTCTGGAGCCGTGGCTATTAATAAACCTCCTTTTGTTCAAATTTAGATCTTAATTATATTATGTTTAAAACGTCTTTGACTTAAGATATATATATATCGTCAGCATATTTAGCAAAGGTCGTAACTCCAAAATACCAAATTTTACACCAGATGAAAAAAACAATACATTTCTTTCAATCAATATTGCTCTGTACCCAAAATATATTAATTATTAATAATAAAATTGTGAATAATAATTTAGTAATAAATTGATCAATTTTTTGTAAACTAGGCAATTACTAATGGACTCACGCCTATTTCATCTATTATTTTCTGTATTATTGAAGATACAATTTTTTCCAAATTTTTTTTAAATCGTTGAATTTTAACTGAAGAATTATTTTGTACTTTAAAAATATTAAATTATTACTGTGTAATAATATTAAAGTTCCATAATTGAATAAAAGTATTTCTTTTATTTGAATTTTTTTTCATTTAAAGTAATTATCACTTTTCTTGAACAACTTAATTTATGTTCTTAGCTGATCAGTGTAAAACAATAATAATAATAATAATAATTGATATTATAATAATGTATTCAACCATATTAAAATAAAATCTCTAAACAATTTTGCTTGAAAGAATTATTTTTATATATATTTTTAATTATTGTATCAAAGTTTTACAGAATATATGAATTAATAATTTTAATATTATCATTGTTATATACTAATATTACAAATCACCATTTACTGGTAAAAATATTGTATAGATGAATTTCTCCTTGAACATACTGTTAAACTTACTTTTCTTAAAGTTGGAGCTGTTATGATATAATTTGTATCAATTTTCTTGACAGTTGATAATTTCCAGTGGCTATTTTTGAAATATTTTCAACCAATCTTCATTATTTACTTCATTATATTTTAATTTTGTATTTTTTGTACTAAGTTTACAATTTCATACTTGTTCAACATTTTAGACTGTTTAGGTATATTATAGGACCAAATACCATTAATTTTTTTTTTTTACCACATTACTCTTTACCATACAATTCATTTTTTTCGTTTGATCTTCTTTTTCTTGTACACATTTCAATATATTGGACTCATTTACATTATCTGACACCACATTAGTTATTGTAATATCAATTTCATTAGAGCCTATACAAGTAAAATAATATTATACATTTAACACTGTAACTTAATTAAACTTTACTTTCCTAACCTGAGGTTCCTGCACTTGTAATTAATCTATTCTGATCATCTAAATTATTATTTTCCTCTACAAAATCAATGTTGACAGAACTAATACCATTTACACATTCATTTGAAATATTTAACTCAATAGGAGCTATATAGCTATTAATATTATCATAATCGAACCATAATTTTACTATCTGTAACAGTCAAATAATAATACAACTCAATAATTATATTACTACAAAAAATTCTATATTATAAACAAATTCAGTTAAGGAAATTATATAGATCATTATTAGTTAGTAAGTAATAACTATACATTAAACAATTTTTTAATATAATTATGATTATTATTTCGTTGAAAAATAATTAAAAATGATATTAAACGAATTGTATTTTTTTCCTATCTTATTTAATGGAAAAAAAAATTCAAATTTTTGTAGTTGCGTCCTTTGCTAAATAGATTTATGATATTTAAAGTCAAATTTATTTTAAAAATTTAATTTCAATAAATGAATAACATGTATTGTACTATCGCATTCAAGTACTTATTATTTTCAGTTTATATTTGACCTATTTTTTTACTTAAATATTTTTTTAGTTAAATAATTTATCTATTGAATTAAATTTAAATAAAAGTACACTTTGTATTAATTTCAATCAAGTATTTGTTTCTTAAAATGTTGTGTTGTGTAATCTTATCAGTGATTAAATTTTTTATTTTATGTACGTTTTTAATTTAATTAAAATCAATAGTAGTATTATAGTATAATCCTAATGTTTGTTATAGTATAAGTCTTGTAGTTATTTGTAGTATTTATTTTTATGAATTATTAAATATAGATTTTAAGTAAATTGAAGGATCTATTGTTTTTAATAGCAACCATTTTTTCTGGTACCTACTATTTTCTATCTAATAGTTCTAGTAAGTTACACTACGGGTCAGAATTTGAAAATGTGATTAGTGTTGAGCAGCTAACACACGGACTATTATTATTACTTTACTCTGCATAAATCAATATCATCATTAAAATATTATAATTTATAAATTTAAATTATCATAATTTATTAACATTAAGCAGTAATCTTTTTAAAACTAAAATAAAAATTTTGATATTTTTTAACTTATATTATTATTAGTGATGTTACATACAGATTGATTTTAAACTAAACTATGATGTTCAGTTCAAAAATCAAACTTAAAATTGCAAATAATTGAAGGGAACCAAATTCTCAATAATTAAGTTATAAAATCCAACTTGATAAATTTGATTATTTGTTAGAGTGATAAAAATATAATGAATGTTTTCAAAAGTTAACAAGACAAGTTATGACAGCTAGAAGAGGAAGACTATCTCTTCAATGGGTAAAAAAACTAGTTTTTACATGACTATATCATATAATTAATAATTATACATAACTTTATTCAATATATACTTTTTTAATTACAGAAAAATGTACTTGCAAACTTATGCCATAAAATAACGAAATGTAGATTTTCAATGATGCAATAAGTATTACCATTTATTTTAGATTCTAAGTGAAGCAATGAATCTTACAGTTTTACAATGATTATTTTTTTTCTGGAGACATTTTTTGCCAACTTAACTTTGTCCAAAAGTTTCATCCAACTTAATAGGTAGAAAATTCAATGTAGATTGTACTTTTAGGGTTTATGCATGTCAATAGTTTTTTCAAACGAGGGAAAAAACAGCCTAAAATGGACCAAAAATGGCTTAGTCGCAGTTGACAACTTTTTCAGTCATTCGAATGTAGTAATTTCGTTATTACTTCAAAATAATGTTGCTAGAAACTTGACATTTTTACCATATTATTGACGTATCACTACATCTATGAAAAAAATTTGACAACTTTCGGGCTAAAAATAGAACGGAAAATGCCTTGTTCTTTTAAAAGTTTATCTCTTAGTTACGTTTTAAATATTTGTCAAAAACTTGAAAATTTTATATGATTCATCCATATATTTCTCTAACAATTTTGAAAAAATATTAAAAATCATAATTCAGGATTTTTTTTTATTGGTGTTTGACAAGTTGACTGCCTTGTGCATCAAATTTAACTCACATAAAGCTACTAATGAAGCATTCTTAAAAATGCAAAGGCAGTCAATTTATTAAGTAAATTATATGATTTTTAAATATGCAAAAAAAATCTTTTCTACAAACTCAAAATTCAATGAATCGTCCACATTTTTATTCTCATAAGACTGCTTAGACCCAGTAACAATATGTAAAAACATATAAATCCAGTCCCTAGTAATGACCTATCTTGTATTTTATAATAGTATATAGATTATAGAAGATTAATTTCACATTCAAAAAAAAATTATTTAATAAAAGACTTATAAATATTGAAGCAAATATCAATGTCCATAAGTAGATTGTAGTTATTTCTATTTTCTGATGTTTTCCATAATATAAAACGTTATATCAGACCATTGTATTTTAAAATGTATTAATTTAATAAAATCAAAATAGAAATAGTTATGTTTTACTAACATTATAACATCCTTAGTGAAATTTAAATAAAAACATGTTCGCATTGATGAGATATTAATATTTAGAAAATTAACCCTATAGGTACATTTGAATAATCAAAATATTCTCAGACAATAACGTCGGGTCCATAAAAATAAAATTTAGTCAAACACTCGATAGTGAAAATATATTTTGCATAGATGAAAAGTTTATAATGTGACAAACAATATTGTTTAGACCTAAGCTGTATTAATACAATTTGGAATTTTTCCTATAACGGTCAGTTAATGAATTTATAAAAATAAGAAATATTATTAAGTACGTGAATTATGTAATTAATGTGTACTTTCTTCATATTATTTCCTAGTAAAATATCAAATTCTAAAGCACAACCATAGCCGTAATATTGTGGTCCCTGTGATCAGCGTAGTTCACATTGAATAAAAAAAAAAAAAAAAATTAGATGAATTAATAAAATGTATCAAATAATATTTATTTGTAAACATAACCATGTAATAATAATAAAAAAAAATATATATTTATTAAAAATCTAGATCGATAAAAAGCTAAATCCACGTACAACGAAAACAATGGCACATTGAACAAAATAACGAGATTATCATTGTATAGGAATCACACCGCCGGATTCTTGTTTCACAGCACCCATTTCTTCGAGGAGCGCGGGCAAACCTTCGGGAATCCTCCCTTCGTCGATTTCGACACACCATTGCCTGTACTACGAGACGGAAGAGAAACAAAAACAAAAAAAAAAACACAAAATTTACAACTGTCCGTTCAAAAAAAAAAAAAAGAAAAGAAATTTGCTCGAACGATGACGAATACCTTTTCCAACTCCTGTCTCAGCGAGAAGACGGCTTTCTCGCGGTCCGTCACCAACTCTTCGAGGTACTGGTAGCGTAACTTTTTCCTAGCACGGCACTCGCGGGCGCTCTGTCGGCTCCTCTCTGGCGACAAGCACACGTACGTGACAAAAAAAATAAATAAATAAAAAAAAAACAGTAACGCGAGGCTACTCACCAAGTTTCGCCTTGATGTCCACTTTGTCGCTGGACTTTTTGCCGGGCTTGCGTCCGCGCTTGTTGGCCACCGGAGGCGGAGTGGTCGTGGTCGTGGTCTCTTTCATCTCTTGAGCTTGTTCCTGTCGACAACGGGAGAAAATAAAAACAGTAAAAAAAAAAAAAAACCGTCTATAACGCGTCCGCGTTCCGTCGGCGGTGCTCGAACGCACGGAAAAGCGAGAAACGGATCGACGCGCACACAGAGCAAAACGTTACTCACCACCTGGACGAGACCGTCAAAGTCCTGGGCGTTGATGAACGACTCTTCGAAGTCCATGGCGACGGGTGCGGGAAACGTGTGCCGGATGTTCGCGGAAACGTACGCGGGCTGTCCGTCGAGGTGTCGAAAACCCGCGCGAAACTCGGCGATGTTTACAAAACAATGGACGCGCGACGATGATAAGCGCGCGAGACGTTCTCGTACGGAATATATTATACCTATGACGCAGTAATTATTGCAGCCGAGGCGGTCGTAAACAGCAACAGCTGTTTTTGTCGCACGCTCGACGACCCGCGTTGATAATGCACGTCTGTCGACGGCAGTGGTTATCATCATGCCAGACTCAAATATGACATCGATGTACATCACTATCGCGATATTCGGGCCGTCGATGTTTCGATTTTCCGAAACGATTGTTCGGCACCGTAATCGTCGTGGTAATTTATGGATGGGTTACAATCGAATGATTTTAACAATCGAACGATTAGTAACCGAAGAGAAAAAAAATAATCGAATAGAGTATGACGTACTATGATTCGTAATTGTCGACTTTGTTAAAACCATTCGACTGTTGAATTATCGGCTGACAAACATTAAATACCCGACACTTTCTTAAGTTATTCCATTCATAGGAGGTCTGTAGTATACGTTAACCAAAGTAGCGACTAAAATGGCGACAGGAAATTCAATCAAACAAAATTTAATGGAAATCATAGCTAGACGTTTGGGAATATTGGGCCAAAACGAAACGGTCGCAAAAGCGACATTTACGGACCCGAGATTTAAAAAAGCAGGATTCGGAACAGACGAAAACGCGACGAACGCTGAAAAATTAATAACTGACGAACTTGTGCGTACTGAAAAATACTCATGATATATCATTGAATCTTCAACACCTCCGATAAACATTGAACCTAATTACATTATTATGGGAACAGTTTGACAGTAAAGTCTCAAAAATCGAAACTAATTCGTCCACTGACATTTCAACTTCACCGATGCTTCGTCAATACTTGGAAATGCCCGACTTGAGTCGAACCGAATGTCCTCTAAAATTTCGGATTCAACGTAAAAGTACATTTCCAGAACTTTATGAACTTCAACTCAAATATTTGAGTTTTCCTGCGATTTCTGTTCCTTCTGAACGCGTATTTTCGGAAACGCGTCAGTTGACAAATGACCGCCGAAATCGACTTCATCCTAATAATTTTAGATAACATTAATTTTTTTTAAAATAGTAATTCAATTTTAACGAATTAACTTTGTATTCATTGTTATATATACTCAGCTTTATTAATCAAAAATATAACTGAAAGATCATTTAAAATAGATTAAAAACCAACTTTGTGCTTGATGATTATATTAAAAATATTCAATGATAAGTCACTGGTAAAAATTTGTTTTTGAATAATTTCGAAAATGTCGCTTATATGTCCTTTTAGATTGCCGTCGTCGATTTGTAGTTTATATTGACAACTGAAACGTAAAAAGTTATTCGACATTCAAATGGGCCGGATCGGTGATTTCAAAATCTGGCCACCCTAACGTATACCGTGATCACGGGAATGAAACGAAATAAATCACGTATGCCACGTATGGATAATATAATATACACGCGAATCGACGAAATAGCTTGATGGCGTCGGAATAACGTACCGATTGTACATCGCTGGGTTTCGCGTGGTTTCGGCGAAAAACTGTACGCTGGTGGACGGTAAAATCATCGTTATCCCAGCTCTCTCGGAACCGTCGGCCGAAAACAACCATGATTCCATTCGTCGGTTTTGAATTTAATTTAACGTCACACCGCTCTCGGTGGCGTCACGCGAATCCCCAGGGGCGAATATCGAATCTATACCTATCCGCACTTACATTTGTACAGTTTATGTCGTAGCAGTGGCGCCGAGCTCTAAAAAAAGTACTATTGTCAAATTTATTTTCACAAGGTACCACCCTCCAAAATTATTCCAACTATTATATTACTTTATGTCTTATGATACTACCTACGTTATATGAGGAGCCTTAAGATTCTAATGACCATTAGGGGCTAGGCCCAGTAGGCCCCTAGGACCACCTACCCCCAGGGCCGGATTTAGAGGACTGGAGGCCTCGGGGCATCAAAGGAGTGGGGGCCCCCTGTTTTTTAATAATAATTTTTTTCAAAGTTTAAATTATTTTTCTTTTATTAGTATTTAACAAACAGATATATAATTATAATCGGAAACGAGAAATTAAATTTCAGTGTTAAAAAACGGAACCTTTCTAGCTTTTTTTCGCCGAAAAGTCGTTGATAAGTTCGCTGAAATCCAGTTCCCGAAATAAATCGCTTCCGATGCTCAGGAGAGAAAGTTTTGATGGACGGTTTTGTCCCATCGTGGTTCGAAGCCAATTTTTATAATCTTCATTTTTGAAAATGAGCGTTCGGATTGACTGATAAACAAACATGCTGGTGACATCGAATTTCACGGAATTACCCATCGGCACTCAGTGTTAAATTTATTTTTATCCTATTGGCCACTTTCGACAAGACGGCGCGGCGGGGTGACAGTGTATTTGTAATTTGAATGAT
Source organism: Therioaphis trifolii (assembly GCA_027580255.1). NCBI lineage: Eukaryota > Metazoa > Arthropoda > Insecta > Hemiptera > Aphididae > Therioaphis > Therioaphis trifolii. The sequence goes on from CM050407.1 coordinate 16,502,571, forward strand.
TCTTTTTCCAAAGTCACTATTGTGGAGGCCCCTCTTTTGTGGAGGCCCCTGGGCTATCGCCCCGATTGCCCTCCCCTAAATCCGGCCCTGCCTACCCCATTTAAGCTATTGTTTTAACAACACTTATTAAGGGGGTTCGGCGCCACTGTGTCGTAGCATTTTACAAAGTCGTCCGCAGCAGTCGTCGCTAATGGCGGAACTACGGCCCCGGGCCGACTGAGCCTTGGCCCCGGCGAATATCGTCTCGGAATATTTTGGTACAACGTCGTTTGCTGATTCACGCAACGGTTATTGTCATCAGTGTTCCCGTTGGACAGTGGCGCCGATCCCTATGTCTGGGTATTGCAGTTGCAATACCTGTTAAGGGCGGGCGTCAGTGCCGGCCCGCGATCTATTTTGGGGCTTTAAGGTCATATTTGATGTCTAAATTTTAATGTAAACTAATAAAAATCAACTTTTATTTCTATAAAACACAAAATTAGTACCTGCCAAGATATGAATAATACTTTTAGTACTACACGATCACGGTGAGATAAATGTGACTTGATAATTATACTTTTACTTATATAAAAAAAAAAAATTAATAAATAAATAAAATAAAAAATATTATTTAAAAAATGAATACTGCTTAGAATATATATATAATATTACTTAAAACATTTTTTTTCGCTTTTTTTCCTGCAAACAGGTCAATTGTTTCATTATAACTCAACGAATATAATATTATATAGTCTCGATGTGGACTGTGGTCTAAATTCGTAGATCGCGTATAATTTCAATGATATAACCATAATTATTCATAGAAAAGTTCGTACCTAGTACCCAAGGTTTATAAATAATAGATCTGTATATAAAGTACAAACCTTGCCTAGTACCTCGATACATAATATTATACGAAAATACTAAAATGAAATCTCACTTAATATTCCACTAATAATATGATCGTATTAATTACATTTTGTAAAGTTCACAAATCACAAATCATGCGAAAGAAAAAACCAAAATGATTCTTTTTTGTTCTTTTTTTTCGTAGTAATATGTGAAGTAGGTCGGTACACTTTATGAGGGCTGGCACTGGACTGGGCGTGGTAAGGCTGCGAAACATACTCTAGGTTAGATTTTCACCGATGGGAGGAAAAAAGCGAAAATCTGATCTGATATTGGTAATTAGCGAAATAATATTACACGAAAAACAATATTGAAAACCGATGTGACAACGATTATAATATATCATCGTTAAATTTCGAGTAAATAAAATGTGTTCTGTACGTGTTTTACAATAATTACGGTCGAAATGAAAATGAATCGACTATAATATAGGCACTTTTAAATAATGAAACGAGAACAGCGTTTACAACATACTTTTTACACCTACCCTATATACCACCGCCTCCTAAACCCGATACTGAAACCACTCTAACTAATTTCAAAAATGAGTTACCCACCTAAGCGGTGTTCGTTTTTTTACGACCTTTTTTGTTTCGCGAACGCAATATCACGTTCCCCGGTTAAATTATTCACCGACATACCGCGAGAGTCCGTTTTACGTGGCTAGAACTTGCGTTTTGGTTTTTACGGCGTACCTATGATAATTCATTCGACAATGAACCGAGCGTCTGTTTTTATTGTTTTCTTGTTTAAAAGGTCTTGTGATAAAAATGTATCGACGATTCGAGTTGTCGCGGTTTCAACCCCTTCTGAAGGCAGTGGCGCCGTCCCTGTGTCTGGGTATTGCTGTCGCGATCCCTGTTAAGGGTGGGTGGTTGGGTGTGGTAAGGCTGCGAAACGCACTAGATTAGATCCACTCGACGGGAGGAAAAAAAAAACGAGGGGCAGTTGCTCGACCTATTGTGGTAAGGTGGATGGATACTAGCTTAGAAGGTATGCTCATAATGCTTTGAAATACCACTAAAAACTGTAGCTCCTTATTTCACGTGAAATAAATGTTCAATTTGTTCAAACCGTTGCTTAAAATTTCACGTGTATTTATAATTTTGTTCACGTGACTCCGCGAATTTATATGATCACGGTGAATACGTGAATTGATATAGGTAATCATGTTCGTCGCCATCGGTCCTCGTGTGCAGTGACTATGTGTAAAATAAGCCTAACATTAAGTATAAATGTTTAGTATAAACGCTCAGCAAATAATATCAACAATATAATGTTTTATACAAAAACGTTAATAGTTTAATGTTAATTTATGTATAGAACTACACGAAACCAATTTAAGCAAATAGATAATGCAATAATAAATAACGTATGAATAAATAATTATCTAAGAAATTATGATAAATAGATAAACACAATAATGAAAAAAAAGACATATTATTTATAACTTTTTAGTAATTTTTTATAATTTAATAATGGGCTTGTATCCATGTGATGCCCATCTCAACTCAAAAAATATAATATTTAGTGCAACGATTCTCGATTTTTGGTGTAAAAACATCAGCATGTCGACGTTTTTATTCAGTACCTAAAATCGGTTTTTGGAATGCAATATGTGACCACCGTGTAGGTATCATTTACCAAATTAACAACATCTTTTTGTTTTTTAACGACCATTTTTTACACAGCAAAATTTTTGGTTAATAGGTACACCTATTCACGCGCGTGAATACGATTCATATACGTGTTCACGTGATTAAGCTTTCGTTGATTCACGTGTATTATCCATACGTGATTTATTTCGTTTCATTCACGTGATCGCGGTATACGTACATTCATATTCACGTACCAAAACGAGACCCGTACTAAAAACAGTAGAAAGTTTTTACTGAAAACTGACTTCGGCACCACGGCCGTCTCTGAAGGCGTTGGCGATATTTCACGAAATTCCGACACGAACCTATCGTATGCGCGTAACAACGGTATGCGGTAGTCGACGGACACGCGTGGATTTCCCATTTCGTTTGTTTCAAAATTTTTTCTCTTTCGATTTCACGACCATACTGCAGGTATAATCGAACACGGTGATTTATTCGACCGGCAATGGCCGCTGTAGAATAAAAATTGTTATCCGATCGCCTGTTTTATGTCTGTGCACGGAAATAATAACGCGCAGCATACGGGCGACATCGATTTTTTTCCCACTCGTTGCAGTGCTCCGAGATCATTCGTTCGTTTTTTTTTTTTTTTATTATTCGCCGTCGAGCTGCACACCACGCGAATCGTTATGTTTCCACGCAAATAAAAACCTAACGCGGTATCCGCATATAAGCCGGCGGGGGTGCGCATGAAAATAAAAAAGCAACAGCAACAACAACGAAATGTAAAGAGACTGCGTAACGTAGTTCTGTACTCGGCCATCGCGGCGGGGGCTCGGTGAAAAAACTGCAGGTATTATAAAATATAATACATCGATACTTACCGTTGATATACGATGTACGCGGGCCGTCCCGCGATCGAACCGCGTAATATGCGTTTTATCCGTTTTTTCACGAGTAATGCATTTTTTTTTGTAAGTACTGTGTTACGGTTCAAAAAAATAGAAAAAAAAATCAATTTTCCCTCGGTTTCACTCGTTGGTTTCGGACAAATATTGAAATTTTCATACACCGCACATTTTATTCAATCTTGCCCACGGGCGTTTTATTTAAATTATCACACCAAGGCGACTAGTTGGGGGATTTCCCCCCGTCCCCATTTCTACTAAACACGATATATTTGAATTTCAAGATTGAATTTTTAATTATGACCTTAATATTTTCAAGATAATGAAATCTTATCTCGAATAAAAAAAAAAATATTTTACTACTTATTTAATACATAACCAACACTGAATACCTTCCTAGACGATATAAAATGAGTTGAAAAAAAAACCTTTTTTTGATTTTAATAATTACATAATATACAATATAAAAGATATAAATACATAACAAAAACGAAAAAGAAATAAATGAGACCCGCGCGGCTAATATTATTACCAGCGAAATCTATTAGATTTTTGCGCAACTTTGTCAATAATATTTTCATTGTTGAAGTAATTTATAGTTCTTTCCTATTTGTAAAGACGGAAGATTAGTAAATCTATTCTGTTCTATGTCGTTACGTAACCGATTTTTAATGCGGTGCATCGACGAATACGACCTTTCACACAGTGGCGGATCCAAGAGAGGAAGGGGTCCCAAGCTACCCATTGTAATACACTAACATCCAAAACATCTAATTTTATTAATAGAATATCGAAAAATATTTTCATTTATCATACTGTATTGTTGGAGCGTGGTCGTTATTCGTAGCATTATAGCTCTCTCTCTCTCTCACATACATTAGTCAAATTATATCGTACTTTTGCTCTTGACCCCCCCCCCTCCCCCCACAAACAAAAATTTCTGTATTCGCCACTGCGGTTTCACATGTAGTTAATAAAATCGGTATGGTAATTGCTACTTGAATCAATTTATAAATGTTCGGGTAAACTTCTGGATCACAAGCGTTGATATTCGTAAATACAAAATAATGGTCTTAAAATAATTTTTTAAGCTAAAAAAAAACTGGGTATGTTAATTTATGACTCGGGGGTGTTCAGCACCCCCTGGTACCCCCGTATGTGCGCCGACGGCGGCGTCACGTCCACGCACCCTAGATCGTAAATTCACAAGCAACGCTCTACGAACCGGTACATATCAGCTTTTTAATATTTTAAATTTGTTTTATTTTACCAAGCTTCATTATAGCGACGCTTATTGGCCACGGGTTATGGTTTATAAAAACCGAAAGTTTCTAAAAATGTCAACGATAAATGGGTAAAATAAAAAAAAATTAAAAAAAAGAACCATAGCAATTGCTGAAATTTTTACTTTATCAAAAAGTATACTCGACCAATCCGACTCAACGGTCGTCGTCTGATAATTTTAACCGGCCAGGAAGTTACGTTTATTGTTTTGTGTTCCGTCGACAATACCCGCGGGGTCGTACTGATTTCGCCATAGCGCACGTCGTTATTTCGCTCCGATTACGCGAAATTCGCGATCACACGATCGCGAAACCGCTCCCTGCGCCTGATTCAATTTGAATTCATCTAATTATACCGTTCACAATGAAGTCTCGGTGGTTCCGGGCGCCGGTCGAGTGCCCCGGCTGGCAGCTCGAAGTGATGTGGGAAAGTTTGTACCTTTTTCGGAATGTTTAATTCCAGATCATTATTATGTAATTTTATTGTACGCATAAGCACTTTCGAGCGACGCGCGGACATTGTTTCGTGGTATTTATGACATCAAAGGCCTGGGAAAGTTCGTGAGTTATTACACTCCCCGTGTCTGGAGTGGAAAATAATTGTTTGAAAATTTTATTTTAAAAATAGCAAAACACTACATTATTATTATACGTGAAAAGTTCACTTTCTCGTCGTTTTCGCGTCGCGGGCAGATTGTTGTTAATTTTATTGATTTGTGTTTATTAAAAAGTCTCATCGATATCATCTCGGTTTGCCGCGGTAATTTGTTTCGAATTCGCTCGAGTATTTATCGACTGTTTTCAACGACGTCGGGGGGGGGGGGGAAGTTACTCGTACAGGTTTGAATTCGCGTTTCAGTTTCAAACGGCTGCGAGTAATTCACTCGATTCGAATTATCTACTGGTAAAATCCGTCGACCACAACGAATCAGGCGTTTACGTGGGTTTGAAAAAAAACAAATATTTTCCCCCGGTGTTAAAATTATCAAAACTAATTGTTCCGAAACCGTTTCATCGCGAACGGTATTTGTGTACGCCACTGTCGTGTCAATCCAATAGGTTTTAGAAAAATTATCGTACCTACCATTTGACACGACACCTAATTGACCTCGGTGAGGTGGTGTGTCAAAATTTTTGAACTGTTCATCATTCACGTGCACAGATAATAAGTTAGAAGCCGGTATAGAACAGTTTTATTCAACAATAAGTCAAAAAACAAAAAAATAAATAAAAAATAAATATGTTTTTGTGTTCGTTTGTCCAAATATTACATTTTTTTTTTATAGTGATTTTGTTTATAAAACGTTTTCTTTCCATACCGTCGCGTTTGTACATACGAGTACTTTATATATCCTCGTACTAAATTTATTCAAATGTTTTTGCACACGTCATGTATATTCCGGATTTTTCACCTTACCATTGATTCGTTGTAAAATATAAAAGACTTACGTTGTAATTCTTGCGTACACGTTGCACGAGCTTAGGGTTGCAGTACGCTTTTGAATTTTTGTTATTGATTCGCGAAAATGCAATAAAGTTCATCTTGAAGAGAGAAAGAAAAAGAAAGAGAGGAAAAAGAAAAAGAAAGAGAAAGAGATAGATAGATAGAGAGAGAGAGAGAGAGAGAGAGAGAGAGAGAGAGAGAGAGAGAGAGAGAGAGGGAGAGAGAGAGAGAGAGAACTCTCCGTTGCCCTACACTACAAGAGTAAATCTATATTATGTAATATAATTTTAAGATTATTAAATACCACGTGGTGTATTCGAGTACTTGTCTTAGTCCAACCAAGGGCAATTATTTCGTTATTTCTCCCTTAAGGTTTCGTGTCTTGTGTTTGAATACAATTAATGTGTCTTAATAGTTCACTTGAATAATGGCATTGTTTGAGTGCATTATTTACTTTAGAGCTATAGAGCGCAACGTATTGAAACCGTAAGCACAATATTTAAGTTCTCTAATTCCTTTATAATTATTATTTCTCTTCTAATTGGTGCCAAATGAAATATACGTATGTGTATTGTATACAATACAAGGATACATCAGAGCGTATCACGAATATCTGACGCATGGAATAACTTCAATATTTTTTAAATTCAATATTTTAAATTTTTTTGAAAATAATCAACGATACTGCGCTGCAATGAAAACGTATAAAAAGGATTTATTTTTATTTTTGGAACCGGAATTTGAAAAAATTTTTATTTTATTTTGTAGTTTAAAAAAAAAAAATACCCGAACCAGCCATTTTGTTAACCAGATTTTGTGAAAAATGTCGTTGGAAATATCTCATTAAAGTTGAGTCATTTATTCATTATTATATTTCAAACTTTTTTATACACTCTAAACACGTGAATCGATATGCGTACAATCTACTCGTGTAAACGTACATATCTGCATTATAGTGTATTGAACCACATCGGTTTTATAAAATAACGACTAGCATTGATTTAAGTACCCAAAGGGTAGGTATTTTAAGCTATTTTTATTTGGATTGACGATTAATCGAATATTACTACAAGAGCAGAATTCAATTTAAAATAATCCAAGTAAAAAGCTTTGTGAGTTAAACTTTTCGGAATATGAAAACAAAATCAATGATCAAATTATACGTTTCTCGTGTTGTTTTTAATTCTTGTTTTATCAAAAGTAATAACGCAAAACATAACGTATAAAACCGTAGAATTATATTATAATGTTTATTATTTTTCAATATAATTATTAATAGTTTGATTTGTTTTAAAGGTATTCCGTTATAAAAAAAAAAAAAAAAATATTTGAATTTCAAGCCGAGAGTTTGATTCCGAGTAAAAAATGCCAATGTTTGTTTTAAACTTTCAATTTTCATAATCGATTATTAGTTTTAAACGAATATAATATTTTTAAGTTTTAAAAATAGTTTTGTCTTCAAACCATTTTAAGTTTCAATCGGATTTTAATTTCAATCAATAACAAATTATAATTTTTTGTCGGTCCATTGCCGTAAACATTTTAATTAATATAAAACGCCGTACCGTTAAGTGGGTTCCGTATGATACCGCAGGCGTCAAAAGTTTGGACGGGTTAAAATTCATATTTCATACACGTTCACGAGTTTGGACGTAGACAACCGTGAAAACCGACAGCTACCTTTTGTCAGCCGTGCACGTATTGTGTTTGTGTTGAGAATACCAATCGAAACTTACAATATTTTCAGAGTAGATTTAACACCGTTTTGTTTACGTGATTGACCCGGTACGGTTATCAGAAGCACGACTGTATTTGTATTTGTATTTTTTTTTTCATCCCGAGTTTTCTTTTTCGGCACCGACGACATCGATCAGCTCTATGGATCATGGACCGTTTTCACGATGACGCGCGAAAGTCTAGCGCGAAACGAAGTACGCCCAGTTTTTTTTTGGTTTTTTGTTTTTTTTTAAATAACGTTTATTGAAAATTTACAATCTATACCGTGTGCACAGTAAGTAAATTTGACGGGAGCGATGTCAATGATGGGTTGGAGAAAAGGCGAGTCTCGCAGTAGAGCTACTTTTACACGAATCTTAATTTAGTTTAATCGATTTTTGAGAAGGTCTCCGGGCCAATTGCGATTTAGACGTCCGGTAGGCAGGGCCGGATTTACCTACAAGCAAAATAAGCATTGCTTACGGTCCTCGAAAAAATTCGGGCCGTAAAATGTCCGGTATAAAAAATATATATATATGACTAGCTGACACGGCAAACGTTATTCTGCCGTATAAATTTTCAAATAAATCGGACATTAGTGTAAAACATTATCTTATATTATCTAACAAATATATTATACACGAAAAAAAATTCATTAAAATCGGTCGAGCCTTTTCGGATACGTTATTTTCGTTGCGCGCATGTCGAGGTTAATAAGTGCTATACGAGATAGTGAATATAGTATTATACAAACATATTGTTACCTCCCCTAAATTAGTAAAACGACTATTTATAACAGAAAACAGTAATCTTTTGTGTATTTTATCGATGTTACTTAATATATTTATCGAGTAATTAATAAGGCCCATTTGAATCATTTGCTTAGAACACCTAATCCGGCTTTGCGGGTAGTGTTGCCTGGAAGAGATTTCGAGTGTAGTCGAGATATTATTTGGTCTGGGGTGGCCTCGCGTTTTGAAGTGGAATCTCTGATAGATGGTGACTGCAGTCTGGTGGTTGTTAATGGATGGAACTTTGACATCTTCACGTAGAGCGGCGTTCGTGACGAACCACGAGGCTTTGACTCGGTTTTTCATGAACGGTCCTCGAAAACGTGCGAACCAGACGTCGAAAAGAATACGAACGCTTAAAGTCGGCGTCGACCACAGTTTGTAAGTTTAACGGACATTACGCTGTCGTTCGTACTCGCACATTTACTTTGCTTATTTCATTCGTATACGCCGTGTCGCGTAATACGCGTCATGGTGACGTCGTATTCACCGGAGATATGAGTCGTTTTCTCTTTCGCCCGTTGCGTATTGTGGTAAACGGCGTCGCCGAACGCTCGGATGCTAAAGCGTGTTCGTGCCCGAGGCATCCATGATGTAATCCAATAAAGAATATAGCGGATATATACCGGATTGTTGCGAATACTTGGTCCCGAGAGGGTTATTGAACCTCCTATATCGAATCCCTCGTGGAATTTCCGCTGCGAATGTTGTATAGTCACTATTGTTAACGTTTGAATATTCCCAATTTTACAAGCGGAAAAAAAGGAACACACTGCTTTATCCAAAGATTTCTTTTGAGATTTGATCAGATGTTTTTAGAAATATTCAGGAACGAAAAAAAAAATGTTTACATTTAATGAAAAAGTGTTTTGCGAGAGTTTAAGTAAAAAAACAAAAAACAAATCGTTATACTCGTAATACGCCGTATACGCGTGTGGTCATGCAGAGTGTAATTATTTTTTTCTCTAAATAACAAATAGTACTGATTCAAAACGTAATAATCGATCGCCAATGAACGACGGCGGATATAATTGCGTATTTTTAATTGGAAAAATACGCGTTCAAATGTTTTACTTATGATTTGATGTCTCTGAACAAGAATACGAATATACCTACTCGATATATTATGCGACGTCGAAAAACCGAATACGATACGGGGCCCAATAATAATATCATGTTATTCAGGCACGGAAGTAAAGGGTGGCCTGGGATGGCCCGGCCACCCATTTTTATTTACTGGCCACCGCACTAGCCACCCCCACTATATTTTTAATATATCCAGTTTTTAATCGAGTCAAAGTGAAAATAATGTTGAGCCATATGTTTGGAAAATGTTTGCCTGATATTTGTTATTACGTAGATTACTCTATTACATTATGTAATATGTGATATAATGACCATATATAATGACCCATGGGTCGGCAACCCGCGGCTCGCGAGCCACATGTGGCTCTTTCGGTCTAAAGTTGAGGCTCTCCAACTACACACAAAAATTAATATCTTATGTTCAAAAACAATATTTTATATCTATAAAATAATTTGATAGTGCCCGCATGGAGCACAGTCTATCGTTGTAAAATGTTTGTTACAGACTATAATACATGTCGTCAAAACCGATGATCGCGATGCTATCTACAACTAATTAGTCATACGCCGTCTTTATTATTAAAAAATGTTTTTTTTTTTTTTTATAAATTTATAATATTATTATAAAGTAATTTTACTATTATTATGTCTATTAAAATTTAAAAATAAAATTATATTTAAAAAATTACGAACATTTTTAGTGGCTCTTTAAAATCTGGAAAATGTTGTGTATTGTAACTTTTGGCACTTCCGTCAAAAAAGGTTGCCGACCCCTGCACTATTACATATTAAAACATTCTAAATTCATATAATGACTGATATGAGTATAAACTGATCGTAGGCACTCGTCGACAGCCGAATTCATCGAATCAAGACACACAATGACTAGCGATATCGGTATACTATAGTTATTAAAAATAAAAAAATATGTATTTAGTAAGTGTACTCACTTTTTGTTGGATTATTTTCAGTGGGGGGAGGGGTGAGTAAATGTCGGCCACTCAAGAAAAATGTTAGTCGCATAATTGGGCCACCGGGGTGGTGTAATTCTAGCCACGTGCCTGATGTCATTTAACGAAACTATATTAATCATATTATATTTATAAACAATTAATATCGTTACGGTGTAAATAACACATAAGAAAAGAACGTTTGGGATATTCGATTAAATATTTTAGACGTTCGTTTCAACCATGTCACGCAGCGGGGTTAGAATATACCAATAGTTTTTTTTCTGCTTTTTACCCGACAAAATCCATGTAAACTTCGTGTTGCCAAGACGACTGATGTAATAACATTAGAAGTATTTTTTATTTTTTTTAAAAATTTTTATCTCAACATCGTCATAATCGATTGTGTTACGGCTCGTGATACATCGAAACAGCCGATCTCAACGAGTGCTGTATCGTAATATTTATTATATTATGCTTATTCGCGCGCACAGATTCAATCGTCGTTGTACATTACGATTTTTAAGACCCGAAGTATTGATCGTATCGATTTATTATGAATTTTATTTCGCGTGAATAGTGAAAACTATTTCGTATCGTTTTCCGAAAACGTTTTAATCTTCGTAATGTATTTTTTCAATACGTTATGATAAACAATGTTTTTTTTTTGTATTTTCTGTGTTATGCGGCTCGACTTTTTTTTTCCGAATATGCGCTATAATATTTTTAAACAGACTTGAAAAAGGTACCGAAAAAACGAAAAAATTGTCTTCCTGCTCTTGAACTATACTCGTGTATAGTGAATTGTAAAATATTTTATTTTCTTAAAGTTTTCATCGCGTAAAACGTTCAACCCTTTATGTTCGAGACCTGGCGATTTAACATGATCTCACTCATATATTAATGGAGTTGAAAACGGTTTTATTTTATTTTATTTAAAATTAAACGGCTAAAAGTTTTTTTTTTTCATACACATTTAAAGTTGGAGTTGTAATATTTCTGTCCATAGCACTGAGGTGTCACTTAGAATCTTTCTGTTGCATAAATATGATTGCTCGTTTCTTCAAGATTTACTTGAACGTGTATTAATACATTTTTATACGTCCTTTACCAACATCTTTTCCGAGGAGTAAAGTGACGAAAGGCGATTTTTTCCACCTCCATTGTCTTAACATGATTTTTTTCATCGATTGAATATTATAAGCAAGGGACTATAAAAGGCCTTGTTATAGATTATAAAAATTGCTCACTAACAATATACAAATATTGAAAAAAAAAGGAAGGGACTACGGACGCCGCTGTAGGCACTTCACAAGTAATAAAAAAACATCAATTTTTATACACAAAATAATTTTATCGTGTTTACGACATTGCATCGTAATTAATTAATGTCGTTGGTTAATCGATATAAGAGTTAAAGTATAATTTATATTTTTAATACTTTTTTTATCAATAAATTAAAAAAAAAATTACAGTCGTTCAAGTTTACGTATGGCTATAAAAATGATCTATTCAAAATACGAGTATTATACTGAACGCCTTCATTACACCTTTGTAACATTTTACTGGTAATATTTATGTTTTCTCGCTACAATCTACTATTTATATTTTATTTCATTTTCAAGAACTAAGTATTTTCCGGGTTATTAAAAAAAACCTCATTGGGTTTTTTGTTGTTTTTTTTTTGTTGACATTTTACTTAAAAGACAAATACTGAAAGTGCCTTTCTGAATTGTCGAATGATTTATTTATTTCTTTTTCGGCAGACGACGAATGAATTATTGAAGTTTTTTCTCTTTCAAACATTTTTTCCCTCGAATCGGCCCCTATGTTTAAGTTATGAAAATATTTTTCGAACCCGACTCCGTATCAACTAGGTAGATATTTTTTAGATTTTTTTAAATTTGAGACTATAAGGATCTATTGTTTTTACAATGATTTTTATGTTTTTTTTTCCTATGGCCACTTTTTCTACTATTGTAGTAACAGAAACTTTATCCAAAAGTTACGTTCGACTCTTCTGTTGATCAGATATTGTTTCTTCTGTGTACATAACTCGAACAAGTCGTTTCACTCTATATTCAAAACGTTTCAATACTTATGAAAAACTACCACACATATGGGGAACATTTGTCGTAAACAAACTTTTCGAGTATTAGACCTTAGTTGTTACTTGTTAGCTAGTGTAGTATAGCTCTAAAAGTAATGAATAACCGTCTTTGTATCGCTGGATATTCTCATTATTTAAAAATAATGAGAAATGTTTTTTTTTAATTTTATGAACACAAGTGCATAGTATTGATTTTCTGTAGAAAACGAATACATAAAAGTAATGGCCACTTGTAATGAGCTAGCCTAACCAGGACGACTAGTATGGGAAAATAGTCGGAAAATTTTTTTAAAATTATTTTATTTACTTTACAGAGTACGTTTTGACTCTGGAGAGTATTGAATCGAGTTATTACTACATAATTGTAGATAAATATTTATATTTTTGAATCTACGAACCATCAAAGCGTATGTGTAAAATATTTTTATCGATAACAAATTTATATGGGTAAAAAAAGAAAGACCAATGCATATTTGCGTTTATAATTATTTATGGATGAAATACACTTTTTTATTTTTGAATCAGTATCCAAACTCGTTCTAGCGTGGTTAGCTATAATCGTAGAGGACCCGATAGTCGTAAATATAGCTTTTGTAAATTGTGAAAAATGTAATTACATTTCAGATCGTATTTTGAACGTAATGTTTTCATATCTGAAAATTTGTTTTATAATAATATGAAAATAATATAAACTTATTAATATAATTGAATTCTCATTTTGAATTTGCTGTACAATAAAATCAAATAGAATAGTCATATTGATTTTTTTATAGTTTATTTAACTGTTCGCTTTGACTCTTTTTATTAAAATTTTTTCATTTATTCATTTTTATTTTACTATAGTAATAATAATAATAATAATTTAAACTTTGAAGTGCATTCATTGTTTTTTTTTTTTTTTTAGAGGTAAGTAACAAATAATATTTTTTTCACACACTTCATTCCTATTTAAAAATATGTTAGAAATTCGTATGAAAATCGTAGCGTGCATTCCGAGTGCCCGGATTAGAGTAAGTTGTGAAGTATACCATCGGTTGTTGTTTTGGATTAAACGAACTTCGTCGCGTGAAACCAATTTTCCAGAATTGTCGTTTTCGGGTACGTGCAGGTGCTGTTTCATCGACGAGTCCGTTCGACTTGAGTTTCAGTTTCGACGCGACTATCAGTATTTTCGTCTGTTCGCGGTCATGTCGTCAGTGTACGCATAGTTACGTTCGCTAAACGAACGGGCACGTGTACGCTGCGCAGTGCGTAAAACGAATTCAATGATTTGCGACCGAACGCACAACGTCATAAGGGCGCGTAGAAGGCGTCCGGTAAAATATTTTGAACAGAAGATCGTTTTTATAGCCGTGTGTAAACTCGAACGACTGTACGTTGGAAAAAATGTACCTAAACCTTTGGAACACGTTTATTTGATTCGATTCGGTTCAAAATGTTCATCGAACATTCCGAAAATCGATCGACGAAATTAATCAACAACACAACTCGGTCGATTCGAATACGGGCCTCGAAATTTGTTTTTGGCAATTGTCAAAAACCATGACTGTCGAGTTTGAGTACACGTGTTATCATCGTGCACTTTACCGCGATATCGATTTTACGACGATACGCGTTTTTTAATTTGAAGACGCAAAATTTCAATATTACATTATTTTTTATTCTCCGCCGTGACTTGTGCACTTATTGTGAAGATTACTTACGGACTGTGAACGGGTGAATTAAATTCAAATTTTCCGACAAAATAGCGGTGTATTTATTGTGTCGTAGTCGTTCTCCGTAGCTGCGATCGAATTTCGGTCTTATTATGTCGAAAAAAAAAATTGAAAAAAAATCGTCTTAATATATTATGAACCTATGATCAAGACAGTGGCCGCTGTTCTCAGAGTATTTATTACTATTCGATTGTACGGATTGTTTCGTAAACCATTCGCATAAAATATTTCGTCAGATGGAATAAAATAATTGACAAAACTTGGTGAAATGAACGATATAAGAATTTAGCCAAAAAATAAAATTAAGTTATAAAAAAAAACTGTTTTTTTTGAAAAATAGTTTGCGAATTTAAATTAATATCGTGTAAACCTTCATTTTAATAAACTTAGATTCGTTTGTTTAAAATATATAACTGCTTTATTATTACTTTTTTTTTTAACAAGTTGAATTATGGAAAAAAATATTATTTGACTTTGTCCGAAAATACTCAAAAGTTCGTAACTCAGTATTTACATCAAACACAATTACGTGCCCTAATTTAAATTATTATCTCAAGGTAACCGTTTTTTGATAATTTTTGGTACGAAAAAATAAAGTATTTCGGAATTTTCAGAAAGTTATTTGTTTCACTAAAAATAAAACATTATTAATTAAATTCATTTTTTAATTAATACATTTGTCTAATTTACAGCTGTTACATGGTGAAAATTCAAACACAGTTTTACATTCTTTTTATCTTTTTATTTTTTTTGTTTTTCCTTTTAATTAAAGTGAGGATAATTTTTTTGTTACATCATTCGAATTTTTTTTTTATTAATATCAAAATTTTTTTTTATAACTTATATAAGAACCTATTTAGTCTTTTTACATCTGCGTTGTCACGTGAATGTTATGAGCATACCGTAAAGATGTCGACACATTTTTATCGTTATTACTGACGTAGATTGGAGTGACCATATGTCCTGTTTTTTACATGATTGACCTTCATTTCAGAATTGTGTCCTGTTGTCTCGGCGAACGTCTCTCAGCACGCTTTTTTTTTGTTTTCAGTCAATATCATAAAGCTATAATACGTTCATATTATATAGGTACAATACACAAAAAAATACCCCGATTTTTTTTTTTTTTTTTTTTTTTTTTTTTTAAATACCCCGAATTATTGAATTTAATAAGTTCTTCGGAAAAAGATGACAAACTAAAATGTGTAGTTATGCAATCCAAGAAATTATCATCAATATGAATGAAAAAATCAGAAAAAAGTAAGTATGGGAAGAAAGTATTTGAGACAATTTTAAAAAGTTTTAATATATTAAGTAGCATTATTTAAAAAAAAATTTTTTTTTCAATGTAGGTATTTATTAAAAATTATATATTAGTTTTGAAACTGATTTATAAAAAGCTGGTAAGTGAGATGATGGTGGTACAAGTTCGTCCTTCGTCCCTTCGGTCCTCGGACAAGATATTGGTGATGAATGTATTAAGTTTCAAAGAAATGATGACTCATTTCTTTAGTATAAAACGATTTTGAGCAAAGATTCAGTGTAATATAATATATTATTATTTAAATACTGTTTACGTATTTTACGGTTATTGGTATAATTTTTTAAATGCTCGGAAAAAAAAGCTTGAATCACGATTATTGATATTTTTCGGTATTATATTATATTAGCATATGGCCTCGGCATAAAATAAACAAAAACAAAATAAATAAATTGATATTTTAGTATAAGAGTAAACTGGTATTAAAATTTCAGAACTTTCTAACAAATACTCAATATTTCATTAGAAATAAACTTAAAAGATATTAGACAATATCGTAAAATATCGTATAATAATTTATTAAAGTGTGTATAAAAAAAAATCCTGAGTCACGATTTTTGAATTTTTGTTAGGATAATTAGGTAGGTATATGAGTAAGGTCGTATTAAATTTTCAGAACTTTTTGTCAAATATTTAAAATGATATTACATAAAAACTTTCAAACAATTTGGTAAATTAAAAGTTCTATATTTAAGTCAAAAGTGCTATAATTGTTCTGAAAATGTTGTCCAATATAAAAAAGTATGTATTTGATATTGGATAAAATTTTCAAGTTTCTAGCTTCAATACACTGGCGAGTATAGGTGATTGATCGATTTCAGGCCAGTGTTTGGCATTGGTGCTACTTCATCCAATATCATGTATCTCACCGAATACGACGATCGGCGAGTAACTGTGTTGCATTTGAAAATGACCGAGGCGCGTGACGTCGGATTTCTTATAAACAATCACGTTGTACATAATATCGATGTCGATATAATTGTCTGAGAGACGAAAAACAATTATGTCGCACGTAACATTTATACGTTTATAGTAAAATAATTTACTGAAGTGGCCCGGACGCGGAAGTAACGTTTGGGATATGTTATAAGTAGGGCCAGAAGGGATGAGAAGTGATAGGAGGAAAAATTGAAAAAATATACTTGAAAATAAATATTAAAAAAAAAACGAAAATTGGCAAAAAATATTCACAAAAAAAAAAAAAAAAAACAAAAGTATGCCAAAAAAACCGAAAATATGCATAAAAAAATTGTATTTATAATAATATCATATAATATAAATAAAGTCAAAATTGCAGCGTTTGAACATTTAATAAACGGCTTCGGGGTTCAACTTTAGTATATCTGAAATTAAATATTTTTTTAAATATTGTGACACTCACATTTAAGTTTTATTTATTTTTCACACCTCTAAATTTGTTACATTGGACCACCAGAGCTTTTTAAGACTGTCAACGTATAATCGACAACGATCGTCCGAAAGGATATTTTCATAACACGAAAAACTGCTAAAAGAGGCCGTGAAGTTTTGAAATTGCCCTACCACATTTTAAAAACTTCGACGTCACTGCTTATTTTATTATATTGTATTTCAATTTAAGTATGATATTTGATTGAAAAATTCAATTTAAGTATAATTTTCGATAATAAACGAATTATACGATACGTACTAAAAAAAATTTACCCAAATATGCAAAAAAAAAAAAAACTCCACAAAAATAAACTCTTTAGGTTATGAGACGGATTTATAGCACACCTAGTTATAAATAGCATGCATGGACAAAAATATGCAAGTCCTATAACTTTTCATCGCTAGTTATAAGGTTATAAATTTGACAATACACCGCTTACGAATAACCACAAGTCCGTGGGATATTATTTTTGATTTTTTTTTTGTTTTTACATTTGGTACCTAGCGAAAAACGTGTATAATAATATGTTCGTAAAAGGCCCCCGTTCAATTCTCCCTGGCGGCGTCGTCACACCGTTTTGTCGAGTTCACGTGATAAATCGCTCTCAGTCTTTACAACGCGATTTGTGGGCGTATGTGTTTTTTTAACCGAAACCCGTAAAAGCGAAACAAAACCATCGATTTCGAAAAAAAAAACTAAATTATAATAATAACGTTTTTCCGCCCGACGTCAGCGTGTCCCGAATCCTGCCGTGGTAGTGGAACAACGCGGTCGTGTTATATTCGAGCACTGTAATAAGGAGACGCGGGCGATCAATCATGTTCGTACCTACACACACACACACACACACGCGCGCGCGCGCGCGCGCGCACACGGTTTTGTGTTTATCTCGTACGGCGCGTCTACCCGGCGTGTGCGAAACTAACTTTACCCTGCGTTTGCTGCGGCGGCGGCGTACCGTTTTTATATCAAACCACGCGGGGAAAAAATACGACTAACGAAGTTCGAGAGAGAGAGAGAGAGAAAAAAAAACACGAGTCGTGAAAATGTGCTCAAACCGGCGTGTACGCGATGGAGCGGACGAGAAGAAAGTACCGAGGTGAAAAAAAAATAAAGTAATAAAAAGCGATTACTCTACCGTCTACAGTGTAAACAGTTCGATATTTCCGACGCGTCGGTTTTTACGAACACCGTGTTTTCATAGAGTTTCCGTGTTCACGCGGGTCACGGAACGACTTAATTCGTTTTATCGCGGGACGAGCGATCGTACGTAACGGCGGAGATGTTTACACGTGTTAAATATCCCGAGTTTGAAACTTTAAATCGCGCACATTGATAACATTTTCCGAACGTCCGACCGTAAATTTCAATTTATCCGAACGAAACTGCTGCGTCGTGGTGAGATTAAGTCGATACAACACTACCGTCATCGTTCAGGAAACGAAAATAGTAAATGATGGGACGGACCGTCGTGGGGAGGGTCAGACCGTATACCTATAAAGATGGATTTACGCGTCATAAGTTAAGGATTAAACATATAACATGAGGTGAAAAGTATTTCGTCATTCGTGTTAGAGAGTAAATTGTATACGTTGAATTTAAAAGAGAACCGACCAAAAAAAAAAAAAATAACGTTTTTCATTTTTACCACTTTTTCGCTTTTGAACCTTTCAAAGGTGTTAAATTTTCAAAAATCGCTTATACATAGATTAACCTTTTCACCCCTTTTAATCGCCTTAAAGGGTCGGATTTTCAAAAATCCGTTCTCAGCCGACGTCTCCTACTTATGAATTACCTTCCTGTGAAAATTTCAGCTTCAAAGGTCAAGCGGTTTTCGATGTTTAGTCAATGAGTAGATTTCGGCCGAAATGATTTAATTGATTTGTGGTTGTATCCGCAAATCAATACACGGATCATGATACGGACACGGTGTTAAACACCGACGACGTGACGGAACGCCATCCATACGGACACAGATATGTACACGTCGCCAACACACATAGAGCCACACGTCACACGACATAGAGCCGCCAGAGAGAAATAAAAAAAAACGCGATTATCACGGGCGACCCACAGAAGATGTGAAAAAAAATATAATACACATTTATATGAGCGTAGCCGGACGAATTTGGCTTTTTTGAATTTGGTTTTTTGCCCGTTTCAACTTCTTTAAATTCAAAGTTATTAAAAATCCTTTCTTATCACACACCTAGACTGACAAAATTAGCGATGCGATATGAATCCGGATTTCGGATTTTATGTTATAAAATACGGATTTCGGATTATCGGATATCAAAATTCGAATATTCGCGTTTCACATTGTGGATGTTGGTATTCTAAATCAGAAAATCAAATTTTAATTTCGAGTGAAATGGTTTTACAATGATGTTAATTATGTTTTTTTAAATTTTTTTTTTCTTGAAACATTTTTGCTCGACTCGACTTTGTCCAAAAGCTTTTTCCAGCAACTCTATAGATTGGAAATTTTATGTAGATGGTACTTTGAGAGTTTCTTAAGTTCTCATCTCAATAGTTTTTCCAGGTGAGAGAAAAACACCCTAAAATGGAGCGAAAACGGCGGAATTCTCCGTAAACGACTTTTTCATTAAATCAAATTTTGTAATTTCGTCAATATAAGTTATAGATCAAACAATACTAATTTAATGTTTCAAAATTTAAAATCAGGATTTTGCTTTGGATTTCGAGTTCCATAAATCCGGATTTTTGAACGTCGGTAAATCAGGATTTTACCCATCACTAAGTATAATACACAAATAACATATCCTGGTCATTGTAAGTCGCTAGTTTTCGTAGTTTTAGGTCGTGCGGCGATTGTGAACCGGTAGTTCAGGCCTTATAAACGTATACGAATAAAAAATAAATTTGAAAAAAAAGAAAATGAATGCGATTACACAAAGAAGACTTTAACGTGTTCAGAGTTGTCGCGTTAATCTAATCGACGATCGACCGCTAGTTCCGCTCGGGTTTTTTACCTTCTATTCTGCATAAACTAGGGTTACTATACGTCCCGGTTTAGCCAGGACAGTACCGGTTTTGAGTGTGGCGTCCCGGTGTCCCGATAATGTGTTTCGGGACAGCATTTTGTTCCGGAATGAGACTTCGATAATTTATGTATGTATTTTATAAGACGTTTGACGGGAAAACGTAACGAGTAAGATCCGAGATAGTGATGAGCAAATATACAAGATATAGTTGTCAATTAATAGTTGTTGAATTTTCTTTCTCATTGCCTGGCTCAAATGCAGCGGTTGAACGTGTGTTTTCAATAATGAATAGCACGTGGGAAAAATCACGAAATAAATTAGATACGAGTACAGACGAGGCTTCGTTGACAGTTAATACGAGTTTTGTTAACATGTCTTGTTGTCAATTTTATGAGTAAATACTTGCCAGCAAAACATTGCTTCAAAAAGTTCAGCCAAGTATCAAACGACTCTTGAGACTTTTATGCCGACGGAGAACACATCGGACACAGATTAAAATTTTTATATTTTATTGTGTATTGTTTAATTTTCAAAGCTTCAAATATTATTAATTATTATCTGCATAATATAATGTGCGTTAAAAATATTATATTGTATGGTCGGAAAATCAATAAAAAAAGAAAAAAAAACGAAAAGATGTTTGTTCCGGTTTTCGGCCAAATAAAATATGGAAACCCTAGTATAAACCGACGCGAGCCCGAATGGCATTGTCATTAGACGTATGTCACCAGCCGCGTCTTTATTCTCGTATCGACCGCAAGCTCGCGGCACACATCGCCGAAAGCGGCATCCCCCCGCCTACCCATCTCGCACGAGAAGGGAACGCGGGCGAAACGGCCGCTACGACGACCGCAGTGACGGGCATTTGAAACCAGTCTACGCCGTCAGAACACACACATACACACACACACACACACACACACACACACACACACACACACACACACACACACACACACACACACACACACACACACACACACACCGACGCGCGTACCCAGATTTCTTCATTCGTAATTTTGTTTCTTTTTTTTTTTCAAAATTCTATTTCGGATTGAATATTGTGTGGTGTATTCACTCGTTCCACAATAAACATTTTTTTGCCTAGAAACATCGTGGCGTATAATTAGACTTCACCATACATCACTGACAAGTAACAAATCATGTAAATGTGAAGTCTTATAAAACGGTTTTGTCCGTCCGTCCGTCTGTCCGTCTGATTCACAGATAGCGACCGCTACGGTGGTCCTATACAGACAAATGATGGCTTAAAATGATTCCTGGGACAAGGCGCTCAAACTATATGCAGCGTTTTCCGATGCGACATCATGGGACCTCAGGAGATCACCTGATGTGGCCGCGTATGGGAAATCCTGGGTAAAAATTTCGAAAAAATTAAAACCGTAAAACAACATCACTAACTACATCATTTTTGATAGCTTGTGATTTAGCTATACTTAACCGAGCGGGAGGTTAAATTGATGCTATATTCTCCAAAATTTCAGGAAAATCTGAATACTATTGTTCTCAGACTAGTATTCACGACCCAATCTGCTTTGTTATCAATAACGATTCTTAAAATGTTTTTATTATGTTTTATTATTTTTGTAATAGTTTTGTATGTATTTTACAATCAATAAATTTTTTTATTTTCCAATCATTTTAAATTGTTAAATTGAAATGTGACACGTTCGCGGTGAAGTCCCATCTTAATATCTTATTCTACGGTTCTTAACCGTACTGATCCCACTTGTTTTTAACGATTTTTTTTTGGTTGTGTCACCCGCCCAAAAAAGTGTCGTGTCCCGTCCAGTGCTCGAATAGTAAAAATAAAAGGATGGGGACTGTACGATTTAAAAACAATTAGCGTCCCTAACAATGACTTCACACACCAAACTCGCGGGGGGCTCTGGCCCCACACCCCCAACAACCTATCTTCAAAAATGCATTCCATATTTTACAGAATATAACAACTATAAGTATAACTATAAATTTAAAATATAAGTTAGTGTTCGATCGAGTAGGACAATAGGTATAATCATAAAATAAAATATTACTGATATATTTATTTATCATATATTTTATATTATCACCAAGACAAATTACACTGCAATAAAATGATTATTATGATTATGTTATAATATCACGAAATTGTTTTAACCGGTTGCCAAGCCGGTATAATACTGATAAAGAGATAAAAAAACATCGGTCTCGATATCAACCAACAGAATAATTCATTAAATCAAAATTAAAATTCGAATGTCTTATTCATTACAAATTTACAAAATCACTGCATTATTAAATAAAAAACCGTCCCGTTCCCCCGTTCCAATTAAAATAATAGGAAGGGGCGCGCTCATAATATTAAAAAAACGAAGAGAAGCTCCGTCCCCCTGCGACCCCCTAATTCGAGCACTGATTCCGTCTGCCTCACCCTACCGAGGGTCACCTCGCCATCACCGGACGGACACCGCGATAAAACTCTGTAATCTAATTACGTCTGACCGACGGACGGTGTACGTAAGTGATAATATGGTAAAACTTAGATGCGAACGGCGTGCATATTGTTATTATTATTATTATTATTATTATTATTATCATTATACGCACGTCTATACACGTAGCGGAACTTGGGCACTATAACCGCAAAGTGCGCCGTGTCCCCTTTTCGTCCGCTTTGTTATATGTAATATCGCGAAACCCCCTGAGACCGCACGTGTCACTCAATCCCCCCCCCCTCCCAGTCGCTCGCCGTGGTCTCGCCCCGGCGGCGGCGGCGGCGCGTCGTTAATGAACTCGACCTCCGGTGACGCGAGGTAAGAACACGCTGTATTATTATTAATGGTCTCGGACGATTAGAGCCGGCCGGCTTTAGGTGGGTTTTTGTTTTAGCGCGTTGTTTCGGATTATTACCCGCCGCCGCTGGTATGACGTCCGTGTGAAATCGCACGGGCCGTGCGTCGAGGTCAGAGCGGAATATAGGTATGTGTTGTACGTCATCGTGACTATTGCGCACAGAACGCGGGCGCGCCGACCGTTGGACGGGGGATGATTTTCGATTTTACCGATTGACGTTACGCTGTTCCAACCCTAAGCACACGTACTGTGCTACGCGCGTCCGTTCCGGGCCGGTTTTCGACGCGAGCCTGACTTTGAGCTCGTCTTCGGACCGGCGGTCGAGATATCGACGAAAATCGCGCACGTCGAGTATGGAAAAATCGTCCGTACCACAATACCATACCTATACGATAACATTTACGGAATAACGCTTTTTGAAAAGGTTCTACTGAAAACAGTCGTTCGGCACGACGGAATTTGTTTTAAATGACAAACCGACCTATATTTTTTCGTTTCATCGACATTTATTTTTACTGTTTTGTCATCAAACACCGTTTAATCGTTAATAATTACATCGTGCTGTTCAATCACTGAAAATTCGAATTGGCTAATTTTTAATTCGGTTGAACGAATCGGAAAATTGTATCATGTTTGATAATTTTGTTTTAAATCATTTCAGTCTAATTTAGCATGACGTTCTCGCACAAAAAAAAATCCCACTTAATAAGCGATAGTCATAAAATGCTCAACTTTATAAATTATTGAAAACAAAATGTTTTCATACTGATAGTTATTATAATAGTTAAACAGTTATTCGATTGGCGACGACGATTCCAATAATTATGAATCTGATTTGTTGGTGTAACGTATTGAATTTGCGATTCTGAATATTTTTTTCAAATTATTTTACTGGAAACCTAAAGTTAACATATTTCTAAAAAGGAATTCGATTTTATTTTTTTTAAATATAACAACTATTGCGAACAAAATATGCATGGATTTATTAAATTTTGTAAAATATTTTTCTTTGAATTTTTTTCAGTACATGTGCAGCTCTACGGACGTAAACTATTTATAACTAAAGTTGTATCGTGTATTTTAAGAAATGCATGTTAATTATCGCCAACAATGATGTTGCAGGCTGCGAGCACAATAATTCATATTATATTTCATTAATTATTTCTTATGGTTGACGCGTATTATAATGTCGCACAATCATTCCAGAGTTTCGTTTCGACAAAATAAGTTATCGCAAAGTTTACAAAGGAAGCCATTAAACTTTGCTTGACACGAACGCAATATCACACAAATTAGTTCTTATCATAACCGTAGAATAATTGTTATGTAGCCGTTGAACAAATAAATTACTGAATATTTTAACGGGAAATTCAATTTAGACGTGTTCTCAAGGATACGGTATTGTTAGAAATTCAATTCGATTTCATCCGGTTGAAAGTCGACATTTTTTTAATGAAAATTTAATTTTTTAAGTGCCCGCCGAGTTGTAAAGCGATCGACAGGTGCTCGTCATAATATGGCAAATCAGTCGAGTTACTTTGAGTTGGTTTTATGCATAATATAGTGACGTACTGACGTCTGATAACATATTAACCCTAAGAGGGTTTAATCTGTTCGAGCTCAGACGGAGGTAAAATCAAAGTCGAATAATCTAATAATCTCTATCGCGTGTGGTGAATTACACTTAAAGTCCAACCAAAAAAGCACTTACGTTTTGAACTCGTTCAAACTTTGCAGATGTTTTCGATCAAGCGACGAACCGGGATTTAACGGAGATCGCCTAATGTTCGCGATTCTCGTAGAACATATTATTAATTGATATTGGACACGGTACAACTACATCTGTCCAAAGTCTGTGCATGTGTGAGTGTTTTATACGTTATATTTACAGTAGACGGTCGACAGTGTTGTTTTCAAAACATTTGAATACGTGGATTGAAAAAAAAAAACAAAAAAAGAAGGGATGACGCTGAAATGTAATAGTCGTAATTTTCGATGACCGTTGTTTTCCAAAAATATGGAAACGGAATCGTTGTCGTGACGAACGGATGAGTCGGTTTCGGGGGAAAATCAGTAAAGCTTGAACAATGGATTTCGCCATCGCCGATGTAGAGATACAACTCTCTTGATACTTGATATTTTGACTGTTGGACCGACGACACAGCAACGCAGGCACTGAATCAAAGTTTAATTTAATATATGAAATAAAATGTCGTTTAGGTTTATTTTAATGGAATGACTTGCACTGGTTTTTAAACACGTGCGTATGTTCGTCTTTTCGGCCGTCTCAAGATGCTTTTTGATATTTGACGATATCGTATTTATATTTTATACATTATTAACGCGACGGCAACAAATAATAATTATTAAGTAGGTACTTGTATAGTTGTATCTGACAGCGTGGTCGTTTCGCCCTGGGTAAAAAGGCATCTGCCGGCGGAGGAATATCGCCATAGCAAAAAATCATAATGAATTTATAAGGGATTCTAGATTAGAAGACGAAAAAAAAATAGATAAGTATGCATTTTTTAAAAAGAAACAAAATGTTCCGTGCTTGAAAATGCGCATTCGAGACAAGATGTACAGTGTTACAAGACTGCTAAAAGTAATACCAATTATTTCTTTTTATATTTTTTTTGAGTATTCCGTCTTTTAAATTTTTAATTTATCGTACGTCTTTTGAAGGTAAAAACTAATTAGTTTTCAAGGACGCTATCATCAGTCCTCGTTAATACGGTCCAGTGAAAGCAAAATAAGTACATTTATTATTTTTTATTTTTATTAAAATAAGCCTCGGCTACTTGGCCATTGGCTGACAACACAGTTATTTAATTGTCAATACTTAAAACAAATTATAATATTCAATAGCCACAATTTTGTTTTGTATACACGCTATTGGTTAGATACATTAAATTGCAGATACGATTGTCTAAATCGATTACTTTTATCGATAGAAAGCCTCGCTTGTTGGTTGTTTAATCTAGTCCTAGGGATCGGTGTAGACCAAACTTTTTTTTCTATCCCGGTACATTGTAATTACTTTTTATAAGTCACGGTGCACTTTGGATAAACATTGTAAATGAACCGAAAGCAAGTTTTATACGTTTGATTGTTTAGCAGGTATAATAAAATACCTATATAGCACAGATATCAAGATCTTCATCTCGTCTAGTGATATTACATATTTTACGTACCGATTGTTTTTCTTCCAAAACAGAACGATATTTTGAAAAACTCAAGTTTTCCTGCGTTCGGTGAGAAGGCGTCCAACAAAGTAAGTTGAACTCAGCACGTTGTGCGTTTGGTTGTGTCGTCTTCGTTCACGAGGTAGCCGCGCGTGTTCCCGGCGGAATTTTAACATACCATACATTGTTTCACAACCGGTCGTTTATGATTGGCCCATTTCAAATTGCGCACGTGAAAATATTATTATTAGGATTATAATTTAGAAACATAGTATAAAATATTCATTATTACATTATCACGAGTCGCGATATTAATTATAAACACCGCCTAATAACCTAATGATAATATAATTATATTATTTAATAAATATTATTATTTTTAATTATTTTATTGGTTCCGATATTAATTGTTAATATTTATATTAAAAAATGATACTTTGAATTCCCTTAAAAATGTAGTGAGCGAAGATAAGTAAAATTATATTGGAGTCCGTAGAAATTTAAAAACAATTAATGATATAAATAAATGGGTTAAGGAGTTTGGACTTTTAACAAACACTCAATGGATTGTAAGGAATTCAAATCTATCTGGAACAAAAATAACGTGTTCGTTAGTATTATGAATTATTATAATGTTTATAATAAACCTGTAAAATAATGATGGATATTTTTAGTTGATTTCAATCCTAATTTAAATATTTAGACATTTTTTTGATTTGTTGTTTTATGATGACGAATAATGCGATAATGAATATTTTATGATTATACCTAATGTTAATAATAATATTTTTGCGCGCGAAATTTGAAATGGGCCAATCATAACCGAACGGTAGTGAAACAATGTTTAGTAGGTATGTTTAAATGCTTCCCGGTGTGTCTTGTTGTGATTATCTAAAATAAGTACTACACCCCTGTAGTGACGTCGGACGAATCGATCGCTCACCACGATCGTTACGATTGATCTAAAAATATCGACAAGAATAGAGAAAATCAGGAGCCCCGGCCCCGGATATTATTTAGTCAGTGGCCGCTAACGTTTCCGGCGTTATACACGAAGATGTATAATACGTGTATAAATTACACGGCGACGCGAGGAGAAGCTTCCGTGATATCGATATGTAAATTACTTTAACCCCCACTCCCCGAATCGCTATCGTCGCAGTAGTTCGGTCTGTGTGTCGCGGGATCCCGATAATGCGTTTAGTGTAGTCGGCGTATTGGCAAAGGATGTAAGACCATGTTATTTTTACCCTAGGGCAGTGGCGCAACTAAACCTCTAAAACGCGGGGTGCTATCACAGACTTGTGTGGAGCAAAGCCCTCCACACCCCCCTGCACCCAAACCTACAATAATCGATAAATCAAAACTTTAAAATACATATTAACACACTTCACATAAATAAAAGAAAAGAAATTAATAATATACTATTTTTCTACTACAATATCAATAACATATTGGTACATTTTAATTTCATAATCTTGTTAATAAATAATTATAAGACATCATACATTTCATGCAGTATTTATTCAAAATAGTTTCAGTATTTAGCTGATTT
Source organism: Therioaphis trifolii (assembly GCA_027580255.1). Taxonomy (NCBI): domain Eukaryota; kingdom Metazoa; phylum Arthropoda; class Insecta; order Hemiptera; family Aphididae; genus Therioaphis; species Therioaphis trifolii. Next base: position 16,530,396 of record CM050407.1, read on the forward strand.
AATAAATCTTTTTCAATATTCAGCAAAGATAAATTAGTAAACCTTGCTGAAGCATGCTTTGATCTTAGCCAGTTTTTTATCCGCCGCATTGTCGAAAAACTTCGCTCACATGTAGCAGAGCTTACTGGAATTGTATGCGACCTATTACCTATTGGCTAAAAATAGCTCGTAAGCAATATATTTCTCCGTAATGTATACCTCATCGTTAATCGTCCAACAGTTATAGGAATATCCGAATATGGAATGAATTATAATGAATTATATGACTTACGACCAAATAATTATACATTTATTCAGGAAATTTTCGATGATTTAAAAACATAAAATTCGTGGTATTTCAATAAATAATAAAATTTAGATATAAAAAACAAGGGGTGCTTAATTTTAACTTGGGGGTGCTAAAAACCTTTTTGCACCCCCCTAGTTGCGCCACTGCCCTAGGGTCGAGTGTAAGCAATCTGAATCGCACTCAAAGGCAAAGACACGACAAAGACTTTAGTGTGTCCGCCGAGCAGTGTACATAATTGGAACGATTTTTTTTTTCTTTGATCCACAAAGTTGATTATGTATTTTATCATCTTGCAGTTGTATTATTATTTATTATTATTATTATTATTATTATTTTCCAATCAAAGTCAAAATGAACTGAAATCAAAAGTTTGTTTAAAGTACAATCGAAATGTTTTTAACTGCGGTTCTATGAAAAAGTTTCGTTCTCGTATTAGAGATAAGTTTCTTGTGAATAAATTCTAAAAATATTTAACTACTCGCTGAAGGTTTTTGACCCGGCAAAAAGTGAATTCTGCAGGCGTAAAGACATACAAAATTGACGACCAAGAACTATGTGTAGTATTTTTGTATTTTTTTTTTTTATTTGTCTTTATTAGGAATATTCCAGCAATAGAATACCAAATACAGTCTATATTTAGTCGGATATTTAAAAGAATAGATATTTACATTTTTTTTTTCAGAAAGCCAGCAGTAAGGACGAAGTTGATGATAAGAAGAATAATACGAATTGAACAAGAATTAAGAAGGTGGTTGGAATCGGGTGTAATGCGTAGCCTAGAGAAGAAAAATGTGAAAAAAGGATCAACCTGTTATAGGAAAGAGAAGGACAGCTAAAGATAATGTGTTCAAAGTCTCAATTGGTTTGTACCTGGTGTAGAGTGCAAAGGGGAGAGTAATTAAGATTAAGTTTATACGTGTGATGGGGAAGTAGGCTGTGTCTTATACGAAGACGCGTGAAGCTTACGATTAAGCGCCTTGGTTCGGTCTAGGTAACTATGTGTAATAAATTCGTAGATATTATTTAATTATTCCTGAGAATACCTGAGAATATACTTCGTGTAAATCATATATTTATTTCGTTGTATTTTAGATGTGGAAACAACTGCGGTTTATGCCTTTATAATATTATATGATGGTCGTCGGTACACACGTGTTGAATATTTTATGCAGAGCCTAACGTTTTCAAAATTATATCCCTAATTCAAATACTGAAATAAATTAAAAGTGAAATTTCAAGTCTTCACAACCGTCTCACTTGAGAATTATTACAAAAGCACGTTTATATTTTATTAAAAATGTAGATTTTATCGGTTTTGCTAGAACTTTTTTAAACATTTTTATGAAATAACAAGTCCACGGTACCCTCGGTTTTATTCGGTTTCCGATAACAATGGACATATAACGACTATTTGTATTTGTAACATTTGTGACGGGAAATTCAGTAATGTATGCGTATTTATACGGGTATGTATATGTATAAATATAAAAAAAAAAACAAAACAGACGTCGTAAAACCACCAAAACCAATTCAACCATTGTTCCCGTCAGAATCGAAATTAGGTTTGAAAAATACAATTATGTAAATACGAAAACGATTTAAATAACTTCATGAATTAATTATTATTTCATGTTTATCTGTACGAATGGTATAATAACTTTCGTGCACAAACATACGTGTACGGTATGTATATATTATGGTAATATTATTTATTAATTGTAAATAATATGATTTATATACAATGCTAATTAATACATGGTTTTGAAAATTGGATTTTATGTGATTTTACTCGGAATTAGTCTTTATCGAAATCGTATTCTTCTGTCAAAGAGTTATGATTTTAAAATATACTTCACGTAATTTCTAAAATTGTAAAATTATCCAATTTACGCGAAATCATCAAATTAATGAATTTTGTATTATAATTACATTTAATCGATGAAACAAAAATATAATGACGAATAAAACAACTAGATTCAAAATATTTTTTAGTTTTTCTACTAGTAAAAAAATTAATCTTTCGAATGAGTCACGTGATCGTATTAATAATAAAAGCCGGAAAAGTAACAGTGGTGAAAGTACATCCTTCGACCCTTCGATCCTAGGACAAGATATTGATGATTTTATAAAAAAAATAAAAATATATTTTTCATTTATTTAGTTAAACGAATCCGATTCAAGTTTCATTGTAATATTTACCATCTTACCGTTTTCGTCCAATCGTGGTGGGTTTTTGAAACAAAAACATATACAATTTTGAATTCTAAATCCAGTAGAAATTTCTTTTTACCGGAAAATTCGAAACGCGTACCTAGATTTATCCGAGTTTCATATTGATCGGATTGATCGATTAATTATATTTTTAGATTCTGAGTAAAGGGAAGGATTTATTGGTTTTATAAAGATGTTTTTTTTCCAGGCACGAGGGAAAAATGCCGAAAAACCGAATAAAAACCGTAAAATTTGACGCAAACGACTCTTGGTGCAATTTGATTTTAGTTATATAGTCGCATAACTCGAAAATTAGTGTTACTAGAAACCTGAAAATTTCATCATATATTAACAGCATATTGATACATACTTTCCAAAAGTTTCAAACAAAATATGACAACTTTTGGGTTAAGAAATATAATCTTGAAAATAACTTGTTATTTTTAAAAGTTTATTTCTTTTAACATTTTTGGTATTCGATAAAAAGTTCTGAAAATTTAATATGACCTTATTCATATACTTTACTGACGATATTTGAAAATTTTAAAAATCGTGACTCATGATATTCTTTTATAAGTATTTAAATAATTATTCTAATATGATTTTTACGGAATTGACTGTTTTTATATCAATTTTAAACTTAAAATTTGTTAAAAAATATCTATCCATCCAATCATTATAAAATATTGAATACAGTTAGAAAAACATTTTTTGAATCGTTTGGTAAAAAAAAATGTCTCATTTGTCAAATAAGAAAACTCTACACAGGTTTGGTGAAAAAAAAATCCCTACTGACAATTAAGTTAAAAATGGTTAAATATATTGACGGTCTGTTTTTTTTTACACTGAAGCTTTACTAAGAATCGTCCAACTAAAAAATGATCTATCGTTTCTTTAAAACTCAATACACCCACCTCCAGCTATTTTTTTCGAGGAGCAAATAATACTCATGGTGCAAAGTACGTTTTGTAATGAGCATAATATCTTTATTTCACATCCCTCGATGCCTTATCGCGTTTTTTTTTGTTTGTTGTGAAAATTATGTATTGCTGTGGATTTTTAATTAGATGATTTTATTTTATACGAAAAAAATTAAATATTTCAATAGATTTTACTTTATCTCAAATAAGATTCCATTCAAATTATAAATAACCGAAAAATCTTTTTAATAATGAAAATTAAATTTAAGAAACATATCTCAATGAACAGATCACTGCAAATGAAAGCCATTTCGAGTTGAACGCATGAAAGGTTTTATTTTTTACGTTATTCATTAAAACGGCGGGGTGGTTATTTCATAATCATTTTGGTCGCGATATAAAAACCCTGCAATTAATTTAAGGATAGAAATTCATCTTTGACATAATGCAAATTATTTATTTATTAGAATTAAGGTGAATTACGAAAAAATAAAAATGTAGGTTAGGTTAGGTTATCAAAAATGCTGTCATATTTTCATTAAAATTAATTATTGTGTAAATTTAGCCGAATATACATTTAATTATTTACAAATAATTGAATAAACGTTTGTAATAGCTTCATGAAATTCAAAAGTAAATACTCTACTTGAAACCCTCGAAGGCACTAGTGAAAAATTATTTGAAATGCATTTCAAATAGGTATTTAAACACTCGAATAATACAAATGTATTTAAATACAAAAATATAAATGTAAATGTAAATGTATTTAAATACAAGTAGGTTATACCACACATAAGAAAAAAAAAAAACTAAAATACTTTTTAAATACTTACCGGTGATGAACTATAGTACGCGTACGTATGAGCATATTTTTTCATTTATAAACGAAAAATTGTGCATTCATTAGTTTTCGTACCATCTACAAGGCAATACGTATACGTCGTTCTTGTAAAATGCTTTCTCAACTCTTTCGTGCACGAAGTTTTGAGAATATTATTGACCCTTAATGTGCACAGACTTACACATTTTTCTTTTTTTTTTTCATTTTTTGTGATTGCTTTATGTTAAAACATGTATTGAAAATTATAATTAAATAAAAAACCATTAATTATAATAATTATAATAATAATAAAAAGTTTTAAAGTTATTTTTGGTGGGACAACGTGAATCCCACTGTGCAATATCGATCATTAATTTATGCAATGTAGTCAATTTTTCCATATAGTTTGTGTGTACCTTCTCATTTCATTATTTCCTCATTTAATAATCTTTAACAAATCTGGGATCGAATAAAAAATCAAAAAAAAAAAATCAAATCGGATGATCCAGTGTGCAACAGAGAATGCATAAACTTTTGAACACAAATAAAGTGTTAAAAAACGTACGATAAAATATTTGTTGACACTTATCTAATAATGATAGCCTTCCGAGATTGAATATATATTATATATATATATATATATATATACAAACTATATATGACAAGAAAGGTATAATAAATAGCTATAAAATAAATCAATGAATGACCAAAACTTAGAAAAACTCATTTTTTTTTTTTTTTGGTAGTGTACTATTTGTCCCACCGTGCCGCAAACAGTTATGCACAAGCAACATTTTATGGATCAAAATACCGCAGATCGTGTCATCACTTTGACTCTACTCGTTTACTTTTGATAAAACGAATTTTATTCAAATACAATAACACGTTTTAATAAATTATGATTGTTTTTATTAGTGAAAATTATGTACCTCAAAAATCAAATTAGTTTTGAATTCCGAGTGAAACGCAGAACGTAGGTATCGCATATTGGTCACAATTATGAGCTTTTTCTTTTTTTATGTATATATATATAGTATACATTATGTATAGCTATCCAACAATAAGATTTTAACGTGACTTATCTTAATCACTTTCTTACTACAAACTTTCGATTCAATAATGTAATATTAACATAAGAGACGAATAATGATTGAACGCATATATTTTCGTATATCATAATTCAATTCAATCGGTAATTTATGAAAGAAAAATTTTAAAATACAGCGGCACGCCCGGCGTATGATTGCGGCACCCAGATTGAAAACCACTGCTATTCAGTTTAAATCTTATGTTATTATACTTGATTGTGGGTTCGTATTGAAAACCGACAAAGAGATAAAAACAATGGAACACGTATAGGTACCGGAATAAATATTCATATATTTTTTTAGCTGACCCAAACGAATTTGGTGGGGGGGCAATTTGAAATTTAGGGATACTAAGCTCCCCTGAGCACCTTCAAAATGGCGCCTACGGGTAACGAAGAGCCCTATCCCCTCGACTAGATCGGTCGTCTTTGCTACATTGTAACGAACTCTTAGAACCATGCGATTTGCATGTGATACAACACTATCGTCGTCTTGATTTATGCGTTTTACAAAAGGTTATTTTACTCTGTCATCTGTCGCGATACAGTGGTTTTAAGTTTTCAGCGGGTTTCTACGTTTTACAATAGTTATTGCTGTGTATTAGTTTCTGCTAGTGAGGTTCCATAGTTTCGTGTTTCGTCACAACGCGTTTTACATTTTACATGACTGTCACACATTCGAGAAACTTCCGTTTTAGAGATGTTCATTGTTCACAGCCCGTGGCGACGTGCCCGTTACTCGTAATTAGGGTTCTTAATTTGAAATATTTCAATGAAATTATGAAATATAATTTTTTTTTTAAATACATGACATGATGTTGGTAAATAATAATATGATATGTATTAGTGAAATGTTATCAATCAGATTCTATCATTCCTTGATTATAGACTTACAGTTTGACCATAATAATATAAACTAATAATTATTTTGTTACCTACGCACTGAATTTATAAAAATCTGTGCGACACGGCGTATTGTGAAGGCTCCAGGGATTAAACGCGTTATCAAATTTTTCGTTTATCGTTATCCTTAAAATAACGTTATCACGTTTATTATGATATCAGTTATCACTAATGAAACGTTATAAAATCGTTCCTATAACGTTATTAATTTTCTTGTTTTATAGATTATCGCTACATTTGAAAAATAGTTGTGGTATTGCTAATAGCCTAAATGCTAAATAGATTTAAACTAGCTGGCATCCTAGGTCACCGGATATGTGATTTATGATTATTTCTTTTATATGATATGATTATGATATGATAAAGATATTGACACTGTGTACATACTACCCTTCCAAAATTGCCATCAAACCAAGACGAATTGAAAAATTCGATTAACTACAATGGTGCAGTCAATTACAAAAGATATGCTGCAAAAAGTATGCCATGACTTTTAGTACCACTACCGACTAGATGTTAATCGTGTAACCAAAAGAGCTCACAAATAATATTTATTATTATACTATAATATAATATATTTATTATTATACAACTGAATTGTAATTCGCAATTCGTAATTAATAATTAGAGATTATTAAGTATAATTGAAAAAATTATAACATTAAATGACATGTGTACAGATGCATGGAAAACGGAAAAAGTAGGTAATACCATAATTGAACGGCTGAGTAGAAAAAGGATAATATTCCAAAAATCGAATTTTCGGAAAATAAAAATAACTGTTAATTTCCTTAGTTTTTACTTGAATTGATAACTTATTTGCACAACATACGTAACCTAATACATTAGCTTTAACCTCCAAAAATATGAGATCTTAATGGTTAACTTTTTTTTTAGTAAAAAACATTAAATGAGCTGGAATATTTATTTTATGTATTTTTGGAATATTATCCTTTTTCTACTCAGCCGTTCAATTATTGCTTGCATTAGTAGCTAATGCTGCGATTGGTCAACTTATCTTTATACATTTTTGTATTTGAATTTGTATTGTTTATCTTTATAGTTTATACTTTATTTGGATTTTTGGGTAACGCTATTCTATTTATAATGTTTATCGTTATTCCTTCAATACCGATATCATAAGTGTATTGTTTAACGGTTTTTTTTTTATAACGTTATTACTATTTAGTGTTATTATACGTTATCTCATACCGTTATCAATAACGCATTTAATCCCTGGAAGGCTCCATGTTTTATACCAGATACCAAATAATAAAACATATTGAGTTTTATAAATTTTAGGTTGTAACCATGGTCTTACAAGATATCTTCTAAGACCGTGGTTGTAACTATTAATGATTTTTGGAGCTAGAAGAATTTTATTTACTTGATAATAGTTCGTTATTTCGTAATGATTACTTATTGTCTTATTGACATGACATTTGTTAAGTAGTAAAGAGTAAATTCTTGGAACAATTAGTATATTATTTCTTATTAGAAACTAAATTTTAAAGTTCAAAAAGTGAAAATAGCCCAATTTATTTTACTATATTAGTTATTAATTATTATTTTATTAATATAGGTAAACGTATGTAGTAAGTATGTTTTATGTATAAGTATAACTGTATAAGTGTATATAATTTGGTTCAGGCTATATTTAGATATCACCTTTATTTATACATTATAAATTTAGTAAAAAATTAAACACTATAGAACTAAAAGTAACATAAAAAAACATAGGCATTGGGCACTTAGTGCTTAAAAAGTATTTATGTTTCCAATGTTTTCATAGAATAGAATAGATATACTACCTAATTAAAACGTGTTTTCTCATCTTTATTACATAATATAGCTGAATAGCTCTAATATGTATTAATTGGAAAACAACCCTTTTTTTTATTTATTTTGGGAAAATTTTTATTTTTCGTGTAAATGAAATATTTCATGAAACTTTAATGAAATATTTCACGAAATATTTCAAGAAAATAAATTGTATGAAATTTTAGAACCCTACTCGTAATACCCACATCAATGCGATCGAGAAAATACGTGTTGATTCGGTAGGTACTCGTCTGAATCAGTGACACATTATACCGTTTTCCGTCCGGGTCGCTCGCTACATATATTGTTACCACACGTCCGGGGGCATAAAAACAATACGCGCATTAAAAACACGTGCACGATCGCATTCGTTTTCGGAATACCCGTCCTTTCCTCACCACTACTACGTTCCGGGGAAAATTGCAATTATAGACCAATCGGACGTGTTAATTATATGATTCTACACGTATTGTATTACGTGTTGAAGTAAACCAGATTAGACCGCGATTCTGTCGTTAAAACTTGTGTTGGACTGAAATCGAAGGCGGACCGGACCGGACCGAGCCGTTTTAGATTATAACACACAAAGACCGAAAAAGACCAGACCGTGAAGAGCACTAGTGTACAGTCTAGGGTTTGTCAGACGTCCCGGATTTGCCGGGATACTACCAATTTTCCACACCGTGTTCCGGCGTCCCGCAAAAGGATATCGGGACGGCGAAATGTCCTAAATTTCAAATTTTAGCGGTCGAAATACTGATTATCGATTTGGTAAAAGAAATACTGTCACGAATCATTACGGCGATTCATTAATTCCTGGTAAATTGTTGACTATATTACATAAAAATAATATATTTTATGTATTTTTAATAAAATCCAAATAGTTTTCTTAATTCTGAATTTCCTGCTAGTATAGATCACTTGAGTTGAACGTTCATATTTTGTACATAGACGGCGATAATCTAAAGTGGGCAAAATGGCGCCAAAATCCATACTTTACTCAGCTTTTAATCGATATAAATTATTAATCAAAAATATAATAGAATGATCATTAATTGAAATAGATTAAAATCCAACTTTGTGCATAGTGACATATTTTTTCAAATTAAAAATATTCAATGATGTCACCGGTGAAAAATGGTTTTTTAGCTATCCTGAATAATTTCGAAAATGTCGCTTATGCCCTTTTAGATTGCCGTCGTCGATTTGTAGTTTATGTCGACAATTTAAAAATGTAAAAAGTCATTCGATATTCAGATGTTATATACTCGTATGTCTCGTATTGGTGATTTCAAAATAAAAATTTATTCGAATAATTTTCAACTATGATTATCCGAATAAAAAATGATTCGACTAAATTTCAAAGACAGTTATATGAATAATTTTTGGTAATTTTGTTTGATTAAACATAGTTGATAATCAATAACCCTATGTTAACCAAAATAAAATAAACGAAAATTAATCGAATTTTTATGTTTGGAATTTAGTCGAATAATTTTTTATTCGAATAATAATGTTTTTAAATTATTCGAATAATTGTAAAAAAATCATTCGAATAAAATGCTATCTAAATAATAATCTAGATACAATTTCATTCAAATCACGCCCAACTCTGCCTACGGCAACACGGCGATTTTTCCGAGGATCACTGAACGAGAAGGAACCAACGAGCGACCAACACACCATTTTGCCTGCGACCACCGTTCGAACACCACATTCACGGCCACGGTCCAGGAGCACCTTTGTGCAACACAATTTTCATTGTAAATCACTTTTTTTTTTACTTCTCGTGAAATACCCTCGTGCGGTAGCAACTTTTGCTCGTCAGCAGAGTGGCCTTGGTTTTTTGTGTCGAAATACATACATATAGTTTTTTTTTTTTTTGTAATTGTGTTGTGTTGTGTCGGACTGTGCTCCATTCCACCAACAAGCGATATTTTTGACCGACCACCCTCGCCGAGGTCAACCAGGTGTCGTGTACACCGGATCGGGCGATACGATACGGCGGGATCGCGAACGTAAACGCGCGCGCGAAACCCGTCGGTCCCCCATGGGGTGGTTTTCGGTTGATTTATGGTCGCACCCTGCACGTCGTAATGAACTGTACGAAAACGAGCAGTCGAGCACACGCGCGCGCGTCATCGTCGTCGTCGTCGTCGTCGTGTCCTATACGCGACGAGTAAATCATTTTTCAAATCACCACCCGCACCCCGTCCCCCTCGGATCCTCGGAGCTAGCCGACGGGTGCGGGCACGTCGATCCGCGACGGCTGTGCGCCCACGCGTGTTGTTACGACACCAGAAGTGACGACGATGACGACGTGAGCATATATAGTGAGGCCACGGGACGTGATGCGGCGCGAAGGCGGGAGGAGGTCCGACGCCGCCGCGTCGCCGTCGAGACGTCGCGTCGGCCACGCGTTCGCGGCCCTCACAAAACACTTCGTGCGTGTGATTATTAATAATTAGTCATTGTTATTATTGTCGTCAGGTTTATCGCATGATCGTCTGGCCGGGTCCACGAACGAAAACTCTCGACGAAATCAATTATTTTGTAAAATACGTCTGTTTTCAAAGTAATAAACATAAAAATTCAAAATGGAGAGAAACGTTTTTTTTTTATAAAAGTTGCTTTATTCAGAAAAATCCAAAACCATAAGTGAATAAAATATTTTTTAACTACCCTTCAGGGGTAGTTTTGAGCCTTAACTTTTTTTTAAGTCAAATGGGAACTTGTATTTTTTTTGTTCGCACAAAGTGAATGTATTTTTTTAGAAAATTTTAGAGATTGAAAACATTAACTGATGCAAAAATCTAGGTTTGAGAGCGATTTCAAGTTGTTTAGATATCGCATTACGTGTATTCGTATTTGTGCGATCCATATGCCGTGGCCCGTGCGTTTACGCGTGTGGTATATTTAACACCTACCTACGACGCCACAAAATTTTAATCGCTCTCATACCTACAGTTTTGAATCGATTAGTGTTTTTCAACCACCAAAAATCACTAAAACGATATTTTCTCTAGTAGTTGACAAAAAATATATAAGTTCCCATTCGATTTTCAAAAATCAACCTTCATAATTACCTCTTTAGGGTAGTTAAAAAAAATGAAATTAACTAATAATTTTAGATTTCTCTGCATAAAGAAACATTTTCAATATACATTTTATTCCATTTTGAATATTTATATGATAAAATTGCTATTATACAAATTTCGAATCACCCGATATATATATATGCATGAATGTATGTATAGTTAACCTAATGTATTACCTAGTTACATATTACAACATACATTACTTAGCCATTTAGATACATTTTCAATGTAGGATATGGATAGACTCAAAAAACAAATGTGGAACGTGTTTGATGTGCGTAGACCTGTTTTCTGATCGATAAATTTTACGCGCATAAGTGTGACGAGACATTAAATTTTAGGAATGTTAAAATTAGACAAAACGAACGGCATGAATCAATTCATTCACTATATTTAACAAAGTTAATTCATATTAATCACAATAAAATCGTACTATTAATCACGGAAATAAATCATATTAAAACATTTTTATTTAAATACAGGTTTGACGGACCAATTATTTTTATACACATTTTGAGTTCAAAGTGTATACGTAAAACAGTCGGCACCATTCAAATTCTATAAGATTTAAGTTAATCGTTTAAAAAAATTCTTAATATAAATTAATACAAACGTCATAGCATATTATGTATTATTATCCAATGCGATTGTGACATGATTTTTCAACGGTTTATTACATGTAACGCGCCCGACGAAAATAAATTTAAACAATTTTACACCCGGAATGTAATTCGACGGTAACAATCCAAATTGGCATAAGCGCCAAAACCCACATTATACTCGGCTTTCGATTGATATAGGTTATTCATCGAAAACATGGTCGAGTGATCATTTGAAATACGTAGATTAAACCCCAACTTTGTGCTTAATGACGTATTTTTTTTAAAATTAAAAATATTCAATGATAAGTTAAATCAATTGTTTTTAGCTCTTCAAAATAATTTCGAAATTTTCGCGTATGCCTTTTCGGATAGTTTCCGTAAAATTGTATATATATATATATATATATCGTATATATCACCGCCTTCCTCGCCCTAGACCCGGTCAGGAGTATGACGTACCTACGTATACACGGGCGCCGTCATCATCCGTTGTGCAGTGAACGGCAGAGACGTGATCCGAGTGCGGCAGACGATTTTTAATTAATGTTGCCCTGAAAAGTATGAACGAAAGTACACGGCGATCGGACTTTGTTCTTTGAACAGTGGTATAAATGCGTATAGTAAGGTATATATATATATATATACTACAGGTGAATTATAATGCTTTTATGTATATGTATAGGACATAGAAAATACGGCCCGCACGGAGGACGAGAACGAAAATAATATATATATACATTGGCAAGATGGGCGAATAGAAGGGGGAAAATAATAAAACGAAACGTCTACACTTTTCGCGTTGTGTACACACCTGAAAGTTTTTATTTTTTTATTTTTATTTTTTTCAGCCGTCCGTGCCGTTTTCCACTAACGGCACCCTGGGTACACCTGCACCTGTATGGACCCAAACTTTTCACCCGCGTTCTCCGTTTCGGTCGGTTCAATCGACGTTTTTCAATCCGGTAAACGTGAATACATTTTATAAAAATATACAAACGGGTGCGGCCGTGCGGGCCTATTTTATCATAATATCTAATATTAAAAATTTGTGTTGTAGAAATATGATGTATCATAATATTCAAAAGAGAGTGAAACGCATAAAATGATTTGTAAATTTCAAATTTTTCAACTACCCATGAAGTGTAGTTTTCAGGAAGAGCGTTTGAAGGTCTAACGGGATATGGAAACTTACGCAGTACACGAATTCAACAAAAAAACAATGGTATTTCCGTGGTAAATTTTAGTGGTTGAAAAACATTAATTGATGCAAAACTCAGTTTGGCACGATTTAAAGTTCTTAGAAATTGTATTACGATCGCGGGTACGGCGCGGTGTGTATATTATGAGTAGGGCTGAGGACTTCTAGTACTAAAAAAACTCAAAATATGAATGCATTTATGCACTAAAAAACAAGTAATATGCACTTAAAATATACTCTTGACGTTGAATTTTTTCATGACTGCCAACTTTTGAATCACACAATTTACAATATAATACCTTTCAGCCTGTGGTAAATACTGGACCTCTACTATTACTGAATTCCGACACATAACTTTTTAAACGAAAAGCCAATGATTTTACCCATTTGAATGAAAAGCCAATTATTTTTTGCTTTACTTTTGGCATATTTGATAAAAAAAAAAAAAAAGAGTATTACAATACGAATTTGAAAAAAATGAAATAATATGCCCAATGAAAATATTTCATGCAGTGCACACGATATAATAAAACATGGGTTTGCGATAATATATGTCAGACGACTGAAGTTCACTTTCTATATACTCGTTTTGATGTTATCGGCTAGATAGAAAATTATCTAAACTTCTAAACGATAGTGAAAATATTATTTTTAAACAGAAAATCTGCCAATCTGTTCTTTTTTGTTTAAGCTTATTTAAAAACTTGTATCAGAAATTACCAAATATGTTCTTAATTTGTCTAATATACTCAAATATGCATTTTAATGAAATAACGACAAAATAAGCAAAAATATGAAAACTAAAATTTTAAATATGATTTCCTGGTGTTATGAAACATATTTGTTGATCACTTACATTATTCTACGATCTTTCTAAAAAATATGAAAATACTAAAAGTCCTCAGCCATATTTATGAGCGACGCGGTACGCCACAACAACGAAGCTGGGCATGCAGTCAAAATTCAGTTGCTAACGACTCTAAATCGCTCTCAAATCTAGGGTTTTGTGTTAGTTTTTGTTTTCAACCAATTGAAATATACAAAAAAAATACTTCCATCTATTATATCGGAAAAAAATATTAGTTCTCAAATAAATTTTCAAAATTAATGCTCACAACTAGAACATACATTAAGTTTAGTTGAGAAATGTGAAATTAACTAATAATTTTAAATCTACCCAAACAAAGAAATTTTCACACATTTTATTTAAATTTGAAGCCTTGTATTATAATAAAATAATTAAAATCGCTGTAATGCAAATTTTGAATCTCCCTATTTAAAATTTGAATCAGTTTAGTCCGGTATATATTGCGGAAATATAAACCCGTTTCGAGGGGAGTCCATTGTAAGAAACTCGTGAAAACTGTGGTTGGACAGATTTTGAATCAACTGTAACATTTTAATATATTTTTTGATTTTTTTTTTCTTCAAGTAACTATTTTGTTTTTTCAATTATTTTATTAACACGAATTCATTTTTGATTTTGGTTTTTTTATCTCAGTGTTTTTACCTTTTTTTGTTTCAACATGACAACTGTAATTGTAAATGATACTTTTTGATATTTTTTCAATACTCAACACTTGAATGAACTTTCTTAAAAAAAATCACTTTATAGTGTTGATGTTTTTCCAAAATTTTTAACAGGTTTCGGGATCGTAATGAATTTTTATTCATTAGATAAAATAGAAAAGATTTATTCCAAAATTAAATGTATAGGACTTGGAGCAGATAGATTTTACACAGTGAATACTAATTCTGTTTTTTTCCTCATTAAATATTACGATTCAACATCATCGAAATCATTTGTCGGTCTGTGTAAGGTGTTTATTAGAAAATAATTCAATATCGAAAGCTCCGATCATTTCATTTTATTGTTGGTCGATTGTGTCGTGTATTTGCTGAATTTCAGTTGCCCAAATTAGTCGTTGTTCACTTATTATATACTAATAACTTAAGTAGATACGAAAGTTCATTAAAAATTGTTTTAAATTAATCTGAACCGTTCGTGTGTAATCGTGTTTCGTTGTTTGATAACATAATGAAAGAGTTTTAAAATAAAAAAATAATCACTTGAAAAAAATTAAATAGTTTTGAAAATACATACAAAAATGCGCGGTTGGTTTGATTTCGAAAAAGAAAAAATTAAATCGCACACGACTTCAAAAATAATTAAGTTAGACACCCAACCTACCCCTCCCCCTTTAAAGGTGGTTTCTACACAACTTTGGGATACTTTCATATGACGCCGGACGGTCACTTCGCTCCGGGACACATTGTACAGCGGTGACACAGTTAACGTGTTTAAACACAATATTATTACTATATTATCGTAATTGAATTGATCACACCGTTTGTGAAAAACGGACGTGGCGATTTCTCACGCGCCCGGGTAAAAAGGGAACGCTTTTTCGGTCCGAGACATAATTATTATAAATTCTATTTGCACGAGGAACACACCGCTACGACTAAAATATCACGATAATGTTTACCTACGCTGATGTATTTTTGTTCGCGCAGGGAACTCGCGTAACACGCGCGCACACCCGCGGGTGATTTCAACCCTGCTATGCCTCGTTTGGGAACGAAGTTCGCTCGTAAACACGTCACCGCCTGGTGTGAGCACCAAATTTAGGCGGCGTAACGGGATCAAAGCGTTTGGAGCAGCGAGTCGGACCGCACAGTGCAGCGCGATCCTTAAACTTTAGCGGCACGCGGACCTTTTGATGGATTATTTTTCAACCGTCGACACCCGAACCGATTTTTTGTTTTTCAAATCTGTTTTTACTAATATATTCGATGCCACGGATGGTGTTCTATATCAGACACCGGTTTCTTACCGTCGTCGGGCTCAGTACTCGAAAGTCTTAATCGTAGTTCGGATCATTGTTTTCTATACGGTACCGACACTCGTTTCTCATAAAGTCGGGCTTGGTTTTTACTCGGAGTCCTTAATTAAAGCGGAGCGTACATTAAATCTAACTTTGGAACACTACCTGAAACTATCATTCGTTTATAATTGTCTGGTCGTACTCTCGCAGATTCTATTCAAATTGTGACAGAATTTCAAAACAAAATTCAAGAAATATAAAAAACGAAAGAGGAAAAATCGTTCAGTTAAAATTGAAAAATGTATTGGAAAAAAATCCGGGATTTAATTCGATTTGCAATATATCGATAATTCTCGCGGGAACTGCAGAACTGTCCACAACGACTCTCCCAGATGACCTCAGCTTTGATGACATGGCTCTTATGCTCCTAGTATCTGTGGACGATGAAAGGAGTTTTTCGGCTTTTAAAAATTTGTTGACGGACAATCGGCAGTCATTTTTATTTGAGAACATCAAACGAGCACTTGTTATCCAATGCAATAGTAAATAAGGTACCCGGAAATAAATATCTTTATTTAGTTTTATTATTTTAACAAAATAAATAAAAAAATTTTTTTTTTTTAAATGTTTCAGATGAATAGCATTAACTTAATTCAGCATTTTTTTTTCATTTTCATTCAGCGCTTTAATCAACATTTTTATTATTTTTTAATTTTATATAACACTTTTTTGTACTAATGATTAATATATTGTACCTAATATTAATATAAATATAAAAATTAAATTAAAAACCATTTTAAATGAATTGTATACTATAATTTTTGGCATTTTATATTCATTTTTTTAAGTGCATATTTTGCATTTTAAGTGCATATTTTATTGCATTTTTTTGACTTTTTTAATGCCTTTTTTAAGGTTTTTTAGTGCATTTAATTCACAGCCCTAGTTATATGCATGTGTACGATTAAACTGAATTTTCAGATTTTTTATTTCGAATATTGTAAACATTATTCAAAATACATTTCAAAGGAATGAGTCAATTCTGTAATAATTGTATAATAATTTACATAAACTCTTATAAAAAAATTCTGTCTAATGATTTTTAAAATTTTTGAAGAATTTGTGTATGTGTATGATTAAATTGAATTTTCAGATCTTTTTGTCACAAATTAAAAATTATATTGGAGATAAACTTAAAAAAATAAGGTATTTCAAAGTTCTATGTTTAGCTTACGAAATGTCAAATTTGTTTAGAAACTTTTGTAAAGTATAATATGGAGATATATCCTTAATATATGGTGAAAAGGTTAAGTTTCTGGCTATATTGCATTTCGAATTATAAATAAATAAAATAGACTTAGTAAAAGTATCATTTACGTAAATTCAAACGTTTTCATTTGATTTTTCGATTTGAATTGAATTTCGAATTGACAGGATGGAAAAATTATCTCCTCAAAGTGCCTACTAGATGCAATTTATGATCTATACAGTTGCTGAATGAAATTTTTGGACCATTTCGATTACCCGAAAAATTGTTTACGAAAAAAAAAAAAAAATTATGGTAAACATTATTATAAAACCAATAGATCCTTGGCTACACTCATAATCCAAAAAACTCCACCACATTTTTTCAACGTATTCGATAGTGCTCGAATAGTTGTCGCCGATTTATCAACAATATTCCGACAAACAATTCGTCGAACAGATCATTTGATCGTCAACACTCTACACAGACAGGCGCGTACTGGGTCTATTTTCTCTACCGGGAAATTAAATATATTTAGGGCCTACTTACTACTTACTAATATAAATAGTTCTCATGTAGACAATATATACTTATTACATCAGTCAAATTATCTACCAATTTCTTACTGAAAATAAAACTATAAAATACCTATTTTTTTTCAAGTCAAAACATTGATTATGTGTAAAAACAGTTAACTGAAAGTGACTTTCTTTTCAAGTAAATAATAAACCAAATTTAGATTTTGATTTCAAATCTTTTTTTTTATTAGCTTTTTATATGATTTAAAATTTATAAAATTAAATAAATACAGAACAATATTATTATAATTATTTTTATTTAAGTGCTTTCAAAAATTAAACTTTCAGCATTCTTGACATTTCAGTACTCTTTTCACACATTGAGTCAATTACTTGATCCGGTGTAATATTGGCCAATAATTCCCTTTCGCAGTTCATCAAAAATAATGATTCCAAATTATCTTGTGTTAGACAACTTCTTAAACGTGTTTTTATAATTTTTAGTTTCGAGAACGATCGTTCGCACGTCACTTGAGTAAGAGGAATTGTTAAAAGAAACTTGTAAACTTCAAACAATTCACTATACTCTAAAGAATACATATTGAACTCATAAATAATATTTGTCACACATAATAGACATGAATTACATTTTTTTTTTCCTGTACACGTCTTACTATCATTATCCTGTGAGTATTCAAAATCTTCTAAGTCTGAATCTCCTTTCAAATCGCTTTGGTAAATATTACATTCATATTCATCTGTAATATTAGTTTTGGAAATTTGAGGCCAAAATTCTACAAATGACAACAATTGCTCTTTTAGTTTATATTTATCAATATGAGTTAAAAGTTCACAAATTTTGTGAATAGCTCCAGAATGAATCCCATTTTTCGCAATTTCTTCAAATCGTCTAGGATCAAATAACTCAAGATCACAATAAAGTTCTTTACAGCCAGAAAATCTAAATTCTAAGCAAGCAATAATATTATCCATAACCACGTTAAATGTTTTGATATTATAAACATTCTCGGGAGTATCTCCTATTTTTTGGTTAGCACTTAGATTTTCTCCAGAACGTATCGGAATAGTTATCTTTCTCTTTTCGGGAAGTTCTAATTCTATATCAATTTCTGGCTCATCTTCCCAAATCACACTGGATACAAATTCAGTGAATATTTTTGCTGCTGTACTAATTGGTAAAAATTCTCTTTGGTTATCTTTTAATGACTTAATTGTTCCATCAATTTTTCTCCATGCTTGAATATAATCTAGACCTGAAGTTTGCAGGTAATCAGATAGAGCAGTAGTAAACTTAAATATTTGCAAAAACATCATTGCTGTTAATACGGTTTCATAACGGGTAAGTCGACCTAGTAAACTTTGTGCTGTACTTCTTACACTGTTTGAAAAAACACTAGAAACAGAAATTTCATAAAGTGAAAAAACAATTTGCACATATACAAATTGTTTTCTGTCGTCAATCTTGGTTCTTTCTTTCCACATATCAATACGACCAATTATCTTAATAACCGCATCATTTTTAGACCGCCATCGAGTTTGACCTATATTTATCATACGCGACGGACGGCTAGAATTATTCCGATTTTCATAAACATTGAGCCTCTTATAAGACTCTTTGAAAAAAACAAATAGTTCTTGTAGAAGTCCAAAAAAAGAAATAACAGTAACTGAACATGAAGTAGTTTGTTGTAAGACTAGGTTTAACACGTGAGCGTAGCACCATGTATGAATATGCCTAGGGAGTACCTCCTTCAGTTTTGCTTGGACTCCTTGGTATAGACCATTCATATTTGCAGCACCATCAAAAGCATCTGCTACACATTTATTTAAACTTATATCGATAGAATCTAACGTTAACTTTAATAAATCAAATAAACCTTGACCTGAAGATGAAATCACGTTTTTTAAAGCTACAACTCGTTCCACAACTTCAACGATAGACTTGGTACCTTCAGTTCTATCACTAATATACCGTAAAACAAATACACATTGATCATGCGTAGATATATCCATAGTTGTATCCATGGTAATTGAATAAATACCAGCTGAATTCACTTCTTCAGATATTTTTAATAATAATAATTTACAAATAGTTTGAACAATGTTCGTTACAGTTGTAGAACTTAAAAAAGTAAACAAATTTCCTCTACCAGTTTTTCCACTTTTTAATCGGTTTTCACTTTTTACTATTGCCTTAGTAATGTGATCATTTAAATCAATATTAGACTTGGCTATTAATAAAACAATTTCCAAAAAGTTTCCGTGATTAACTGCTGTATTATTTAAATTATAAGCCGCCTCATATCTAAATCCTCTGAACGGTAAACCTTGTTTTCCAATTACTTTAACTATTTCAATAATAGTTTCAGCTACTTTTCTTCTCTTCATTACTTCATGTTCTCTTTGACTCCACTGGACTCTGTTAAATAATCCATCAACACTTTGTCCCCGACTATCACTCATATAACATTTTGACGACTCTCTGTGGTTTTGTGATTCTTCGTGATCTTTTATACGTTCATACACATGGACCCAATCTTGAAATCCTTCAACACTAGTGAAAACCGATTTTTTAGAAGAATAAACCAGACATATAGAACAAAAAAAAGAATTGTGTTTGTAACTAAAAGTTAACCAATTTCTTTTAATTGTTTTCTGAGATTTTGGAATTTCTACATAATAAGCTTTGGAAGTATTAAACGGTAATTGGGTGCCATCATTTTTTTTTTCTGGATGGTGCGGATGAAATGAAAAAAATCTTTGAATATTTTGTTTTCCACGAGGCTTTACAAAATAGTTTAAATCAGTTTCATCGACCATATTATCTATGTGTGGTAACTCAGAACGTTCAAAAGTCCTTGAAGCTTCATTATACTGAGATAAGACTGTTGTTGGTAATATGCATAGCCGTTGACTTGATAATTCTGTTTGTTTATAATTCTCAGGTATTATATTTCCAGAGTCTGTAGAAATATGTAAATCAGTTGTAGTAGCTATAGAAGGTGAAAAAAAACTATGTGTTGAATCAAAATTGGATTTTATATGGACTTGTGATTTCAGCGGTGAATTAAGTAAAACGTTTTCAGGAATACATTCAATCTGATTTGACTCTGGATTCTGATTATTTTGCAGTTCAGTGGAATCCTGACTTAAAACGGTGTGTGAAAAAAAATTTGTCAGTTTTTTAGATTTAGAAGCAATTTCATCAAGACGTTTTTTGTTATGCTCTTTTCGTTTAAGCGAGCCACTTTTTTGGATTTTTTTCTTTTGATTATTACCTTCCATTATTTAACCATAAACTAAAAATAAAGATTAAAATTTAAAAATGTGCCTACCCATTACATTTTCCATAAAAATATGTATAAAATAATAAATATTAGAATATATTTGTAAAACATTCTAATTTAACGGTGATAATATTATTGGTATGGTTTTAAAAAATTGAGTCATAAATAAATATATAATAATATAATTTGTAAAGCAGATCGCTGCTGTAGATATGTATGTACTAGGCTGAATAATTTTTAAGTATAAATTTAGAATAATATGTGATATCATAGATAACGTTTTGTCGATTTCATTTTGTACACAATATTTTGATGCTGATGTTAAAACAAACGAAATATTATTATATTGTAAATTTGGTGTATATGTTAAAGTATAATTTATACTAAATTCACTTGTACCGATTAATTAGATGTATGTAATTAAAAAATAATAGCCATTACGAAGCATGGGCCAGTACGCGCCTGTACACAGATATTTTCGCTTTCATCGCCCATTCATAAACACTGCAGTGTTCGTGGATTTTCGCAACATAATTCAGAAATTCAGATTCGGCCAAAAAAATAACGACTCATGCTATGTCTCGCGAGGCCCTGGCCTGTGCCGGTTTGCCACCCCTTCGAGGCGGTCTCGTGCAGTGCCGTCCTAACCACTATTACCGCCCTGAGGTAACAGTATTTAATGCCTCCTCCCTCTACAAAAAAAAGTAAAATTGATTTGACCATTTTAGCTTAATATAATACATCATTCCATAAATATGTTTAACACTTGTTGATCAAAGGTTCCTGCTTGTTAAACATTATTGTAATGTTATTTATATACTCATATTTATATTGTTTTGATGATTCTTTTTTTTGACACCGATTTCATTATAACGGCTACATTATAGAAAAAAAATCACTATTTTCTCGAAACAATATGTAAATCACGCGTAATACCTATGTAGGCTGTATAGTACTTATCCTTTGGTAATTTTGAAATTTATAATGCATTATTGTTGCTATGTAACACAGTAGTCTTACTCATTATTGTTTACATCAATTTCTATTTAACAGCACACACACAATTTGATAGGTAATCATCTTTGGTATTACCAGGGCCGGCGGAAGGCACGTGCGACCCGTGCGATTGCACAGGGCGGCAATTTTTTTGAGATTTTAGGGGCGGCATCGTTTATAAATAAGACTATTTATTCTCACTACTGTTCATAAATCATAAGTCATAATATTTATTCATTGTAAATTTAAAATTTAAAAAAATGTGAATTATTTAGAATGGTATTGTGTCATACTATGTAGATTCAAATAACTATCTATAAATAAACAATATATGCATAATATTATGGGCTAACCGCTAGCAGTGGCAGATTTAACGGGGAAAAAATGGACATTTGCTGCCTGGGCCCCTATCCGAAAAGGCCCCTGGGCCTAAGTTTTAGATTGTAATTTGTAATACATAAAGTAATAATAATAACTAATAAGAAATCAGTAATAATCATACTGTGTAATGTTATAAATTGGTTACATGACGATCATTCAAACAGTTTTTCAAAAAGAAAAGTAATTTAATAATATTGTTTTGTGCCGTATCAAAAACTCGTTTAATACAAGTATTAATGCATTTAATGTTCTATATTATTTTTAAGTCAAACATAAAATATTTATGATTTAATACATTTATCATTTAACAACAGTCTTATTTGTTTGAATTATTTTTCTATTGAAGCCATCTCAAAATGATTAAAACAATTTTATCTTATTATGTTTAACAATTTTATTAAGTTTTTGAAATTAAGTGTAATCTACGTGATTTTTTGAAAAAAAAAAATTTATATAAGGGCAGCGGTTTAAAAAATTGGCACAGGGCGGCAAAACTCCTAGCACCGGCACTGGGTATTACGGTATAAAAGAAGAACTGTAATATGAAACACGACATTTTAGATTCTGAACGAAGTGAAGAATGTATTGATTTTACTATGATGTGTGTTTTTTTTTTTTTTTTTTTTTTTTTGTTTTTGTGTCTGTGTACACCATAACTACTCGAAATAATGCTTCAATTTTGAACTTCAGGGTATGTTTTCGGTGGCAAAACGAATATCGGAGGTACCTTAGAGAGGTCACAAGTGAAAATTCCCAAAAGTTTTCAAATGCCACGGGAAAAACAAACAAAAAATGAGGAAAAAACGGTACTTTTTGTGCAAAACCCGTTTTCGACGAAATCGATTTTTTTATTTAGCCGTTACTCAAAAACCAAAAATTGTAGATACTTGAAATTTTCACCAAATGTTTATATTGAAATCATCTATACGTGGTAAAATTTTTGAACACTTTTGACTTTTTTTGAGCTTTTTATAGACAATTTAAATTTTTGACTTTTCTTAGTTTTTTTTTCTGAAAAGTGGATAAAAAAAATTTGGCTTGGACAAAAAATCTTGAAAATTTAATATAAAGTTCCTCATAAGAAGTACTTATCGGTATAAAAAAAAAATTCAAAGCGAAATGCACACCTTTTTTTTTATAAGCATAAAAAGTTTAAATTTTTATGAAATATTGAAAAATCGCGAAAATTTGAACTTATTTTTTTCTGAAATGTGGATAAAAAAAATTTGGTTGGCCATAAAACTTTGAAAATTTAGTACAAGGTTCTTCATTAGCAGTACTTATTGCTATTAAAAAAAAATCAAAAATCGAGAGTCACAATTTTTTTTTATAAGCATCTAAAGTTCAAACGTTTACGAAATAATTACATGATTGCGTAAAATAATAATTTAGCCTTAAACGATTTTTGATATTTGTTCTTATTCAAAAAGTATAAGTCGAAAAAACTTGAAACTTTCACCAAATGTTTATATTGGAATCATCTATACGTAGTACAATGTTTGTAAACTTTAGACTTTTTTTGAGCTTTTAATAGACAATTGAAATTTTCAACTTTTCTTTGTTTTTTTTTCTGAAATGTGGATAAAAGAAATTTGACTGGACAAAAATTCTTGAAAATTTAATACAAGGTACCTAATATGTCGAACTTATCGGTATAAAAAAAAAATTCAAAGCGTAATGCACAATTTTTTTTTTATAAGCATAAAAAGTTCATATTTTTACGAAATGTGTAGAAAATCGCGAAAATTTGAAGTTATTTTGCAGTTGAAAATTCATAAAATTTTAAGTATTCAAAACTAAGAATTGTAAATTCGGTACAAAGTTTGACATACGGTTTCCTTCAATTATCTGTAAAAAAATTTGCACTGGAATAAAATCAAAAATTTTTATGAGTGTTTGAAATTACAATTTTTTCACATAATCGCGTAAAATAACAATTTAGGCATCATTGATTTTTGATATTTGTTCTTATTCAAAAAGTATAGGGCGTAGAAACTTAAAACTTTCACAAAATGTTTAAATAGGCATTTTCTTTACATAGTTGTATTTTCAAAATATTTCGTTTATTTTTTAGCTATTTATAGGCATTTGAATAATTCGATTTTTCTTAGATTTTTTTTTATAAAAGTCGATAACAATTTTTTGGCCCTACCAAATCGCTTGAAAATTTAATAGAAGGTTTTGAATAAGTTGATCTAAGAGTGATTCAAAAATTATTCAAATACATAGGCACAATTTTTTTTTATAAGCAGTTGAAGTTCAAAAATCGACAAAATTTGTCAAAATCACGAATATTTGCAAATTATTTTGTAGTTGAAAATGTATAAAAATTTTTGTATTCAAAGATAAGAAATGAAAATATTATGTAATATCACAGCTGATAAAGATAATTAAATAGATTAAGTTTATTATAATATAATCAGTAGCTGACAGCTGTTCTATACAAAATATTGGTAGATTGTAAACACAAGGTGTATAACGTACCTTTACATGGTTGAATAGAACGTTACTAACTTCCAATTTCCAGTTATTTTAATGTGTGTATCAGTTCCATAAACATGCGGATTTTATATATTATTATTAATTATTAACATTTAAATAGACGTAGCCACGGAGCATTCAGCATATATGGACGGCGGGGTCGGGTGGTGCCGTCACGATAGTGCATTTAGGCAAATAATATGGTATTTACCTACGCCCTACCTATGCACATCCTGGTTTGTCCAATGCTCACGAGCAGAAGTCACATGAATAGACAATCTAGGATATTAAAATCTAGGATATTAAAATAAAATATATATTACAATTTAAGGCTGACATCTTCATCTTCGTTCAGAATCGTTTTTTTTTTATAATATAAAATAATTCCAAAATCTATCCAATAATGCCTAATCTAGCAATGCATCTCGTGTATCCCACCCAACTACTGTATCCTGTACTTAACTTACAATGATTTATCATTGCATTCAAATGTAAAGTACCATACAACTAAACTATCGTAAACCAGGTGATCCCATGATAGAAAGTGCTATACACTCCTCACCATTATCTTGTCCGAGGAGCGAAGCGACGAAGGACGAACTTCCACCACCATTATCTTATCGGCTTTTTTTAAATTTTAATTTTCTTTCATTGATTTTTATTAGTAATTATTAATCACAAAACTAAGTAATATTGAAAAATATATAAAAATATAAGGATACAAATAATTAAAAATATAAAATATCTAAAAACATAAAGACATTACTGATTAGCACAAACTAATATAATGTTTATACTTTTTTATCTCGACAGCGACTGGATCTTTTATCATTTTCAAGTTTTTAATTATTATCTGTACTATATACTACTATGTAATACTATAACAAACATTAGAATTTCCCTATAATTTTGTGAGAATACTATGGATTTTAATTAAATTAAAAACTTGATATAAAATAAAGAATTTAATCACTGATAAAATTACATACAAAAAATTTTAAGAAACATAATATATAATATATTTAATTCAATAGATAAATTATGTAATTACAAAATTAGGTCAAATATAAACTGAAATTCATAAATACTTGAAAGCAATATTACAACACATATTAATCATTTATTGAAAATTTTTACAATAAATTTGACTTTAAATATATTTCTCAAGTCAAAGAAGTTTCAACATAATATACCCATAAGATCTAAATTTCAAAATATGGAGGTTTATTAATAACCACTGCTCCAGAAATAGTGTCATAAATATTTATAGTTCCTGGTAACATAGTCCAAATATTAGATTTTGGATCATAAGTTTCAGCAGAGTAATTTCCATATTCATAACCCACCACATATAATAAACCATTTAAAACAACAACACCTATAATCAAAATAAATTCAATATAAGTATTTAAAATGAAAAGTTATTCATAAAATAATAGTGATTACGGGGATTCGATTGTTTTTTATGCATGTCACACACAAAAGTCCAAGTATTAGAACTTGGATTATATGCTTCAACAGTTTGCAGAATTGTTGTTGATCCATTATAACCACCAACGGCATACATAACACCGTTTAAGACTGCTACTCCTACACCAGAACGATGTACATTCATATCTGCTACTGGAGCCCATATGTTAGTTCTAGGGCAATAACGCTCAACAGATTTCATACTTCCATTATTCCCCCTGCCACCAACCTATAAAATGAAAATAAAATACATTATATCCTCCTACAATGTCACTATCTAAGTAACAAACTAAAATAAAAAAACAATATAAATAAGTAAGTAGTACAATATTGATGTATACACTTGATATAGAGATAGCAACTGCAGAACATCCATGAACCAAATAAATATAAAATATTGATGCACTTAAAAATTGGAAAAAATATTTTAAATTACCGCATACAAATGATCATTAAGCACTCCAACTCCACACTCTGTTCTTGCAACAGACATTTCTGATATAATTTTCCACTTATGAGTACTGGAGTCAAAAACTTCTGCACTTTTGAAGTGAGAACTATTATTTCCACCAACCTAGAGTATACATACCTTGTTGGTAATAATATTAAAAAACTTAAATGAACAATGTGTAACTAAATAATATTCTTATATTACTCACAACGTAAATACAGTTATCCAATACACCCACTCCTGGAGAATCTCTTAGTTGTAACATGGGTACTATATTCTTAAAACAAGGAGATGGTGAAAACAGGTCTAACATATAAACTTTCTTACTTTTAAGATGCAAGAAAAACAAGAGTTTATCATTTAACACAGTAAATTCTCCATCTAACTGGAGTACACTAATATTAGGAAAAAGCTGCCATCTGTTAGTCGAAGGATAAAACCATTGTATGCTACGCATTTGTGAGCGTCGTTCTTTACCAATAATTAGTATTACCTGTTACGATAGAAATAGATTAATACAAGATGAAAATTCAATCAACCACTTACTGACTTTTGTTAAACCAACAGGTACTCTAAGTTTGGTACGTATAATGTCAGGCTTTACAGAATTCAATAATTGAAAATATAAAGCTTCATCCAAAAAATCTCTGCCTATAAATATAATGATTTAAATGATGACTTAAATTCACAATAGTGATTATTTCAAAGAATCAACTCACATTCAAAATTGCTTTTAATAAGAGGTTCCTCTCTTACTCTATTATATAAATATTCTTTTGATGTTAAAGGCAAACGTACATGTTCCATTAGTTTAGGGAAAAAAATTTTTCTAGTGGTAATTTCATGATTTGCCCAATCAACAACACATTCAAACACCTATATAAAATTACCAAATAAATGTTATATCAGAGGATCAACCTCTCTTCTAAAATTATCATGAATCATTTAATATGATATGATTAAATAAAATATTGATTTACAGTTTTTGAATTTATCATTATTTGCATTAATGTTATATATGTGGATACTAATATTAAATATAATGTGAGTAATACTGGTTAAAACACTATCATGTAAATAATATTCTATCATCAAAGTTAAAAAAAAAAAAAAAAACAAATAATCAACATCTATCATGTTGATTCTCGTGTCTTTAACAGTTACTATTCATAACTATGATCTGAATGCCAAAAAAATAATAGTAACTGAATAATAATTCACCTATTGGAGGAGAGATTGTTTCAAAAATCGTTCAATATGTATAAACAATTATGCAATTACAAACTGATGATTTCTGCTCAATACATGTGTATATTGTCAATAGTTACTTTATCTGTGTCCTCTTTATGCTTTTTAGTTCAAATCTAATTATTTACCATATTATTTGAATTTGTTTCAAAATAATATACAATTTTTTTTTTTGTGTGTTTTTAATTAGACTCAAAATATGCCATTAAATTTGTATCTAAAGTTTGATTGAATGTATCAGTAGTATATGACATAATAAAAGTCAATCCCATAAAAATCATACATATTTATTTACTTAAACGTTAATAAAAAATCAACTTTATGTGTTTTTATTGATTATAAACTGTGGATGTGTTATCATCATACTATCATGTAATAATTAATATCTAAAAATAACAAAACTTTATAAATCTAAATTGAATTAATATATTAATTAGGTGTTAAATAAGTTATTTTACAAATAGGCAGACTGCTAATCTACTTTTTAGTGACCCATCCACTTTTGAAGACCATTAGCTGACATTATATTATGTTAAAATATTCGGGGTAAATTAACCGAATTTTATTATAATATTTTTAATATTTAAGAAAAACAATAACATTATATTTTATCAATATGGAATTAAAAGTTTCTTACTTTTTCTTCAGATGAAATATTAAGTTCGTTACTAGAAATAAGTTCAACTAATTCATCATATGATAAATCTAAATACTCGCCACATTCAACTATCTCTCTACAAAAAAAAAAAAAAAAAAATAACAATCAATCAGTATTTTAAATTCTTCATCGAATTAGAATACATACGAAAAGTTTTGTAGAATATAAGATTTGAAACTCGACAAGTACTCCTTACAGTCATACAAAGATATAAGACCTTTCAAACCGAGACAATTTTTTGGACTCAGTTGAGTTTGTAAAAAATCACAACATGCTTCTTTAACATCTTGTATTTGTAGGAGATTAGCAGCATGCAACAAAGTCTTGAAATATGACATATTAAAAAGACATATAAGAAAAATTGAAACAAAGTAATTATAATTCATTCATACCTGTACTTCTTTTTCGGTGACTATGATACGGCCGGTATAAATGAAATCCACTAAATGTATCAAAGTATTCGAATCCAATTCGCGTAAAATTACTCGGCTTTTTTTGCTCTCTTCAAAACTAGTGAACATTACTTGAAAATAAGGTGTAGCCGATGCTAAAACTAATTTATGCCCATACACCAAAGTACCATCGTCGGTTTCTAGAATGATATCGCATAACACCTTGTCTCTGAAAATCAACATTTATTACCGGCATTATTGTAAATTTTCTCAGCCAACCAAACCGCATTCACGATTTTAGAACGGCACTTACTTGCGGAAGGAATCCAAAACTTCGAACGCACGAACGACATGAGAACTACTTGTATAACATGTTTGTTTCTGTCTTTCCGATACATGTTTTATCAAATTTTCATTCAACGGTTTCTGTAGACCGGAATGCATTTCTCTGTCCACGATAATACAATTTAAATTAACGAGAACGAGTTTACAGATCGTCTTGACATACTTACCGAGTGTCACTAGCAGTGTCGACCTCACAACCACATTCCATGACGAAAGACTCGATTTCAACGTTTATAATTTATGTCGACTTCAAAGCCCTCGAAATGATTTGCGACAATTGAAAATTACAACTAATGAAAACACCACGCGGTCACGACGTCGTATCGTGTTGGTAGTCCGTACTTCTGAAGTCTGCGTTTGCCGTCGGGCACCGAAAACCGGATGGTCACTTCAGGGTGTGTAAGTTTTGAATATTAACCCGGGTAATCCGAACGTACG
The DNA here is from genome assembly GCA_027580255.1 of Therioaphis trifolii. Taxonomy (NCBI): domain Eukaryota; kingdom Metazoa; phylum Arthropoda; class Insecta; order Hemiptera; family Aphididae; genus Therioaphis; species Therioaphis trifolii. The sequence goes on from CM050407.1 coordinate 16,560,105, forward strand.
GTCGAATATAATAAACTTGTCGTAGACCAATTTTATTTTAATACCACCGTAGGTTATTCGTACGCCAGAGAAGAGAAAGACCGACCTGACCGAGAAACATGAGTTATAGTAATATAGTCTATACTCTATAGAATATACATGAACCTGATGAACCTAGTGATGGGCACAACCGAATAAAAACTATCGAAGTACTCGATAGTTTAAATTATCTAATTACACGGTTGTTTTATAAAACTATCGAACTATCGAACTACCTGTTTTGATTCATTTTTAGGCCTACTTACCCAATGAAAATTTAATTATATAAATTATCAAGTAAATTCGGTCGATAATACCGAAAAATTACTCGATTGTTTTTTTTAACTCGATAGTCAAAACTATAGTCGGTGTAAAAGTGATGGGCACAACCGAGTGAAAACTATCGAGTGAAATACTCGATAGTTTTTTAAAAACAATCGATGAATAATTATATCTATTCAATTGAAAAATCACTCGGTAGTTTTTGAAACTATCGATAGATAATCGATAGCTAAAACTAGTCGGTTGTGCCCATCACTACATGAACCGCATTTATAACGGAAACGAAGCGGTTAGTAACAATTCGCACTGTTGCCAACTTGGGGCACAAACTACGCAGTGTTTACACTATAAAAAAAGCGAAACTAGAATCCTTAACTAGAAGCTTGACTGTCACGCTCCTTAGCGGCCGTTTTTCATTAGGGCTACGAAGAATGCTTTCCCGCGTAAAATAATTTCAAACACTTATACACTTGTTGTATAGACCTGTTTCACAGCTACTCGTACGGTACGCGCGCGTATCGTATATTCTTACGTGTGGCTATGAAACGGGCCATTACTATAAAGACATAACATTTTATATTTTTGTAATACACATTTTTTATTTATTTCTTTTCACAAAATCAAATATAAAATTATAATACTAACATTTAAAATATTTAGATTGTTTTCGAATTTGAAAAATAATTATAAAATTACTCATCGTCGTCGTCGTCATCATCGTCGCTCGAACTGGTGTCATCTGGATAAATTGTTAAAATAATCGGCTCTAATATTTCGTCCCTCAGTCCTGCTTTATAGAAATCTTCTTGTTGAATTTTCACGCTATGTTCTCCACATTTGGCCCAATCATCAGCAGTTACCGCGTCAATTTCTTTATGGATAAGTGCCTCGACATCAGCAATTTTAAATGTTGAGTTTTTTTCAGCCACTCTTCTTTTAAATTGAGCCCAAATTAATGCTATGGGATTATATTGACAGTGGTAAGGTGGAAGTCTTACCACTTCATGTCCCATTTGGTGTGTCAATTGATCCAACTTCTTTTACCATTGATTATAAATAAATATTTAATAATACATTTCATTTATAATCAATGATTCTACGTTCAAAAAAAAGTATACATATATACTTTATCTATACTAATATATAAAATTGTAAGGGGTTTTCTACGACCGCGCTAACCGAAAATACTATCGAACCGATTTGGTTGGAATTTTTCACTGTTATACCTTGACAGCTGTTGACACTATAGATGGTTTAAAGTGACAAAATATTGTCACTGGTGACAGTGGTGACAGCGACTAATATGTCACGGCGACTTTTAATGGTGACTTGTCACCAGTGGCGGCTCGTATACATGTGCGATTACCAGTGGAACAGTGACAACAGTCACCAACCTTTTAGCCAGTCACCGTAAATTTAGTCGCCAGTGACAAATTTCTAGTTCTTACTGATTAATTTGAACTGTGATTTAAATAACATATAGATTAACTTTATCTACATCGGAGTAAATAATAATTTGTGTGTGTGTGTGTGTTCCGTGTCGCAGATCCCTGTATCTAGGTATTGCGATTGCAACACCTGCTATGGGTGGGTGAGCGTGGTAAGGCTGCGAAACACACTAGATTAGATTTTTCTATGGGAGGAAAAAAAATGAGGGGCAGTTGCTCAACCTTTTGTAGTTAGGTGGATAGGTACTTGTTTTGAATGTGTGCTTATAATGCTTTGCAACACCTCTAAAAACTGACTTCAGCAACACCGGTTGTTAATAATGAACCGTGAACAAATAATTGCTCTTTGGTTGTTTAATCGTTGCCAAAAAAGACAGCGAAAAAAAACATATTTTTTGGGGTACATTCCATCAATATTAGAAGAGAAGAATTATTTATTTATTTTTATATTGATAGTTAAAATATACCTTGTGAAAAGAGCATTACGGTCGCCACGCGCGTTAGGTTATTACCACCGTATTACTTTTAAGTAAACTCCTCTAAAGCAGGTATTACACCGAATTACACATATGTCAATTACACTAAAAAGTATTTGCTGTTATCGAACCAGGGCGAATTCTTCGCACACGAATTTCACAAAATATACTATTAAGAGTGTTTTGCATTTTTAAATTTTGCGGTTAGGTTAGGTTTATAATTCCTATTTTTCATTTAGTCTTATTCTTCTTTTAGAAAAAAATTCCACTACATTATCAAAATATGTACTGCCTTCAAATCAGCCTTCTCATAGAATGTCAAAATCGTATCACCCATCAGGCTGTAGGCCTGGTTTCTCATATAATATACAATAATACGAGAACATTTTTGTTACTTTTTGCATTCACTAACTTTTTTATTTATCATCTCATAGTGTTTATTGTTATAATTATTTCTATTTTATTAATGTTTTTCCAATTGAGTACTTGATTTATAAACTAATGCAATGTTAAAATAAGTTATGTACTAGAATATAATAAGTAATAACTCAACTTATTCTAAAAATTATAACTACTTTATAATATCCATTTTTAGTGCAATTAATCAAAATAATTTATTATAAATATTAGTGTTATTTAGCTTCTTATACATCATTAGACCGCGTACTAATCTAATAAATAACAATCATAATTCATAATTGTATACCTAAATTTGAAAAAAAAAATTAATTTATGTATCCGTATTTATATATAGGTATCGTATATCTATAATATTATAACCAAGACTATAATATTAAGGGAATATAAATGTATTAAAATTAAGTGTATGTTGAAAAATGTAAGTGATACATTAATTACTATTGTTATTTAAAATAAAATAAATCATTAACTAGTTTTGACATATTAATTTTAAACGAAATCAATATAAACTTGCATGGATAAACAAAATTGAAAGAGTTCAAAATAAATTCCTAAGATATATTTATACAAAAATTCCTAAATCATAATAATTGCATAATAACGGACCTTTGCTATGAACCTCTTAGAAGACTGTTTAATATCAACTCTCTTAGTTCAAGACGTTTATATTTTGACGTCATATTTATTTACAAAATCTTACATGGCACAATTAATGGCAGTTTTCTGCTCAGCAACGTTAATCTATCAGTCCCCACTTTTAATTCTAGAAACCGACAGACCTTCCACATCTCTATTCATAAAACACTATATGGATATATTTTCCCCCCTATTAACAGAGCACTAGTTTCTTGTAACAACTTACAAAACAAACCGGATATCTTTCATTCCTCTCAAAAAGCGATCCAAATTAATATACTTTCTTTTTAACCATTTTTTTTTTTTATTTAAATAATTGTGTACTAACTAATTCAACCAGAGTGCAAATCTGTTTACTTAATATTGTTGTATTTATTTTTAGACAATTATTTTATGCATATATATATATTTTATCAAACTTGTAAATATATAATAATTCTGTACTAAATGCCCTCGGGCGTGTATTTCAAATAAATAAAAAAAAATTAAAAATTAAAATTCTCAGGTACTTCATCAAAAAAAGTTGATAACAGACTGAATAGATACATAGAGAATAAAAAATAATGACGATCTCTTAAAATAAAACATTGATTTCATAATATTTTCAATTTATTAAATTGTCCCGAAAAACATTAGGTGCTTCCCAATCACCTCTATTATGCATAAATTATTGAAATGTTCATTCGTTACTTTTCGTAAATCATTATTTTTATTTTCGTGCGTAAAGAAATCTAATAGAATGACACCAATAATAATGTTCAAGTACATTTTTATATCGGACAAAAGTCACTCACTTATATTCAATACCAGTGTAATCGAAAGAAAATACACGAAGGACGTGTACGAGTTTCACCTGAAATAAAATAGTCACTTAAGGTCAGAATAACAATTGCGTTTCTAATTTTCACGGTCAATATATAGCATCATGCCAATAAATGCACTGGTATGAAAATATTTTTATTCGATTTTTTCGCGAGTAAAATCCGAGACGGGTGATGTCGATTCGAACAGCAACTCTTACCCGCCGAGCGATCCCAATCACATCGACAACGACCATGACATGAAACGCGTTTTTCGCAGAAGCATCTTTTTTAAACTATATATCAAGCCGTGTTGACTGCTAGTGTCCAACTTTACGTAAATGTTTTCATATTTTTCATTTTTCTTCATTTCGCCACGTGATATTCTTATGGACTGCAATTTTATATTTTCGATGTCATCCGTATTTAACGAATCGTACAAGACTGACCACCATTTGGATAATGTGAATAATAGAAAGCGCAAAAGGACCGCTAAACATCTTTATTCGTTTTAGTTACCTGAGACTTTTTTTCGATACAACCGAAATATAAAGTTCAGCGCTACTCATAAGCCTTAACTTAAGGCTATTATTGGGGTGTACCGATCTAGAAAAAAAAAATACTGAGCGCAACACGTCGATCAATATAGAATGTCTCGAGCGCAACGGTTGAATAAAAAGGTAAATTTGAGCGCTATTGGTTAACACCCAAATCGAGAAAATCGATTTACTATTATTATTATTATTATTATTTTTCGCTTTTATATTATTTCATATTTTCTACTTTCATTTTTATTTCGATCTGCAATCGGGTTTTTAATAACCAGTTATTCGCTCGACAACAACACTGCAGGGGGACGAAGAGAAGCTACTCACCTTCGAAAGAAAAGTCTTACGGAAAATTTACGGACCTGTGCGAAATCAAATTGGGGAATATGAGAGACGAAAGAACGATGAACTAGGAAGGCTATATAACAAACCAAATATCTGTTTGTTCTTAAAAGCGAAACGATTAGAGTGGGCTGGCCATGTCTGGCGGGCTGGTGAAAGTGTCATATACGAAATGTCCTAATCCGAAACCCAACAAAAAAGCGTCCAAGGGGAAGACCTCGACAGTGGTGGTTAGATTAACCTATTAATGAACTACGCCGGATAGTCTCTATCCCGTCAAAGCGCGGCCGTCTAACGGTTGCGGACAGGATCTTAGAAGGAACTATCCCTTTGAACATGATCACCATCTGACCCATAGAGGTAGATGCGAGACGCCGGCCGCGCGTGTGTGAAATGAGTCAGAAATGACTCTGAGACACGCCGCGGGGATCGGTTGGAGCGGCGGGACTGTCTGTTCGCGCAGACGGACCACCCGGGTCCGGCGGGGGAAACCCAATTAATAAAGCGGTGGTTAGATAGAGTTAAGAAAGATATTTCAGATACCGACGAGACAAAGCGATTGGAAGATGCAATGGACCGGAATATATGGAGAAGTTTGGTTGAAGCGTGCAAAAGGCCTTAATGGCTTGTATAGCATTAAAAAAAAAAGTTATTCGCTCGATTGGCCGCAATACTAACACACCTCTATCATCCGCACGCGTTGCTATGTTCACACGCGTGATTCGTTGCCGACAATATAGCGTTCGCGTTTTTCATCATTCCACTTTCGAAATCTGCCCGGGAAACGTTTTCAAAAACACTCGGCCAAAACGAAAAACGTTCCGACGACGCGTAGCCGTACGACGGACAATGTATGCAGAGACGTTCGCTGTTCGTACGTTTTACGTGGGCCAATGACGGACGGTGGTCGGACAAACGGCGTGACGACGACGACGACGTGAACGACCACGGTCATAGGACTATCCGGATTCCACTCGGAGAAAAGGTTTCACGAACAGCACAGATATAATATATGGGTCCAGTGAATTATTTTCCGGGTCGTCGTAAAGTCCGGTATTTGAGTGTAGCGTTTGACGTCGGGCTTCGATATTTTTGTTTTCAGACTTGTTTTACAAGCAAATATTAACGATCGAAATATGATTTGACATCACGTAAATTCATACCCGTTATTATAAAATTATAAATATACGTGCTATAAGGGTATGCTCACTGTATATAGATTCGAATAATCAGCCGTCAACCCCCCTCTCATCCTCTTGAACGTCGACTTGCCAGTAAGGCCGAACGCGACGTCGACGGGATCGACGACGGCGCGGACGAGCGGCGGCCACTCCGGCGGCGGTGCGGGAAAACGGCGGTACGGCCTGGGCCAGGCCACGCGGAGCGGACGTCGACCGGGCCGCGGCCACGCCGGAAGGGACGAGCGGCCATCGCGCCGTCCTGGGACCCGAGGAGCCCGGAACGTGTACCCTTTCGGACGATGATTTTGAATTTCGAAGTGATACGAGCAGGTATGCGCGGGCGCGGGCACGGGTTCGTGATTTTGACGCGACTACGAGGGCACGCGGTGAAAACGCCGTCCGCACGGTGGAAAGCGCGGTTATCAGCGTTCTCTCCGCTCGTCAAACCGAATATCTGACGTCGTTTAGGTGTAAGTTTTGCGTACCTACCACACAGAGACGCATAGGTCCGCCGGTAAATGTCGTTACACGTTTGTTTCTGACGCGTGCGAATGAAATCGAGCTGGTTTTTGGACCACACTCGGTCGAATTAGGTTAGGAGGAATTAGTTATTTTGATTTCGCGGGCGTCGGACTGTTGAATTTGTTTTATCCGTCACTCGACCGTACACGGCCAAAGTGCCGTATGCTCCCGTCTCGCGGTTACAATCGTGATAATCGACCGGTCATCGAGAGATAATATAAGCGGCTGCTTTATTTACGCTTCTTCACAAAAATATTTAGTGTTCGACGCAGAGATGATTTGGCACGACGAAGAGACATCACGACGCCGTTGGAGTACCCCGCCGTTTTCTACGAGACCGCCGTTTCCCGTCACAGATGAAGACACCTAAATTAAGTTTACATGAACAATGATTACTGTTGACACATATAAGGAAGAGGGGGGCGAGCCTGGCGCAATTGGGGGGTTGGGCTAATTGAGCTAATCGGGTCTGTCCTAATAAGTTAGGTCGGATGGGTTTTTTTAAAGAACAATTATTTTTATTCAAACGGTTAATAGGGGGTTCAGGTTCATGAGTAGGAAATATAAAAATTATCGGTAACTTAACGAATGTTTTTTTTTTCATTATAATTATTATTTTTATTCGTAACAATTAAATTAGATTTTTATATGGGAAAGACATTTTTTTTAAATTTTTGTGATTGTAAATGTTAAAAGTGTTCGTAGAGTGGAAAGAGGGGGGGTTGGGCGGGTAAGGGGGGGGAATTCCAGTGTTACAGTCTTTCAGGAGTGTTCGCCTGAAAGACTTCTCTTCCTTGTCCAGAAATCTAGGATGTACCGCTCTATGTTTGCAGAATCGAAATCAACGCGTACCTACCAGAATAAGAAGAGTAGAGCGAGTAGTCCGCGTTCATTGTACCGGATCGAGGACATCAAACCAGCCGAACGGCGAGAAGCATGCCGACCTGAAGACGACAGTGTTTTAGAATGATAGTTTTCCGTTTCGAATGTAATGAGAGTTTATGCAGGTTAGATCAGATAGGATTTGCCGTTATTAAACTACGATGACTGATCGGTTATTACTGTTATTGACCCCGTGAGACGGGCGGAGAGTAATTGAATTATTGTCCAACAGTCCGGCTGATGTCCACCAGTCGATGTCAATCACAGAAGGGTTACTTGTCGGGAATCGGCGGGCTTATCACTACGAGGAGACACCTCGTCATAACATAAAAATCTAGGCTCTAAATATTCCTAAACATACGTCTCACGGCGATAAAGCTGGAGTTGATTCCTTATATCAGTACTAATAATTAGTTTACTCGACGTTCCTTGCCACTAAACTATTTAAAATGCTTTCTCATTCGTTTAGGAATGTACCATGTACGGGCCACAGCTCAGTATATTTTTACTTAACTATTTTATTCATGATTGTTTATTTTTAGCACCCAGTTTATCTGTATAATCATTGTCTAATGTGTATGAGCTTTCGCTTAACTACTCACAACTAACGTATCATTTCTGTTGAAATGTTTTTAAAAAAAATGTGTTCGTGTATATCAAATATAATATTTTATTTTATAAGTAAAAAACTTATTTTAAGTTCTTTTTTATTTTTCCCCAAAACTTACAGCATTGTAACATGCCATACCTCTAGGTTTTGATATTACACTTTGGTCCACGTATTCTCTAAAGTTCAGCCTACACCGAGCTCTTCGTTTTTCTTTACAGTTTTACATAATGCGATTTTGAATAAGCTCATGTTAAATTAATTACGTGCAATAAACTAAAAGTAACACTAATATTGATAAAAATCAATATAATAATTACAAATTACGAACCTTTGAAATAAAAAGCACTCCAATAAATTTAAGGACAGCGCACTATTTGCTATTGTTATAATACAGCACCAACATTGAAAATTTAAAATACTACAATAAAATATAGTTTATCCTTGAAGCGTACATATAAATTGAATTATCCTTAAATTATAGTGTTAATAATTATTAATGTTATATAATTTTGAAATTAAATTGTATTTTCGTCACTAGTTCTTTAAAATAATAAATTTGAAATATTTTCCACAAAACATAATATTTAGATAACATTTTGATTCTAATTTATCAGTTAAATTAGATTTTATACGTAGTTATCTGCATTGTATCATACTTACATTATTTTACTTTTATTTTTGTGTTCTAATGAATTTTAGAAAAATTAATTCTAATTATTAAGAAAGTGCATTTATTTTTATAATAACTTAATGATTACAGTAGTAATTATAACCGAACCCCATTAGAGACAAGGGATTGTATAGTAAAAAATGTATATTTGTATTTCATGAAGACTATACGGTACCACCAAATTTTGATCATGTGCACCGTTGAGTGCAATACACGTGACCTAGTAGACCTAGAGTTGGGAAAAACGCAGCACACAGCGACGAACCATTCTCAAATCACCCATCCAATAACTATCTTGGCTAACGAGTAGGGTAGCAGCAGCTGGTCGCAGTACACAGGGGCCACTTTTCATGTCGCGGACTATAATTATTTTATTATTGTTCATAATAATTTCCTTCATCGCAGTTCGCCAAATTCGTAAGGGAAGGGTCGCCAACCAGTCGATCGCGATCGACTGGTCGATCTTTCTAGGAATACAGGTCGATCGTTATAAAAATTGATTTTACCTTATCGGTCGATCGCCTAATAAATAATTAGATAATGTGAATCGCTATATTGTAGTCTATGAATTTACCATTATCGGTCAATCGTGACGGCCAGAATTATATCTGATGATATCAGTTATGACCGACTATCAGTATTAGTCGTTTCGCGCAAGAGTGTACAACGCGTTTAGTATATTCCGTATATTTTCGTTTTTACATTCCAAATTTACTTGGAATTTTAGATTTTACATTGTAAAATGAATGCAAATAAAAAGTGTAAAACTCATTATCAGGAATGGGAGTTGGAGTTTTTTTTTCGTTGACATCAAAGGCAAGTGCGTGTGTTTATTATGCCGAGATACACTTTCAATTTTCAAACGTGGAAACTTACGAGTAGAAAGGCATTACCGAACCAAACATGCAGATTTCGATTTAAAGTTTCTAACGCATTCCAGTTTACGGCAAGACATGCTCAAAACAATGCCAAGACTAAAAACTAAACCAAGAACAGTATGTTTTCAATAATCCAAATAAATTTGCCCAAAATATAACTACTGTTGCTTCATTCAAAGTAGTGCACTTATTCGCGAAGAAGAGAAAACCGTTTTCCGATGGTGAATTAATTAAAGAAGCATTTAAAGAAGTTTCTGACTAATTATTTACGGACTTCAAAAAAAAAAAAAAGATAACATTTTAGGTGCCATTAATTCAATTCAATATTATTAAGTAACACAGTAATGCGTCGTATTGGAGCCATATCTTCAAATCAAAAAACGCAACTACAGATGATCTATCAAAATGTTCATACTTCAGTTAACAAATGGATGAGTCTAATGCCGGTTTTCCACTAAAGGGACAAAACAAAAACAAAACACAAACTCGTGTCGGATAAAACAAAACTGGAACTTTTCGCAAACATTTTGAAGACCACCGTGTTTTGCGACAGCCGGAGTTTTGTTTTTCGTGTCCCGCTCGGAAGCGGTAACATCAAAAGGTTTCGACGTGTTATGAAACTCGAGTCCGTTTAGTGGAAACGGTCGTGTTGTGCCTGAAAACGAATTAGGGATTTACAAAATCTGAATACGAATTGTGTACCTAAATAACCAGGCTCAGTAAGTAAAATGAAAGTAATAATATAATAGTAATACAATTGCCGTCAAAAACAAGAACCGCCGTGCGATCGACAGTGTGCGTGTGCACAAAAACCGAACAGACCGCCGTCGCCGCCACCGCCACGCGTAGAATATAATGTACCTTAGGTTTTTATTGATCACCGGTGACGACGACGACGACGGCGGCGGCAACGTGGTGGTGGCGGGTGCTGCACATGGCGTGTGTTTTACTTATTAACTGTTGAGTCCCGCACACACACACACACACACACACACACACACACACACACACACACACACACACACACACACACACACACACACACACACACACACACACACACACACACGTTATCATATACAAATACACATAGGAATGTATAGTATATATTTTGTGTATTTATACGTGTGTGTGTGTGTGTACGCCAAAGGCCGGTGGTGCCCAAATGAGAACGGACGTACGGAGAAGGGAGTAGAGGAGAACGAAGTGGCACGCAAATCATTATATATATATATATATATATATATATATGTACACGGTTAGTATTATTATGTACAGTGTGTCCGGTCCGAGACGTACCGTCGCAGTACAGGGTGAATCGATAGAGGGGCTTTCGTGCGCGAATCCAGACGTACGTCGCGCGTCGCCGAGTATTTGTGATTTATCAGCCGCGCGCCCGCAACGCCAATACCTGTATAATGTCATCGTTACTATCGTATATAGTGGTTTTGTCTTTCTAATGCCGGGTTTACACGGATCGATCGCGATCGAACGACTTTCGTCGCACGACAACGCGTCGATTCCAATCGAAAGTATTAATTGTTTACACGTTCAACTGTTTCTATTGGGTACATTTTAGTCGAAAGTGTACACAAAATGTCTTCTACGATACGTGTTGGTGTTTTATTAATTTGTGATCTATTTCGCGAAGAGTTGTTAAAGTTAAAAAATAAAAAAAACCACAAAGCGTCGTTTGTGGACTAGGAAATGGAATTCAAGAAGGAGCACTTTAGGTGCATCAACAAATTTTATATATCAACATATTTTTATTCACACGAAGGAATAATGTAATAATGATAATAATAGTAATTATTATTATTATTTATAAACTATACGTTCAGTTTTATTTATAAAGTTTTATACTCAAACAGTAGACATTTCTAGTTTTATAAATACTGTTAATACCTACCTATTTTCAACTTATTATATAAGAATATGTTGTAATATATTATCATTATTGTGAGTGTTAGTAATTATATTATTATTTGATCGTCTAGTTGTTTGCATGATCGATTTTAGTCATGCGACAGTGATTAAATTGTTAAAATCGACCAAAAAAGTAGACTACTTTTCGACTTTGATCGAATCGAATCATTTAGTCGTGCGACCAAGTCGAGAATGAGTTTACACGTTCTGTTTGCTTTCGATTTAGCCGCACAGCGACCGCCGTTCAGCGCGATCGACCCGTGTAAACCCGGCATAACTGGTACGCGAACACGCACTTCAATCGCCTTTCCGAAAAGTCCGTAGTTGTCTGTTATTACTGCCTGTAAAAGTGAGCACGACCATGAAAACGTCGGAAAATGATTTCGAAATAGGACTCACTGAGAATCAAAAATCGAGTCGCCCGAATGGGGCGGCCGTCGCGTGGTGAATAATGGCGCGCGGACTCAGAAGAATACGATTTGTAGGCTGGGGTTTTCAACGACAAGCCATTTTCGATTAAATTTAATAATTACATAAGATTGCATATTAATAATACATAAAAATCGTATTCTAAACAGTATCGATCCCAATGTTTAAAATATTCATATAACCGAACCTAACGATTTTACCGCGTGACGACTGACGAGCGTCGTACGTTTCGGTCAAAAGACACCTATTACAGGTTTTCTACTTTTCACAAGTGCCGCAATAACGATCACCTCCGAGGAATGGACAGAGTCGTTTTTCCTCCGGTACCGCGTCCTCTCGGGAATCTCACCGAACGTACGTATACGTAAATACACCTGCCTCTTATGCGCGCGGACGGCAGCGACAAAGGGGGAAAAAAAAATAAAAAAAAAAATATATATATATATATGAGCGTACAAAAGAAAAACGATATACGACAACAGTGTCGGCGAGTAAAAAGAATGAAAAATAAAATGTATAAATATTCACACTCGTGTGTGTATGTGTGTGTGTGCAGTGGATGCACAACTATGGTAATGATAAAATATGTATGCTGATAATACTACGAGCGTGCCCGGGACGACTAGACGTGATCGTCGACGTATATGCACGTACATTCGACGTATTAAAACCCGTAGCGGGCGCGTATATTATTCATAAAATCGGGACGATTCGCGGGAAAAGGAGACGACTGAAGTGTTCGAGTTTTACTCATTAACCGTGTCTCCCCCGGAGTGGTCCGGCCCGTGCGCCGCGCGTTCGCGAGTAATATTATAATATACGCGTTACGCGCTTAACGTGCCCGCGTACGGATCGCCGTCAAAACGTCACCGGTGGAATAAGTAGTAGAACGCGTACATAGCAAAAAAAAAAAAAAATCCCCACGAGGTTTGCCCTTTTGTGACGTTTCTCGTGCTGATAGAGGCGAATAAATTCTATTTTAACAATTTTTTTTTTTTTTTTTTTTTTTTTTTTTTTTTAACTCACACGACGCAAAGCGTATCGTTTTTAATTTTGTTTTTTTCGTGCCGGTTAGTACATAAATGTTTCGGTAAAAAGAGAAAATAAAAAATAAGAAATCATTATTTATTTTATTTTCATTGCACCGTTTGAAGATTTTTATCGCCGTTTTATCGAATTTATTTGCTCGAAACATTCGACCGCTCGATTTTTAATTTTCATCTCCTTCGTGATGTTTAATAGGTAATTTGTTTTACTGTCAAACCAAAAAAAAAACTATAAGTGACCTTTTAAGCAAATGAAAATAAAAACTTAAACCCTATACATTTTCAGAAAAATAAACTGTAAAATGACTATCTTCAAATTGTTCGAAATTTTTCAAATAAAAAGTTATTCTGCAAATTTGTTTTGCAAAAATATTTAAGTTTATGAAAAGATGTGAAATCGTCTGTAACCATTGATTCCAAAAGTCTTTATTAAAAAAAAAAAAAAAATAATTTCCTATTATCTTAATTTATGTCAGGAATTGTTGCAATGGATATTCGTATTCGTGGGGTCCAATATAGTCCTGTAGACCTATAAGTAGGCATATTGCGTTTTAATGTTTAAGGAATAGAGCCGGTAAAATATTAAAACAATAGAATAATATGTGTAACTGATAAAATGAATGATAGTTTAAATTTATAAAAAAGTTACATTAAAATATAAAATAATTGTTATTTGTTTATAATAATGAATTATAACATGAAATATTAACAATGCAATATTAAAAATTACGAATACGGGTAAGAATTTATGTAAAATTGCTATGTTTCATTGACTGCCCTTCCGAATAATATAATGTGATGAAGATTTACCTAATATGATGAATGGAAATAGTCTAAACCACCAACAAAGTCTACGATATCCAAACTTTCAACAACCTCGCGATTTCATCGAATTTAACAAATATGTAGTGTTCTGCAGGGTCCGTTTTTTTTTAGACCGGACCGGACCGTTTCATTTTTATTGCACTATAAATGACGAAAACTGTACCGATTTAAAAAAATATATACAAGAATAAGACCGAGCTGTAATTCTACACATATTTTATAACGCGTTAAAATCAACCTGACTAGACCGCGATTCTCCCATTAAAAGTTATGTCGAACTAAAATTATTGAAGACGGACCGGACAGGACCAAACCATTTTAGATTATAATACACAAAGACCGAAAAGACTGAACCGTACAGTAGTTGTGAATACAATCTTAAAGTCCGTTATAATTATATAAATATGTATTCTATTTAATAATAAATAATAGATGATTTTATGAACATAATATTTGCATACCTTGAAGACCTCTCGAAACCTCCTAGAATGAATGGATGAATGAATTGAATGAATTGATCACTTTAACGTATTGAATATTTAAGTTATGCGTTTTTTAATTACAGTTCAAAGTTAAAACCAAAAAAAGTTACAAAAGTAAAATATTAAAAAAGTTGGTGACTATACGTTTGTGGAGTCGGCCAACCCGTATTCTTTATTTTTTTTTCAAAAATTTACACTTTCAAACATTTCACGCGAGTTATTGCAAATCCAGAGTTTTACCTGAAAAAAAAACAGAGTTTGATCAATTTCATTTTTAGTCCACGCATTTCGACTCGGAAGTTCGAAATCGGTATTAAACGAAAGCTCGCATAATTTGCAAGCCCGACGTTTTCGAGTTATTGCCATTATAGTCGTGCGGGTAAATTCCGTCGAAAATCGAATTTCACAAAGTCGACGTCGACAATATCGGTGATCACCTCAAAAGTCGATCGTTATTATTTTCAACGACTTGACGCTGCGCTATGAGTGGAAAAAGTATGAAAACCGTGAGCGTCAATAATTTTCGAAAAAGTCCCCGTACCAACGGCGTCGCAATATTTCACCGGCTATAATAATAATAGTAATAGTAATATTAAGTATAGCGACGTGTTTACGTTTCGCTATATTTCACCAGCGTGCGCCAAAGGCCGTCGGAGGAGCAGCCGAGGAGGGACTGACCGACGACTCGGACGATGGGCAGCCGGAAGCTAGTGGGGGGGAGGGGGTATGTGGGTAAACGACATACGCTGCGGCTGCGGCGGCGGCGGGGTCCCGGTGTTCGTGTGCGACAAGTGCGGTGCTCGGTGACCCCAAACAGGCGTCTAGGTGGACTTTTTGTTATTATTTTATTTTTTGAACTTTTGATTTTTATTATATTCAATTGAGTTAACAGTCGTCTAAAATCAATCTAAGAGTTTGTGAAATTAATATTTGCCATACGACGTGGATTGTTCGATCAGTATTAACCATGGTTCGGTAATTGAACAATTATACGCAAGACTCGCGTATATGACTACAATAATATACCCGAGTGAATACCTATTATGGTTTGCAGCATAGCTGTGGTCTATTGATACATCGATGATGTATTATATCATATTTTAGATTCCGAGCAAACTGAGTGATCTAATGATTTTACAATGATTATTTTATTTTTTCTGGAATCAATTTTTCTAACAATAAAATTCGTTCGAAAGTTACGTGTGGCCGCTTTCAACGAATTTTCATATCTCGAAGGTATTTAAAAGTGTTAATTTTTCTTCGTTCTAAATAGTTTTTCCGACTTAATGGAAAAATCGAGTTAAAACGGTAAAATTGTCTGGGAACGTGAATTTATCACAAGGTATACGTTGACAACATTCATGTACTAAACACACTCGGTAAAAGTTTTGAGAGAATAAAATTCACAACTCTTAGGTTTAATGCAGAACGTTGGAAGTACTTGGTTTTCGAAAGTTTTATCGAATTAAACAAATTAAAATTTTATAATTTATACGGAATATAAACATTTCAATTAATAACGAGGGAAAAGAAAATTTGTCATGGAATTTTCTTAATTCGGGTGTTATTATACCGTACGACCAGGGTGTGGCGTGTATAAAACTTGGTCAATGGAAAAAAACGTATGTTTGATACAAAAAAAAAAAAAAGCTGGTAAGTGAGATGATGGTGGTACAAGTTCGTCCTTCGTCCCTTCGGTCCTCGGACAAGATATTGGTGATGAATGAATTAAGTTTTAAAGAAATGATGACTCATTTCTTTAGTATAAAACGATTCTGAGCAAAGCTTCAGTGTAATATAATACGAGTATATTATTATTTAAATACTGTTTACGTATTTTACGGTTATTTGTATAATTTTTGGTGAGTTTTTTTGTAATTAAACCCTCATAAATATTCAATTAGATATAACTCATTTAAACTTCAATTGTTATAAGTTATAACAATTATAACTCATTAGACATTTTCTGTCACCAAAAGATTCGAAAAATGTTTTTATATCTATGTTCCAAGTTTTATTGTGATCAGAAGTGTGTATAAAAAAAAAATTCTGAGTCACGATTTTTGAATTTTTGTTAGGATGATTAGGTAGGTATGAGTAAAGTCATATTAAATTTTCAGAACTTTTTGTCAAATATTTAAAATTATATTACATAAAAACTTTCAAACAATTTGGTAAATTAAAAGTTCTATATTTAAGTCAAAAGTGCTATAATTGTTCTGAAAATGTTGTCCAATATAAAAAAGTATGTATTTGATATTGGATAAAATTTTCAAGTTTCTAGCTTCAATACTTTTCGATTTATGATTAAATACCTAAAATCTGAACAGTGGAAATCTCGTTTACGGTGGATTTTTCCCGAATTTACCGTTTTTACTCAGTTTTTCGATCGTTATTCTTAATTAATGGAAAAACTATGGAGATTTTGGAAAAATGACCTTTCTAAAGTACCATCTCAGTTCAATTTCGAATCTAAAAAGTTGCTGGACGAAAATTTTGGACAAGGATTTCTATACGAAAAAGTGTTTACAGAAAAAAAAAAATAAAAAAAATAAAAAAAAAAATAAATAAAATAAACATCATTGTAAAACCATAAGATCCTTCGCTTCACTCAGAATCTAAAATTAAACGTATAAATAATAAACAATACACCAAAAGTCAAACACAACAACCAGTTACGTTGTGAATCTGAGAAGCAATATTCAAATGTAAATTACGAAACATATTTTTTAGGTCGTAGGGTGAAATTATAAGACGGCGCATCGAATAGGCAACTTCACTACTTAAAGAGAATACACGACATAATTTAATACTGTATACATATTTCAGGTCTTTGGTTTTAAAGGTTTGAAAGTATCGTTCTTCCCCACGATATATCCGCACTTAGTGGGAATTTTAAGAGGAAAGTCAGAGCGCACGTAAAAATGATCGAAAAGTCGAACGGATCAGCACAATTTACGGCATGCTCGATTTTCACGAATTCGATTTCGTACGCGCGTATAACATTATCATATTATGGCACACTTTTAGTAAGTATCTGTTCTGATGCAAACGCGACGACTTTTCAACGGAGTTTTCATAAATAACATTCGTCGAAAATCGACCGATCGACCACATCTAATGATGGGCAAATACCCGGTAAATATATTTTTGGTAAATTTCCTAGTTATTTACCCGATATTTAAAATAAATACCCGGTAATTTGGGTAATTACTTCAAACAAAAAATATTCAATAAAATTTTGTTCATCAACGAACAAATGTTAAAATGTGGTGATACAAGCCAAAATACCTAAAATTAGGTATAGTTTTATAATTTTTATTTTAACAGATAAGTTTAATAAATGTTATTATATAACAACTTAGAAAACTATGTTACCTAATTCAAATAGATTTAAACTAAGCCTAAATATCTACTTAATGAAAAAATATTATGATAAGTAAAAGTAAAAAAAAATGAATGTAAATTAATAGGCATAGATTGTTTATAAATTTATAAATATAAAATATTATGAAAGATACAACACCAGTATTAAAATAATAAATTATAATTTGTATATATTCATATAAATTATAATAACCATGAATACAATATTATTTATATAAGTATTTAATTTATTATAAGTTGTAATTTTCATATAGCATATAGGTAATCCTTAACATTTTGATTTTTTGTATCTTTTAAATACATATGTAATAATGTAAAGTTAAAAAAAAAATTTTTGTCAATTTATATAATTAAACATCATTGTAAAACCATAAGATCCTTCGTTTCATTCAGAATTTAAAATGTATGAATATGAATATATTATAATACCTTTAATCGAGATGACGATCCGAGGTTTATAGGTGATTTTAATGTTGTGTATTGATTATAAGTCGATTATTACCTCAGAACTCAGTATATGAATTATATTATTATCTACTCATATATTATCATTTTACCGTTTTTACTCAGTTTTTCGATCGTTATTCTTGATTACTGGAAAAACTATGGAGATTTTGGAAAAATGACCTTTCTAAAGTACCATCTCAGTTCAATTTCGAATCTAAAAAGTTGCTGGACGAAACTTTTAGACAAGGATTTCTATACGAAAAAGTGTTTACAGAAAAAAAAAATAAAAAAATAAACATCATTGTAAAACCATCTTTCGCTTCACTCAGAATCTAAAAAAACAATAAAATGTGTTAAATAACGCTTGTTTTTATTGTAAGGTGACCTTAAAATATCTCAAATACATAGTCGTGTTTACGGGCGTTACTGAGTATGCTTTAGTGCACCTGGATTATTTTTTTGGTTATCATTTTTTTTTAAATAAGAACTTTTATCAATCATGTTTGTTGAACAAGAATGGCTATTGAAAATTGGCTATGATGATATATGATCGACGAATTCAAAACTATGGCTCCTCATGGTAGACGTGTCTAGTGTTGTAATAGTTTCTATTTGTCTTAATACCTTGTTTCATTTAATACATTTTATCCCGTTATATTATAATATATTGTATTATTACACGCATAATGTAGATATTAATATCTATAATGTATAGAATCCTTTTATTGTATTTATGTAAACTGAGCTTCAGTGGTATTTTCAAATTAGAATTGGAGTATTTCAGCACGGTCCACGCAAAAGACTTGTACGACCTTTTTTTCCCGATCTTTGAAAGGATCATCGGTAAAAGAAGGGTAAGTAAGCAAAAATATTCTTTCAGTAACACCCGAACCAAAAGTCTGGCCACGCCTATAATAAAATACGTATATGTATAAGTTGTGAACACGTATACTCCACTCGAACGAACATTTCTTTTTTAACTTAAGGTCTTTGAAGTAGTGTTAACACTACTTTCAATTACGTCTCCAGTCTTGTAAAAAAAAAAAAAATAATAATAATAATAATTAAATAATAAATGAGATGCCAAATTTACTTTTTGTTTTTATAATATTACAGTTTATAATTAAATATTTTTTAATAAATAAAAAAAGTCCATTACTTCGCACCATGGGTATCCTTTCTCCTCGGACCAGATAATGAAAATGGGTGAATTGAATTTTCAAGAAATTATACATAGTTTTTGGTGAAGTGATTCTGAATAAAGTATCTGTGTAAAAATATACAGTTTATATATTTTATCACTTTTAATCTAATTGTCGGTAAGATTTTTTCAATCTGTTGAGTGATCTGTTTGAAAGAGTACGGCATAGATTCCTAAGATTCGCCAGTTACTCTTTAAACATTAATTTCACACCGCATGACTACACCCCTGTTACCACACAACTTGGTTTAGCCTCATTATCAGATCGGAGGCGATCAATAGGAAAATATTTCTTAAAAGGACTGTCAACTTGGTAGAGTTGATTCTCCAACCCTACTGTCCTATTTAAATTTTTAGGTTCCACAACGTGCCACCCGTTCCTCTACACCAGCTAGTGGTCGGCAACCGGCGGCGCGCGAGCCACACACAAAAATTAACATTTTTATTTTCAAAAACAATATTCTACATCTATAAAATAATTTGATATTGCCCGCATGGAGCACAGTCTATCGTAAAATGTTTGTTATAGACCAGGGGTCGGCAACCCGCGGCCCGCGGGCCGCATGCGGCCCGCGAAGCAATTTTTGATGGCCCGCACAAAGGTGGTTAATTTTTGTGTTTTATTTTTTTCAATAACATTTTTCATATAATTTTCAATATTTTATAATTATTTTTCTTTTATAAATAAAATCTAATCTAACCGTTAATAGTTAATGTTTATTCTATTATACAGTTATATGGTATAGTTAGCTTAATCTATAAAATTATTATTATCTAATCGAAGTTGAAGATAATGATGGCTGTACTACTCAGTCATATTCATATAGTTACTTTGAGTTTGTAGTGATTAGTATTACAACGTACGTGTGACTGTTTGCGTTTGTACCTAATATATAGTGCGTTTGTGTGGACATAAATAATGTCAAGAATAATTTACAAATGGAAGTCATTGAACTTCAAAATGATGAGGTTCTAAAAAATTCTTTTCGGGAAGCAACTAGTTTGCCTCAATTTTATAGTTGTCTTCCAATATCTACCTTCCCTGGAATCAGACAATTCGCACAAAAACTTATAGCGGCGTTTGCAAGTACATATATATATGTGAGCAGACATTTTCCATTGTGAAGTACAGAAAAATAAGCACTCTTCGCGCCTTAGTGATGTCATTTACGAGCTGTATTACGAGTCTCAATAACAAGTCTGCAAGCTGATATCGAAAATTTAACTAATAAACTGCAGGCACAGAAATCGCATTAATTTACAACTTTACAATTTTTTATTCAATTAAATTTTTCTATGCAATTTTTTCCAATAACATTTGTGTTTTTTTACTCTAATATTTCTATGTAAAATAGTCAAATATAACAGCAATACAATTATAAGTATTATATCATAATATGTAATTGTTTTTTTAATGTGGCCCTTGATGAAAAAAAAAAATAAAAATATGGCCCGCGTGGTTGAAAAGGTTGCCGACCCCTGTTATAGACGATAGTACATGTCGTTAAAACCGATAATCGCGATGCTATCTACAACTAATTAGTCATACGCCGCGCCGTCCAAATTATTGAAAAATGTTTTTTTTTTTTTTATTATAAATTTGTTATATTACTATAAATTAATTTTACTATTATTATGTCTATTAAAAATCAAAAATTAAATTGTATTTAAAAATTACGAAAATTTTTAATGGCTCTTTAAAATCTGGAAAATTTTGTGTATTGCGTAACTTTTGGCTCTTTCGTCAAAAAAGGTTGCCGACCCCTGCTCTATACCTTTCCTTGTCCCGAAATGTACTACCAACTAACCTCCTAAATGAGCCAATTACACGTATGAAGTCTAACGCCAATACGGAGCCACCCTTCTCCTTTTGATCAATTACGAAATTAGTTTTTGTTCGTTTTATTATCTCATTTATATTATCTCACTAACGTTTTTCTATTCCACGATTTGTATAATTCATATCGAACCTGTATCTCGTAAACCGTACCAAAGGACCTTGCCCGTATAATATAAATAAATAAATAAATATCATAAAGTAAGAGGGGAAAAAAACCGCACTTTTCCCGTTTTTTTTTTTTTTTTTTGGCATACGGCCCCGGACTCGTATGACATAACAACACGGTCCGTATTATACTCGGGCCCACCGTGTCGTGGTGGCGACGGCGGCGCGTGCGGTCTCGTGCGCTGTCGCGGCCGCGTGGTGCGTGCGGCACGCCGAAATCGCCGCCGCGCCGTCAGTCGTAGTGGAACAGTGTGCCTTTGCGCGCGACAACCTCCGCCGCCGCCGCCGCTTTAGTTCCGCCGTCGCCGCCGCCGCCGTCGTTTCAGTGCCATCGCCGCCGCCGCGTTTTGGCTCTCAGTCGCGTATCGAACGTCGCCGTCTCTTGTTTCTGTCGCGCCCGAAGTGGCCGCACGCCGGCCGCGGACCGTGTCTCGCCCGTCGTACAGTTCGCGGCCGCCGCCGACGACCACGGATAAATAACTACTATGAAATGCTCTCGGCAAACGGCATCACGTCATTCGTCGCCGCCCTCGTCATCTGCACCCTGTCCTGCATAGCCGACGCCAGTAAGCTTTCCAACTCCACTCGCGCGCGACGACGACAGGGGACTGGTTTTCCCGACGCGTCAGATTTACCAAAAAAAAAAAAAAAAAAATAATAAAGAAATAATTAAAACTATAGATGGCGAAAAAGCGTTCGTACAAACCTTTAGCGTATACGCGTATTCGACAACTTTTTGGTGAATCGTAACGTTAGAATTTACTGATTTATCATTTACAAACGGAGACGGTCAATCGAAAATGTTTACATCATCGTAATTTTTCAAAATGAAAACAGTAATTTTTTCAATGAAATTTTTTTTTTTCGAAAACTGTTTTCAAAACACAATTTATCAACTAATTAACTAAAATATATCTACTCTTTTATTTAAAATTTTAAAACACCGAGCGACAAAGCTATGCACTCTATTTTTCTACATTTTTGCGGGCCGATAGAACGTCCGGTATTCAGAGGTTTCACATTAACAGTAGTCGTCATGTCGTCGTCGTCAAAGGGGTTGTCGGGGAGGTTTGGGTGTTTTTCACCCCCAACCCTAACCTTCCGTCGCTTTTTTCCCCCATATGTTTTAATTAACTAATGAATGTGTTACTAATTTTACGAGTACTATCACACTTTTTTTTCTATATTATACACCACCACTGAACCCCGGATTTTGAATGGATCAATTAGAGTGAGAGCGTTGAGCGACAAACTCAACGAAAACTCACAGTCTGATTTATACTTCTTTCCCCCTCCCCCTCTCACCCGTCCCATAATCCTGGCTACTTCACCGAATTGTCATTACAGGGCAGTGGAACTCAACACGTTCGCTCGACACGAAAGTTTCCGAGCGATTTTTTACTTTTAAGACCGTTTTTTTTTGACGTTTCGAGTACGTTCATTTTCTTTTGATTTCGTACTTCCATAACACCAGGCCATCTGGTCTGAAACAAGGTTCACGTTTAAATTTTCACTACACTAACCGGTATTAGTCATGCAAATACATCGACGACGCGCGTTTTTTCGATCAATTCTAATATATTATATTTTTTATATCGCATCAGTATAACATGATTTTTGTTCGTTGAAATAAAAAAAAAAAATTAAAAAAAATAAATCATTTAATATGAATTAATTTGTTGGAAAACGTCAAAACAAATACATTTTCACCAGGGTATTTTCCGGAATGTTTTTGGATCACAAATACGCATTTTCCGTACGGTATTTTTCGATATTTTAGGCCCCGATAACCATCATCACGGCTGCAGTCTTCAATCGGCCGTTAGTTTTTGTGTATTGTCGTCGCAGCAATCGATTCGATATGCCGGTTCACGGTGGCGGTCGTATTAATTATTATCGCCGTCTGTCGTGCAAAACCTCACCTAACAGCTCCTCGAGTAGACCGTGCGTATTAACGAGCGCGATACGTCAATTAGTCGATTTCCCCGCCGCTTCACCGTGTGTATTCGACGGTAGGCGACGTGGTTTTTACGTGACATCATTAATCTTTTTGCACGACACCCGCTCTAAAAGCGCAAAACGCACCGTTGCCGGCCGTAGGTACGGATTATTTTACCCGGAAAAAGTGTGAACGTCGTACTACCTCGGCGGTCGGTGTTGTGGATAGACACGCGTACGTGTTAATAAACTGTCTGACGACTCTGCTCTTCCGAGTCACGGCGCGCGTATTTTGTTTTGTTTTTCTCTTCTCTTCCGGTCGCGTGTGTGTCTGTGTATATATATATATATACGTCACTCGTACTCGAAAACCCGAAATAATTCCGATCCGAAACCAATATAGACTTTCGTAAACTTACTCTCTCGACATAGTAACACATGTGTAATGGTGTTGGATTTCGAGCGCTCCGCGACCGCGTTTCACCCGGACAACAATGCGACGATCGTGCGCACATAAATTATTATTTCCGTCGGCCCGGTCTCGCGTCTAGGAATAATTACATACTTGTTTTCCCGACGAAACACGAACGCTGGATTCCCCGTCGGTTGCGCTACTGCCAGCACGCGATCCGTCATCGGTGCCAAAACTTTACCCCGCCGAGGGCTAACGGACCCGAGAGGATTCGCGAACCCGCGTTTTATTCCGAGGTCGATGTGAAACGAGCGGGACGAGTTTAGAGACAACAGTGGAAGACTCGACTTGGAAATTCGCGGGGCGGCATCGTTTCGCGACAGTGTTGGGCGCGCGCTCGTTTAACCGAACGATCCCCCCGATCGGTCAGGACCGATAATCGTGTATTGTAATGTAATCGTGACGCGCCGAAAGAACGTTTTCAGCCGCGGCAGCGCGAGTCGTTCTACTACGTACGTTCTCATACCGTCGATCGTTTATCTCCGTAAATTTGACAGCGTAATACAGTGCGCCCGCCCTTTCGTCCGACGACCGCCGTTAATTTGTAATAATTTAACAATGAGTAATCCAATACTGAAAAATATCTTCAGTATCCATAACGTTTTATGAATTATGATATTGAGCTGTGTGTAACGGATAACAATAAAATATGAGCCGTTGATGAATGATTTTTATTTTTATTTTTTATTTTTTTACTGACGCTTTTGGAACATAAAACGCGAATTTCACGGTTTTTAATTGCGTTCGAGTCGTACGACTCGACCGACATTAGTCTGCGTTAAATAATAATAATAATAAATTATAAAATAATAATTTATTGTCTGTCGAACGTTCAGCGAGAATATTCGGAAAAAGCGCACAAAGTTCGAGAGTAAATAATTAAATTACGAGAAATGAATAACTACTACGCGCGTTTCGTGAAAACTTTTTTATTCGTTCAACATCTCGCCTGGAGGGGGGGAGGGGATTTTCATGCGAATTGCGTCCCGACGACGATATTTATTCAACCCAACGGATGACATTCCGACGCGTGTGCGGAATCCATACACCGAACACACGATGTTTGTTGATTCGTATGTATTTTTATTATTATAATTTTTTTTTGACGCCCGTTCATTCGACACAAGAACGCGGCGCCGAGAGACCGTGGTAATTAACCCGTAAATAAACATTTATGTCCGATCGTGTTCGGGGTCGGATTGGACAGGCGAGATATCGGGAGTTTCCCGGTGGGTCGTTTTTTTTTTAGGTTTATCGGTTAATGCCCATTCTATCGATAGATATAGACGCATTATCTAATGCGATTGTGTTAGAAAGCTGTCCAGTGGCGGATCGTGACTGTCGGACTTGGGTGCACGACAAAATATTAAGGGAATTCCTCAAAAAAAAATATCTTTGAATAGAATGCCTTCGGCATTCAAAATCATGTAGTGTGCTCTTGAAATATAATACGTAAAAAATAACTATATAGTTTTGCATACAAATTTATTCTATCACTGTGTCGTCAACACAAGTAGCTTGTGAAAGTACGTTTTCGAAATTGAGATATATTCTCAACAGAATAAGAAATTCACATTCAGTCAAGATCATTTGGAATCATTTATGCTTATGTCAGCTGAATATGAAATTTTGATGGCATTGGATTATGAAATCATAATCGACACAATTTCGCAAAAGAGCTCAAACCTTAACGAATTGCTTAATGTGTATCAATGTATATTTTAGAGTCTAAACATATGTATATTTTAAATAAAAATGATAACATTTTTTTGTAATAACCAATGTTCAATAATAAAAAAATAATTACACTAAGGATTCAAATTCTCAAAATAATATACAGTCGTTTTAAATGAAAATATATGGTTTTTTTAGGTTTTTTTTTAAAGGTATACCTAAGTGCGCCGATTTATTTTTATTTTTCTGGTAGACATTTTTGACGCAGTCCGGCCCGGGTCGTGTTTGAAGTCACGTACACGTGTATGTAACGTGTATATACACACGGAGGACGACGGGCTCAGCAACCGTTTTATTTAAAACGAAACGTCGACGTATACAAACGCCGTCGCGGCGGCGGTGTTCAGACGTCAAAACACAATATATATATTATCGGACGTCCGTATAATATCACTACGCTTTACGTTACGGTTCACGCACGCACGCACGCACGCACGCGCGGCGTATAAGGGTTTAATCTACTTAAAAGTCAATAATATATTTATAAGTGCCAGCCCTCTCGGACAGGAGAATAAAGTTACGCAACGGGATTGTTTGTGATCGGCGAGAAAACGTTCGGTTTTCGGACGCGCGTACCTGTACGTATCGTATTGTACACCGGAGAGTAATAATAATATTCTTATTATTTAATTGTATTATTTTGGATGTGTCTTCGGGGGGTAAAATTTCATCGGACGAATTAAAATTAATTTTCTCGAGCTCTCGAATCTTGAATTAAAAAATTTGGACTCGACCACTGCAGTTTTCATAACGTTTTAAAATTCAAAGCAAATCGCACGGTTTAATTGTATTATGATTACGAAATATAGGTAGGTACAATACTGTTTTAAACAGTTCACACAGACGTGGTTAAAACTTAAAAATTTCAAGTTTTCTAAAAGTATCCGAGACAAAAAAAAGTAGGTAAACATTACGCCATAAGATGACGTTCTTACGTTTAATTTCTTTTGTTTTTGTTTTGCTTTTTTTTTGTTTGGTTTTTTATTTGTAAATTATTTATAACGTACAGTGTTTATCTTTGTCGGAGTTCATAGTTGTTGCTTTCGGCAAAAATAGTTTGAAGATGAGTTTATTTCATAATTAAATATATACAAGTCTAAAAAAAAAAAAGTATTTTTTTCACGATTAGGTTATGAATACATCAAAGGTTTATAGGTATCTACAGTGTGTAAATAACGTTAATCATTTTAAAAGTTTTACTTCAGTTTGATACTATGGGATGTATCTTGACGGTTATATAATATTATATATGTATACACGCGTGTTGATAATTCGATGGTTGTAATGTATAAAATTATGATTGATTCAAGTTGAATTGAAAAAAATATAACAGTTTTTAAATTCAATTTTATTAAAACATTTTCACAAAAAAAAAAAAAAGTACATATAGTGTGTTGCATTAGTGTTATATCTTCGATATCATGCATATTGATGTACGAAATGAAATATATTTTTTTTATATTATTTTATAAAGCAATATTTTCATAATAATTAACATATTATCTCATACCTCCGCACGATAAATCATGTTTGTTTGAAAAATATTTAACCAAAAGTTCTATGGTACTCGTACCTACGCAGAAAAATATAATAATAACATTTCGGAAATCATATTAAAATAATACAATTGCATACCCGGGTTATATGATTCATGTGTTATAACATCCAACACACACTATATCCTATTATATATAATACGATTACACACACAAACGTTTTTCTCGAATGTGGAATTATATATATATATATATATTTTTTTTTTACGCTTGGTGATAATTGCGGGCTGTTAAGTTTTCATCAAACCCTGTTGTTTAACAGTATTAAAATTAATCTCGATTTTATCGAGCGTTTCGAAACGAATAAAATAAAACTGTCTTTGAATTTATTCCGAGACTGAAACATACGTTAATACGACAAAGGATAACGATGTTAACCGATCAACTTTGATCAACGTCACACTTTGTTTCAGATGCCGGCATCGACTGTTTCAAGTGTGTTTCACTAGAATGGCAGAACCGTGCGTGCGACGATCCATTCCATAATAATTTTAGCTCAGGACTTTTAGAGTCGCCTTGTATGGGTGGACGGAAAGGCCGAAACGGTTTGTTTCCGGCTACGGCATGCATTAAGCTCACTGGTTACTATCGTGAGTTTTAGTTTTACTACCTAGAATTTTCTTTTTTTTTTTTTTACTCAATGATGCTTTAGTAGTGAAGAAACAAAATGAAAATTTTTCAGAATCTACTGGACAACACGTTACAGTGAGAGGATGTGCGTTAGATAGCGGCACTCTGACAACGGATACTGAAATTATTCGGATGTCGCATTGTGGAGGATTCTATTTCGATGACAAGTAAGGTTCTATTTAAATTATACAAATATTATAAATACCTATTTTCTGTACAAATGGATTATATATATATGTATATAAAAAACTAAAATTGTGACGGCGTCTACATCGGTTAACTCTTTGTTGAAAACATGCTAGGGTCGACAAACAAAAGTCAATAATGGACTATAATTATTAATTATTAATAATATTTAATGAATACAGTTTGGACTCAGTAGCGTAGCTGGAGCTCAATCAAGGTGGGGGGAGGGCTATTTAAAAATTGTAATACACCACAAAATATTGTGAGGAGTTCAAAATTTTCCATTTATTATTGCCAACCTATATAAATATATAAATTGTACAAAAACTCAGAAAAAAAATATCTACAACAATTTTCATAGTAATATACATAGATCTATTTTTTACTCTTGAAAATTTATCTATTCAACGTCCACTTCAATATCTCTACGAATGTTTAATAGAGCCAAACCAGTTAGTCGTTCCTTACCTATCTTTGCTTTTAACCAAGTTTTTAATCTAAAACAAAGCATCATGCTACAGCGTGTGATCTCAGTGTGTTACTACAATCGTGGTATGTTTCACCATCTCGGAGAATGGCCGATATCATTATCAATACCTATACTTTTTCGTAACGTTGATAAAAATTTTATATACGAAATACATAATAAATATTACTTGTATAACTGTATTATTTTATTACCTATATACAGGATATAACCGTAATTAAAACATCACCAATTAAAATGCCGAGGGGGGACCATGTACGCATGGCCCCTCTTCAGCTACGCCACTGTCTAGACTCTAGACATAAAAGTCTACTATATTTTGTTTTCTGGATAACTTTCACATTTTTTAGTTGATTAATATTTTTTATTGCCTATTATTTTCTAAAATCTTATTTTAAACAATATGCTTTTAGTATCAAGAAAAAAAGTTTGTTACATTCATTCTTTATTTACACTCAATATTGAACACACTACTATAATACTAGTAGTTATAATATCATATGAATATTATGTTGTTCGATACATTTTCCATGTCGAGTTTATCCTCGAATAATGTAAATATTTTTATGATGTAAATAAAAGTTTCCGATTTCATATAAGAGATATTTCTTTTACGTATCACACGATAATCTTAATTCAATAGACTAATTTTCAATAGTTAAAAACTCATTATTATTGCCTTTTTTATTATTATTATCTAATTGTAAGCGTTGAGATGTATAATTTATGTTAAAAAAAATTATTACTTCCGTATTTTTATACTCGCACAGTTATTATTCTAATTATTAGAAGAAATAAAATTGCTTGGTTTCGTAATGAACGAAGAACATTGTAATTTCACGAAATAAATAAAATGTTATTTTAAATTAATATAGTAGGTATGCTTTAAAGCGGAATGTTTTTATTATTTTTTATGATATATATTTTGTTATCTCCGTTTGAGCACTGCTTTTGGTTGAAATATAATGCGAGTGTCACGAAAAAGAATGTATACGAGGACCTAATGAATGTTGTAAAAAAAAAAAAATGGAAATGGAAAAAGTTACATAAAAAAGTATTATTTGTGTATTTCCGACTGAAATGTGTTAACGGAAAAATATTGAAAGTAATAACGTGAGTAATGTTTTGTACCTATAATAGCCTATAACACTCGATTATTGGTGTTATTGGTCGATTGGTTTTGATATGTGTCTTAAAAAAATATATATAATCGAAAATAAATCAGACATGAAAATGTTTAGTCGACACTAAAGTGCATTTTTAAATTTATTACCAACTACTCAGAAGTCTCGTATTAGGGTCACCGCGAAATATTACGATATTTTAATTGTAAAATATATAAATATAAAAACACTATACAAGCGTAATAATGTGATTTACCAGACCATTATCGAACGCGCGTAAAAAATATGCGTACGAGATAGTTACCCAGTTAGTAGTATTTGTTGGGTGTAACCGAATTGGTTCCCGTTTGGCCGAATTGGTTCCCGTGCGAAAAAGGTATTTTATTAGGTTGAGCCGAATTGGTTCCCGTTTGTGTACAGGTAATCTTTAATTTGGTACAAAATATAAATTAGACAGTATAAAATATAAATGTACCTACACGGCTACACTCTATAATCTATAGTGTAAATAGTATAATATACAATAAGATGGCAATATATTTATATATTGGAAGTTTAGCAAATTATCGGTGATATCCCTATCAATTAAGATAACGATTGAGATATATGTACATATATCATACAGCTACTTTTATAGCTGTATGGTATATCGTCTATATTATCCTATGTACGAATGACAATAATGTTGGTGAGCAGTGAGCACTGTACAGTCTCGAATAACACATCGTGTAAATTTGTAACTTGTATTTCGTATTTTAATTTATATTTTTGAATTTTAATTTTTCGTAATTATGGAGTTTATGTTTAGTGAAAAGGGAACTAAGTTGTTGATTATTAACAATTACAAGTTAAACCAAGCCTTCTTTTAAGTTGACAGTCCTAAGCCTGTAAAATTGAGAAGGAAAATGTGCGTAATTAAACGGGAACCACTTCGGCTCAACTTAATAAAATACCCTTTTTAAACGGGAACCAATTCAGCTTACCTTAATAAAATACCTTTTTCAAACGGGAACCAATTCGGCATGTGGGGTTAGAGCTCGGGAACCAATTCGGTACCAGCCGTATTGTTACGGTCAAGTTTATGACTTACGATGTTGTGTTGCGCTGAAATGTGTACCGTCACATTTATTTAGGTAGGCAGTGATTTAATACTTCTGATAAAAAATGTCTCGCGAGGTTTCCGACTAATTAACAAGCCGGTTGTGACACTACGTTTATTCGCCTAGTGTTTTCACTAATGCAGTTGGTCTCGAACATTAATTTAACAAATCAGGTCCGGTTCGGTTCATCTAATTAGGGTGGCCCCTCGGAGCATTTAACCGATTTGAACCTTCATAGAGACCTTAAAATATCAAATAGCATAAAACTGTAATCAAGCTACAACGAAATAATAATAATAATGATAATAAAATAAAATAATAATAATGAAAAAGAAACATACTATTGACTCGGTCACCATTATAACCCGTCCACGAGTAAATCGCCTTTTTACCAAGTTCTTTTTCGAAGTATAAAACGTAAACGGCCACACGGTGCGACGCTGTAACTCGTTAATAAATAACCGTAACGCCGTACAAAGTCATGTGTACACGTCACACGGTATTACCAGGCGTGTTTCCACATAGTTATTTAAATCGTTACATATATTTTGCACTCGACCCGTTCACTCACTGTACGCGTAAATCCCCGAAACTAATGGCGTTGCTGAAATTGAC
The DNA here is from genome assembly GCA_027580255.1 of Therioaphis trifolii. Taxonomy (NCBI): domain Eukaryota; kingdom Metazoa; phylum Arthropoda; class Insecta; order Hemiptera; family Aphididae; genus Therioaphis; species Therioaphis trifolii. Next base: position 16,591,408 of record CM050407.1, read on the forward strand.
GACGCGAGGACACTCGTGACGTTAAAATATTATCCGAATCGGTCGACTTAAAAACACTCGTCGTGTTTTCTGCACCGATGAGTCGTTATCGCCTCCTTGCTTTTTATAGATGTTACTTAGCGAAACTTTAAGAATTACGTTACTCTGAGCCACCCCCTTGATGTACCCACCTACGTGATTTTGTAAATAGAGTTGTACCTCAATAGCACACTCACTCATACACACACAAATATATAATAAATCAACGTCAATGTTTAAATTTATCATTCATACGTGGTGTGGATTAAAATATTTCGACTATTCTTGTTCGTGCTGCAAGTTTAAATAAGCGAAAAACAATACCTACTTATTGACTGTAAATTATTTACTTTTTTAGAAAATAATAATGAATTTAACTTAAAAAAATTGATTGAACGTAGTTTGAGAAAACCCTAATTGGATTTTTTTAAATTTAAGGAAACAAATCCAAAAAGATACAATCTTAGCGGACAAATACTGTTATAATGTTCAACAGTTTTCGGGAAATAACGTTAAATTTCGGAGTGCTTGTATAAACGTTAATATTAAATGTAAAATGTTGTTTTTGTAATGTCAGTTTTGTTAGAAAAGAATTTAAAAATAGCTACAGTATGACTCGTGCCCGCTTGAAATTCGACTTCATTCAATGTGCAAGATTATCATAATTTATTAAAATAAACTTTACAACTTTTACCGTATAAAAAATCATTATGAAACCCGGTTGGAAGGGTAATTCAACTTTTTGAAAATACCATTACCATAATTAGTATTTTTGTAATTCTACAAGACGTGTACTTATGTCTTTTAAGCAAACGTAAAGCCCAAAACCGTTAAAACATAATAATTTATTTTGTAATGAAATATTTGGTATTTTTGTATACAGACTCGTAACGAGTGAAACGAATTTTGGTCGATCCGTAAAAACTTTTAAACTAAAAACCAAAAATAAATGTAAATCTAAAGTCGGGTTAGCCACGGAACTTGCTGTGCACCGCCGAAAGCGGGATAAATGTTTCGAACTATAGGTTTTTTAAGTGTAAATAATAAAAACATATTTCACTGCCAATACAGTATTACATAAATTTATAAGGAATATATTATACTGTCTCTATTTAACCAGTACTCACTAGCACCAATATAATATAAATTGGTGAGTTACCCTCACCGAACAGTTTTTTCTCGACTGGTTAGTTCCATCTACGCCATTATAACAATCAGTAAAGGTCACCAACTTATTTCTACGTAGGTCCGTTATGAAACTTACCGGATTTTCCAAAATACTTTAAATTACCTTTTTTCACAAAAAAAAAGAAAATGTTTTTCTGAAATTTTTAGAAATTGTAATCATCACTCGTATCGCATACCTCGTTCAAACTTGTTACCGCATATTATACTAGAATGGAAAACGTTTTTTTTATTATTGTTATTATTTTACATAAAAAAATAAACGTACTTCGGACCATCGGGCATTCTTCGCTTCTCGGATAAAATAATGAGGATGGGTCTATTGAATTTTAAAGAAATATACATCGTTTCTTTAGTTAAACGGTTCTGAGCAAAACTTTGATATAAAAAAAAAATATACCATTTACATATATATATATATCAATAATCATTATTGGTTTAATTGCCGGTATGTTTTTTTTCTATCAAACTTGTTTAAAGTTTTCTTACTGGCAAATCAGAAATTTTTTATTATCAAAAGATTCAAAACATGTTGTTTATCTGTGGCCAAATTTTCATAATGATTGGACGGACCAATTTTTTTAATAAACGTTTAAAGTTGAAAATTGATATAAGAACAGTTTATTCCGTAAAAATCGTATAATTTACTTAAATGCTTATAAAAAAAACCCTGACTAACGATTTTTTAAATGTTTTCAGTTTCGTTAGTTGAATATATGAGTACTCGTATGGTCATATTAAATTTCAAAACTTTTTGTCGAATATTAAAAATGTTATTAGAGAGAAACTTAAAAAAAAGTATGTTCAAAGTTCTATTTTTAGCTCAACATTTTTTGAAACTTTTTCTAAGTATGTAAAAATATGCCGTCAATATACGATTAATATTTAAAGTTTTGAGCAAAACCACTCTCCAAGCTATTAATAATTAGATAATTAAAAGTGATTTGGTGAAAGTGTCGTTTAAGGCGAATTTCGCCGTTTTAACTAAGTTTTAACGGCAGTTTTCCTTCTCACCTGGAGAAACTATCGAGAGAAGAAAAATAACAAACTCTCAAAGTACTATCTAAACGTAATTTCCGATCAATAGAGTCGCTGGACGAAAATACAAAGCACACTGAAAAGTAAAAATCCCACATAATCACGTGACTTTGAGGGCGCGTTAAAATCGTGCCCGCCGGCCGGTAACCCCTGACGAGATAAGATACGCTCTTGTTCTGTGTACAAAAACAAAACGGTCAAAGGGTTTAGAACTGCCGACGACACGGCGTCGTTATAAGTCCAGGGTTTCAAATTGTTTTAAACAGTATGATTAAAAAAAGCATTTTATCCTGGTAAATGTTTTGTGAATTTGAGATAGTTTGAATGAATTGATAAGAATGTTAATTTTTTGTAAAATAACTGAGTAAAATTAAAAATTTAAATTTAAATTAAAAAAATTAAATTTTCTTATTATTCTTTGATTTAAGTTAAAACTATTTTCCATTTAAAATTTTAAACTCATTATGTTACGAATTTAAAATACTTAAACTTACAATTCATATAATATTTACTTGTACTATTTTCTATTTATAAATATATAAATACAATGTTCAGTAACATGTATTCGAATTTGTTTTGGTATTTTAGTTTTGACTAACAAGGATTTTCGAATTTCGTTATGATAAACTTATGCTTTTCCCAAGCCTAAGATAAAAAAAAATTGCTTATTTGAAAAAGTTGTTATAGTTTAAATAATGTAACAAGTAAAACATTTAAAAAAAAAAGTTAAAAACACTGTTTTAAACACGTTAAAAAAACATTAAAAACATAGTTTAAAATAGAAAAAACAAACTTTTAAACGTTTTATATGTTTAAAAATATATTTTTTTTAATTGTTTTTTTTTCGCAACATCATTAGCAGTCAATTATTATTATCATTATTATAACGTCCGCGGGCGCTCCGTTGTGTTCCAGGTACGTCGAGGGATGTCTGCAGAGCTGTGACGACGCGGACGGATGCAACCCCGGATCGCCGCCAGCGTCAGTGAACTTGACGCTGCTGATGGCGCTGGTCGTGATGCCGCTGATCGCCGGGTTCGTGCCGGCGCCGCCCCGACCGCTGCGAGCACGCGCCGCCGCCGCCGCCGCCGCCGTGTGACGACGACGACCGGGGGGACGCTTGTCGAGTCCCGTCCAGCGTACGCGCGGTGGCGGGGGGTCAGAGGGGGGAAGACGATTTCGCGGATCCCACGGCACAACGTTTTTCGACGTGACGTAATGACGACGACGACAACGTCGTGACGACGTCGGCCGTCCGGTCCGACACTGCGACGACTCGAAAAGATGATTTTTTTTAAATTTAAATTTTTAATTTTTAATTCCGGTCAAAATTAGAACTGTTTCCCTCGCTCGGTTATGATTTAGCATGAAACCCGAAGTGATTATTTGAATCTTCAAGTCGCTCTCTTAAAACGAACTCGCGGCTCGTCCGTTTACGAGCCTACGCTCATCGGACGAGCTCGCAACTCGTCGTTCACTCACGTCCGTATACTATTTTGAGTTTTGTATTTGCAAGAACAAAAAAAAAAAAAACAAGAAAAAACCAAAAACGAAAAATAAAGGCACTATAAATCGGTCACGAACGCTATTTATTATAATATTCCGAGTGAACGCTCGTCATGGCCGCGTGCGCGTTTGAACCGTTGCCGCGACGTTTCGCGAATACTGTCTTTTTCCGCTTCAGCGATCGACGATCGAACAGATTTTCGCCACGTTCTCGAATCGAAATCGTGATCGAAAAAAAATTGAATTTTCACGTTTTCGACATTTTTCGTCGGAGTAGTCGCAGCAGTGTCGGACTGGACAGTCGACGATGTCGATTCGATGTCATGTCGTATCGTATCGCAACAACGATGACCGAACGCAAACGACACGGACTAAGGGATCACGATCAATTAGACGCGACGGGGTGCCTTAACTAAAACTGTACGATGATATATAATATATATCATATATTATCATGTTATGTGTGTATATATTATTACGACGATGTTCGTGAACGTCGAATTGTTCGTCGTTTTCTATTTATTTAATTTTTTCGTTTTTTACTGTTTCCAAATCCTTTTGTTTATTACGATATTGTAAACGTGTATACTGCCTCCTTTGACCAATACAATACGATATTATCGTACGAGACGTTCACGAGAACGTATTATTCGTAGTGTTTGTTTGTCGACCAGTGGTGGATTTAAGGGGGGGTGGCTGAAGGCACCCCCCCTTGGCACGTTAGATGTGTTAGAATATAACTGTGACGTAAAACTTATAATTACGAGTTACGAAAAATTCGGGTTTCTGTTTTTTTTTTTTTGATACTTAATATTTAATGATATTATATTTTAATAATATTTACTGATGTGAAAAAATATTGCCCCCCCCCCCCCAAAAAAAAAACCAAAATCCTAGGTCCGCCACTGTTGTCGACTCTGAATGTGTACATTATTTAGCGTTAATCGTTTTATTTTACGTATCGTTTAATTCGTTAGAAGTATTTTCCGTGTTTTTTTTCGTTTATTTATTATTGTGTAACATGACATATCCCAGTTGAGCATATCTTACTGACGAAACTATATTTCCATTATAATATACAACTATTTATTATTATTATATATAATATTTATGTACGTATGTGTATGAACGATATTGTAACACGTGTCGTCGAGTAGACGTATTTAAATTATTTAAAATTGTGTAACGATTATTGTGCTGTACGAGATAATATATTAATATAAAAAATAAAAAATAAAAAACACTGATACGCGCGCGTACGACGAACACACGACGTGTGTCGTCGGACTCGTGATCGTATATGCATTATGCGTATTATTATATACATGATATAACTCGCATCTTTATCGTTTTGTTTTTATGCGATCGAAAATCTCACCGTTTCCTCTCCTAGCTATACGCGCGCGACGACACGCCGATCTTTCCCGCTGCAGTGCCGTCGTCGTACGTATCGTTTTGTCGCGACATTATTGAAATCACCGAGAAACGCCGTGCACAACGATATTGATTTTCATATTAACCTCTCGTCGCGCAGACCGCCCGACACACGTAGTACACGTCCACGTCCACGGCGGAATTGTCGCGTTTAACGCAGTTACGGTTTTACGCCCCCGGAAAATCGTCGCCACTGCCGCAAACGTTTATCGCGAAAACGAGCCGACGATCGATCTCGACACACGGTGCAATCCGTGTCGATCGGTCCATCCGATACCTACATAGGTGCCCTGTGTACAGGGTGTGGCGCTGCCGACTGACGAGTTTAATGGGGTCATTAGCCTGAGATGATATAAGCCAAGGCCTTTGTGAGTAGTCTATTTTGAATTCTACGGTTATGCCGTTTTTAGTCGTAATCATGGTTTGGACTGGTGTTCATCATCGAGGTTTCATCGTGCGCGCGTTAGGTTAAGAAAATAACCATTCTGTGATCGCTACACAAAGAGCTTTTCGTCTACACTTCGGAATTCCACGCGCCGAATCTATTCCTTCTGCTAACACTACTGAGTTTTGGATACGGCAATCGGAAGAAATCGGAAATACCCTAAATGGTCGTGGACACGGACCACCCAGAACGGTGAGAACCCTCGAAAATGTGCAGTTGGTTAGAGAGGTAGTTGAACTGTCACCAAGACGCTTCGGCCCGGAAACACACGGTTGCTTTGGCAATCTCAGACCGTTCTTTGAGGATAATTCTTCGTGAAAATGTCTCATTCCATCCTTACAAATTAATGCTTGTCCAAGAGTCAAATGCACGTCCACGTCCACGTCGACGGCGGAATCGTCGCATTTAACGCAGTTACGGTTTTAATCGCGGTCGCCGGACGAGCAGTGAGAGTGTGATCAGCGTCGCGGAGGACGCGGGCCCGCGGAGCACCTCTTCGGTCGCGTCCCGTCAAAAAGCTATCGACACGAGTCGCTAGACTGGCGGTATGACTTTTTTTCTCCGATTTCACCGGGGTTTCACATCCGTATTTCGAGATGTATCGATCAATATCATGAATATAAACACGGATTGATTTTTGATCCCGATCCCCGGTCGACGGTAAAACAATAAGCGTGTAGCCGCTCGTTGTCATCGCGTTCGATATGATGAAAACTACAATATCGGTTAGGTTTTGTGTAATACGTGTGTAATATTCGTATGTATGATTTGAAAAGTTTATCAAAAAATGTACAGGCCTAATTATTATTCTCGATCTAAATTATCAATGTAAATAAATGTGTTTACAAACCTAATCGCCAAACTACGTTTTTGGTGTAAAATACGATTTACATTATATTTGTGGTATTTATTAGTGTACAGCAAATATAGAATAGGATCACATATTATATATTATACACATATTTATCAAGTAAACAATCTAAATCAAAACGTATGCAACACGTATTTCGTTTTATCGCCATATCGTATTTTCATTAGCGATACACATACGTCTAATATAAGCCGGGAAACGGTATAAAATTATTATTTAAGTCGGAACTCAATTCAGACAAACGGTTTTAAAACTCGGAACTCACATCGGACAATTTCAAAACCGTGTTTATTTATTTTATTTTATTTTATTATTATTTTTTTTTTTGGAGGGGGGAGTTCTAATGCAAAGACAAAATATTAAAATTTATCAAATAATGAGTTGTTTATGAGAACCCCTGATTTAAATATACCTTTTTCACGGGACGCAACTCACGTGCTCCCGTGCCCGGGCCGTGGAGTTTATTCCTGGGTGTGTGTTGTTGTATTTTTCTCAAAACGACTCGCCGACGGCAGAAGATCGGGATCGAAACCGTCGCGATCAGAGTTTTTCTGCGGTCGTGTACCATTAGTGTACGCGAGTAACGAGAGGATGTTATATTTTTATATTAACTCGACGTCGTGTGCAAATAATAAAACGGCCACGTCGATCGACGAATAACTCCGAAAAGATTGAAACCTTGAATTCACGCTGTCTGAAAATACAACGGTATTTTCACATTAACGGTATTGATTTATATTATTATTATTATTAATATTTGTTTTTTTTTTGTTTTTTGTTTTTACCGACGACAATTTTTCATAAGCGTATAATCGTTATTTATATAAAGGTAATAAACAATGACAGACGCGTGCGGAGGGATTTCGAGTTCTGAACAAATACTCGGTAAGTTTTATAACGGTATCATATTGATCATAACGTTTTATCCACGGATTTTATACAAAAGGTATAGGCATCTTAAGCCGTCGGCGGAAAACCCTCTTGAATTTTTACCGCTCTTCTAATGTGCGGAATGCTCGTGTAAAAAAAAAAAAAAAACTGCAGTATTCACGATGCGTTCAGTGTTTATAGGGAAATTTCGTTTCACGATACGAAGTTTGTCATGTGCGAGTCTGAAGAACTTAAAAACCTCGATGATAAAATATAATTCTTCGTGCAGAGTGTGCGAGCTGTTGTGGGCGCGAGTGTTACCGTAAAATAATAATAATAATAATAAAAACAATAACAATATATTTATTGTAATTAAAATCAATAAATATATAAACACCCTAAGGGGTAGGAATACATATATATATATATATATATATATATATATATATATATATATATATATAATAATTATGAACTAATAATTATCTAATAATTATTAGATGAAAATGTAACACTAATTATTTGAATTATAAATACAAGTCTTTAACGTGGTGCATTAAAAATCGAATTGTTTTATTTGATTGCACAACGTTGGCAGGCGACACATCGGACTACTAGAGAAGTAATTAGTTTTCGACTGTGGTATAGCAAAAGGAGGATTATGTCTTGAATTGAAGGAGGGTACTTTGAGACCAATTTTTTTTAATAATTTAGGACAGTCAATTTCTCCATTAAAGATTTTATAAACAAAAGTAGTATCAAAAACTAACCGTCTGATCTTTAGTGACTTTTTTCTACTAGCAATAATCCTACCTCGGATGAACCTCATTGGTTACGATATCGCCACTGCGCAAAGCTCTTTAGTGACTTTAAACCTGCAAATTTCGCAATCTCATCCGTATTTGGGTTAAATATCATTGTTTTATATGCATAAAAACGGAGGCAATTTCTCTGGATTTTTTCTAATTCATCGATAAATTGTAATTGATTAGGATTCTATAATATCGTGCCGAATTCAAGTGATGATCTAACTAATGAACAAAATAATACTTTCAAACATAAAAGGTTATTAAAATCATAACAAGTACGTTTGATGAACCTTAAAACACGCGGAGACTCTTTATGTCTCACTAGGTTTTCAATTTATTTTTATGTACCGAAACGATCGTGATCCTACGTATGCATACATTATCCGTACGTTATAATGTATATTATTATTATGTCGGGAGCGGATTTGATACAATTAAATATAGGTTTGAAAAAAAAACAATTATAAAATAATTCTCTCGGTCCGTATGAATAACGTTTTACGTGGGACATAGTATTTTCGAAATTACTTAATCCACAAAAAAAAAAAAATGGCGGTATCAAAATAAATTGCACCCGATTTACTACACGTCTGATCATTATTTATTTAATTAAAATGTTCGAAATGTAAAATAGTGAATAAAAGACATTCCTGTTTCAATTGTGAAATTTAAAAATATATATGCTTATATCATTATATTTCGTTTTAATTATATTTTATTAATTATTCTATAAAATGTACATTACGATATTTGCATATTTGTCGAATTACAGATACTCTTTTAGAGGTTTCTAATTATTTACATAAATACTTGTTAACTAAAATTAAATAATGTTTTCTTTTAATTACATGAAATATTCATTTCTACAAAGAAAAAAAACACAAAAGAGCGTTGTATAAGTAATCGTATTTTGTTTGCAATACATTTTTAAAGCTTGTAATCACTAAAATATTTGCCATGCTATGTTTTTAATGAAATAAAGTATGCAATTCAGAAAATAATTAATAAATAAACTTTTTAAAATGCCGGAAAGTAAATAAATACAGTTATTTTTATTTTTTAAAGATATTTTAATATTTGAGTATAATTTATTCTCTATAGGTAATTTATGCACCGAACAAACATTTTTTTTAGAAAATAAAACAAAATATTATTCACATATACATATATTTGTTTTTCTTCATACAAGGCGAGTGGAAACTCATTAAGAAAATGCAGAATTTCACCGTCTAGTATTTTAATTAAAAGAAAAGATTCTGGAAAAAATCAAATAGAGATTCGTGTAACAAATTACAAAAGACACGATTACTGAAATGCGCGTGATAAGAATTGTCGAGTCGCATGAACATAGAAACAAACAGAATATAATATTATAATATGTCGGGATTATTAAAACGTAAACTGAAATTCACAAAAAAGGAGAATATTATTTTTTGAAAGAATTTTCTCTTGGAATTCATAATAACGACGCGTATTTTTAATAATAAGAGTGTGTAAGTATACATTTTCCAACACGTCATGCATATAGTCGTCTGCGTTCGAACTGTTCAAAAAATTCGATTAACAACTAAAACGTATGTTACACGAATATCGCGTTCGTTCGTTACCTACGTGTTGGGACGGCTTCGAAATTCCAATCGATAACGAGTATAGGCGATATTTACACGCCGTGCAAACGTCGTGTTTGTCACGTTCAATTAATTGACTCTGCCACTATTGACTTTCGTAAAAATCGCATTAAAACAGTTAATAGCCGTGTAAACTCGTAAACGTTCAACCCGGGTCGCCGCGTTAATGAAATGATTTATGAAAAACTATCTCTAGACGCGTCGGTAGAGTATACACTCACGGTTATTTCAGTGTTCAGCAAATGGCAAGCGTTCAAAATAACTTAATCCATCATCGCGCGAAATAAATATAAACGAAAAAAGACACGCCGCCGGAGACAAGCTGAAAGGTGTGAACACCGCACTTAAGCCAACGCCGCACCGACAACAGATTTGTTCGTTGGATCTCTTTACTCGCCTGTCCCGGAGTCCCGATCCCACGCGAACACTGTTTTTCGCCGCACTCGGGCACTCCGGGTCGACAGAAGAAAAACGCGGTACAGCCGGTTACCGGTGTAAGACGGCCGTCTGGCTTCACTCGACTCGCGCGATGAATTTCATCGTGTTTCCAGCGAAATTCGTTTCGAGCAAATTGACCGTTCGGATGTGTTCGGAGCGTTTGGTATTTACCAAAAACGGGCGGCGAGTCAATTAAAATAATTAAGCCGTGACAAGTCAAGCTGATTCCATTAAATTGCCTACAATCGAAAGTTGACAAAAAAAAAAAAAAAAAATTAACTCCATAGTTTTAAAGTTAAGATGGGAAATAAAATTAACTTTAGCCAGTTAGAAAAAAAGTTTAAAAAAAATTTTCAAGCTACACAATATCCATGTCATAAAGCGCCCTAGTATTTTTATCAATACAAATATGTACCAATAGATGCTTAAAACTAAGTAAAGATAAAATATTAATTTGTAATATTGTAAATTGTTACCATAAACTTATAGACTACATATTTACATTGTTTGAGATTATTCAGCTAAATCGCAAAATAAATAATTTAATTATACGAAAATTTTTTCACGTTAATTTTTGTTACCAGATGCAAAAAATTACTAAAATCAAACATTATAAAATACCTTATACCCCAATCCTCCAATTACTGTACGTCCTAATATTTTATATCAAAGTCAATGATATTATCAACAATTATATCGAGTGTACATTATAACCATTGGTTATAAAATAATATTTATAATCAATGATTATGTCTACATCATTTTCTTATCTCATTATATACCTTTAACATACTCGTATTTATAACGATAATAATATAATAATGAAAATATTAACTGAAAAGTTAAATAAGTTAAAAATAAAAATAATCGGTTGAAAATTAACTTTTTAACTTAACTTCAACTTTTTGACAAGTCAATGCCCACCTTTGGCATTTTCTAATCGGAAAATAATTAAGCCGTCACGTCTCACGGCGGTGTTTACTCAGTCGTGCCGTATCGGTTTCATAGTTTTTTTCCCCCCCGATTTTCTCGAGAAATACGTAATACGAACGTTTCGTAATTAAACTTTACCCAGAAGTGCAATCTGTCCGCTTTCCGATCGATCGCGCACGCCGTTGCACTCCTTAGATCACGCGGTTATTATTTCCCTTGAAAAATCGTTTACCGAACAAAAAACATATTATTGCATACCGATAACTTTTGTTAACTCGTGCTTTGTGCACGATCGAAATCCGGTGAAACGTTTTTTTTTTAAATCTTAAACATTTGCGTTTTCCGTCCAACCGAAAACAAGATAAAATAATGTATCTATTATTTAAAACCACCGCTGCTCCGATGTGCGGACTACAAACGCACGCGGTCAATTATCACACGTGTTTGCCGCACGTCCGAGCAGAACAAAAATGAAAAACAACTGTTTTTGTACATTTATTTACACAGATCAATGCGGTCAGATAAAGTTTGCTGACGTATGTTATATCGGTGCGATACACCGTGTATTTTCCAACTACATATATTAATTTACATAATAATCGTCACTAAACTACTAAAAGACAAAATTATTGACGTACCAACAAACGTGTGATATAATTTCGTATTCGATAAGTTTGTTAGTCATTCGAAAAAAAGATCTTGACTTATTTGTGACGTTTTTTAAATGTGTTTGAAAGTGCAAGTTTGTTAATTATTTTTTTGTATCGAGATTTATTATTTTTTTATATACATGTATTATTATTATATTATTATAACTGAATTATTAATTTTTTTGTGTCTATAAACAACAATTTTAGTTATAATGCACTGTGTGGTATACTGTCTACATCATGAGACGTAAGATGTAAGATACCCGAGCAGAATCACGTCGGTAGTCCACATACGTGACTTAAAACCTTCCGTGTGTATTTTCGTTTTTGTCGTAAATCGTAGTAGGTAGAACTAATTTTTGTTTTTTGCGCCAAAATGTGTTTAGACTGAAATACAACATTTCAAACTGTAGTGAGACACTCATCGTATCACAAATAGTATAATAATATACAAATTTGAAAACGCCTTTGAAGTTTTATTTTATTATTTTTTTTATTTTTTTATATATTTCACTCGATAGTTTTCAAAAAATGAATCCACTTCAAACGCATCAATCCATCGAAATATTCGTTCGAGATATTACGGAACACAATGGTAAATACAAATTGATTTTACATAAAGGGTTTCAAATCGATTTAAAATTTTAATCAGTCGGCCGACTTAGTTTCGTGAAACGTATGAATGAAGTTAAGGTATGATAGTGTAATTCCAACGAAAACGAAGTAAATCGCCTAAGGATATATGTATATATACGTATACTAGTCGGATCGGTAAATTATAATAAACTAACGAGTTTTTAAGTGTGTTTGTATTCTATAATACGACCGTATTCAGCAATCATTAATAATCATACCCAGGAGGTATCACGTTCAAGTATTAATGGAATAATAAATGTTACGATGTCATCTTCATAATCGTAAACTCGTTTCACACTTGGCGCCGCCGCACGCGGGGTAATATTGTTGTAGGCGAGCGTTCAGATTTGTTTTAATAATGCATACGGTCTGTAATTCGGTAAAGGGGACCGAGACGAAGAAAAAAAAAATAATAAAAAGGAAAAAAATTGCCCGAAAGTCACGCCTGATCGCTGGAGTATTGGAACCGAACGCGATTTGAAATATCGTCGTGGCGACGGTCACAATAGAACGAGTAAGGGTTTTCGAAACCGAACAATCGATCTCGGCGAAATGTATTTAAACGTCATGATTATATTATCAATAACTCGAGTTCGTTTCGTACGTATGCAAAAAAAACACACACACACTCTTCTGTTGACGTTGACTTATGACATAAAATAATACGAATGTGTACCGAGTGCTTTTTGTAGAATGTATATATTTCATTTATACGCGCGCCCGTGTGTGTGTAATGTGTACGTATATTTAACGACTATATAATGGCCAAACGTATATCGTTGGAGGGTGAAAAAAAAATGATATTTGAATTCGTAAAGTCACAACGACAAAGAAATATCGCATTGCCTGCATGTAATATACGTATTATTCTTAATAGATTGTTTCGTCCACCTTAGGGATATAGTATTGAGTTTACGAGTTCGCGTTGCGTCGTACTCGAGATTTCGCTTTATGACGGTAACGCGATTTAAAACATTTAAATAAATATCACTATTATCGCGTCGGACGACGGTTACAAGGGCGTAATTTGAAAAACGTTCCCGAGACGTAAAATTGGAAAAAACTCTTACAGCCGTTGGTGCAATTAAAAAGTGATGCGGGGTCAGAGATTCTCTCGGAGCCTTTATATAGATCCCAAACGAAGAATGCAACGGTTTTACGAGAATTTACCAACTGTGTTTTTGGGTAATAATTTTACCGTTCAAAATTTTAGTTCGGGTTATTTATTGGTCAGAACCCATTTTACCTAATCGGTACTTTATTTGGGTTGTTTTTTGAAATCCTCAATATTAATTCCAAACGAAGGAGAAACCATACCGAAAATTCGATTGCTGTCAATAAAATACGCCTTATTTGAACTAGATAATTATGAATTCGAAAACTAATGTAACTTAGGATTTCAGTAAGAGACAGTCTTCTTCTTTTGTTTACAGTCCCAAGGCGGTTGGCAGCAATTTTCCACTCTTGACGCTTCTAAGGTTTCTTTTTCAATTCGAAATAAGATCTACAGTCCATATCTCTAATTATTTGACTAATGTTGTCTAGTGGTGGTCTCCTTCTGCTGTTGTTCCCCTCAATGGCACATTATATTATGCTGCCTAGTAGAATGTTATGACGCAATACGTGTCCAATTAAATTGGGGCTCTTCTTGTTCTTTATGTCTTCGGAAAATTCCATGTTTCCCCTGCTCTTCGGTATACTTCTTCTTTTTGTCTTAAGAGAAAATAAAAATAAAAATTCTTATCGAGGGTTTAATTTGTGTCAGTATTAACAGTAGTTAAAATTTAAATATTTATAGTAAATTATAAGCATGACTATAGAGTGTTATATTTTTGAAACAATAAAAAATCGGATGTATTTGTCTATTGTGAAGATGTAAATTAGTATATCATATTAGGCGTTTGGGATTAGGAATGGAAGCGAAAACTCTTCTCGTCCAAACACGAATGAAATATGTTCGGATCTCTAATTACGCCACTACTCGTATTCTTGAAATTATTTAGTTTATTTCGTCATTTAGATCCGGAAGATTGCAAAAAAAAAAAAAAAAAATGAAGAAAAGTAAAGAAAAGATAAAAGCGTACGCGTGCACAGTTAACGATCTAATCTCGTTCGGTTTACTACCTATCCTACGTGAAAATCGTGTGGCGCAAATGAACACACTTTCACGCCACAAATTACGTCCCCGGACGGCTGTAAATTTTGAGTGAGGTTAGATCGTTGGCCGATGAAAAACGAATCAAACAGGCCAATATTCATAATTTTGGCGTCCTCGGCCGATATTAAAATATGGCGCTCCCTCCCATTTTATGGGGAGGGAGGTCCGATTCAAAATAAATACGAATATTCGAGTTTAAAAATACTTACATTACGTATAGAATAGATTTTAGAGAAAACCCACAAATAATCCTGTAATTTTTGATCTAACCTGGAAAAATATTCCATGTAATATTATACTTTTATCGATGTAGTTCGGTATCATAAGGAAATAGAAGTTCACTGTTCACTGCGTAACCTTCAATAAATACGATTTGGATTCATATATGTAGGTTTTGTAGGTGTTGTTGTATCAGTGTACAGCACGTATGAAAATAAACTCGAGCAATTGTAATTTTCAAAGTCTTACAATAAAATATGTACTGATTATATTAATACAACCAACATGAAAAACAAATGCACACTAGGTGTGTTATAAATTCAAAGGACTGGTTGCAAGAACCGGCTATCTCCACTTTTTTTCGAAACGCATGGTTTTACATTTGCCGATAAAGGATAA
The DNA here is from genome assembly GCA_027580255.1 of Therioaphis trifolii. Classification (NCBI taxonomy): domain Eukaryota; kingdom Metazoa; phylum Arthropoda; class Insecta; order Hemiptera; family Aphididae; genus Therioaphis; species Therioaphis trifolii. The sequence continues at coordinate 16,606,645 of CM050407.1, forward strand.
TTTTTCTTACAATTTAGTGCAATAAACGTTTTCACCGAAATTGTTATTTCGACTAAATATATATGTAGGTATCAAAAAAAAAAGTTCTATGCAATAACCTCGTATCTCCGTTGCTTTTTAATTTATACGAATTAAATAATGTTCATAAAATAACGGAAAACGTAAATATTTATACATGCAGTGGCGTATTTACGGGGGTGGTTCAAGGGTACTGGACCCACCGAGAACCAAAAAACAAAAATCAAATCTATAAATGTTTTAGACCTTAGCCATGTTAAACATTCATAGAGATGAAGAAATCGCTGCGAATGAAGTCTTAGATGGGTTATTATATTGGAAGCAAAAGACGGTTGAACTTTATTTCGTAAATTTATCAGTACATTAAAAATAATTCATCATTTAAAAAAAAACCCTATTTAAAAATATTTTGCAATCAATATACAACAATAATAAATACAATTAGGAATTTAGATTATTTGTAAAAATAACGATTAAGATGTTGACTTATGATGATATTAAATAAAATCCCTTAGGTATGCAAATATTTTTTAATAACGGACCCCTCCTCCAAAAAAAAAAGTTGAAAATATGCCACTGTATACATATAGTTGTTGTTGGCTCTCCGTGATGAAGAATTAAATTATGTCTATACTCAATATTATATATTCATACCGCGATCGGAAATTAAATTGTTCGGTTATTATTGTTTCTCCTGAACAGATTCAAAGAAAAACGGAGATGCCCTGTTCTTTCACCAAACGTACCCTTCCATCGTAATACGGCAAAAAAACACAATATCGTGGAAATCGATCGGACCAAAGTGGCGCTCAGGGGGAGGGGCGATCGTCCACCGTGCCCTCCTACACTCTAAATATACGGACCTGAAATCAAATGACGACGTTGTACTGTCGTTGTGTTCGTCACGCGATTTAGCCCGGACGCGGCAGCGCAGTTTCCGACGGTCGTAAAAACACGAGGGGTTTCCCGTTCCCCGAATATTTCCAAAGGTCCGGCTGATTCGTCACGCGTGCGTTTTGTTTTCCCTCTCTCTCGTCGCCACGCCGCCCGGCTCCCCGGAAACCCGTCGTCACGAGACCCAACGCCGGCGCGTCTCCCGACCGGACGCACGGAAGTCCCGGGGGAATAATCGCCGCCGCCGCCGGTTCAGGTCGGTTAGGGATTCGGCGCGGGCGAGCCAACAGAACGACTCCGCGGGCTCCCAGACGTCCCGGATTAACGCGCGTCGGGGCGTCGTTACGACTTACGAGCACGTCGTCGCACAGTCTCGGAGCGTGTGTATTATTGTTATTGCTGTCGGAATTACGTGACGGGGCGGCCGAACCCCGAGGGTCCAGGGCTGCGACGGCGGCGATCCCGAAATCTGTAACAATAATAATAATAATAATAATAATTATTATTATTATTATGTTATACGTCTGGCGATCGTGTGATAATAATAATAATAATGCCGAAACTATCCTCGAACCTCGGCAGCTTATCGCAATGTGGTACACTGGAAAACCTCTACGCCAGAGGTTCCCGGGAGATGGTAAACTGTGGCAAGAGAAAAATTAAGATTATACAATCTGCGAAAAAACCGATAAGTTACATTATACAAACTGCGGCAATTTATGTTGTATACCATATAAGGTATATATAAATACATACAGGGTGTTACAGGTCTATTTGACAAGTGCAATAGCTTTTTTTCTATTCATGTTTTTTTTTTTACTTTTTTTTTTTTTTTAATAAATACTAAGGCCTTGCGCTACAACAATATTGTCTTCTAATATTTTTTTTTCTTTTGAAACTCAAATTTTAAAATTTTTAATTTAATTTTACCGTTTAAAAAAAAAAATTCAAAATAGCCATTTTGTGAACCTGATTTTTAGAAAAATGTTAGTTTTAAAGTTTGTGAAAAAGTTAAGAATTTTATTATATAATTTTTTAAATTATAATTTTATTTTATTATATTAAAGTTTAAAAAATCATAAGAAATAAATGACCAAACTTTAATAAGATATTTTAATACCATAATTTTTCTAAAAATCTGGTCTACAAAACGGCTATTCCGATTTTTTTTTTTAATGGTAAAATTAAATTTTCAATTTTCAAATTTGAGTTTCCAAAGTACAAAAAAATATTTGAAATCGACAGTATTTTAGCGCAAGAGCTCGGTATTTATTTGAAAAAAAAAAGTTAAAAAAAATGAATAGAAAATAAGTTATTGCATTTGTCAAATAGACCTGTTACTCCCTGTATATATCTATTGTATATACATATCGTTACGATAACCTATATACACGTTTATCGTTTAATTAGATATAATACGTGTTACGACTGCTATTTATCTAGAGGATATTAGAGTATTAGGCGTAAAAATAAAGAAAAAACAATTTTTAAAATTGAAAAATATCATTATTATTATTATTAAAAATTGTTTTGAGAGCTCGCAATGATCGTATAATCAAAAAACTAAACTAAAATAAAATAATAATACGATAGGTACCAAATTAACATTTTACCAGTTTCCCGACCTTTTTTGACTCACAGCGGCGCCCTTAGTCGTTTTCTAAAAATCCGGAAGCACTCTATAATCTACTTCGGTTTTGTGCAGCAGTGCGTAAGTATAAACATCGACAAAAGTAGCGAGACGTAGGTATAGTATATACATTATATAGTAATGTATATACACATATTAAATAATTATAAAACAAATGATTGCATTGAACATTAACGATATATTTTTATTTTTTTATTATTATTGCGTGATATTATTTGATCATCGAGATTACTCAGAAATTAGGGAACTTATGGAACTAATGTGAAACCCGGGCTTGTTTTTTGTTTTTTTTTTTTTTACACAGATCTTTTATTCGTGGTCGATTGGTTGAAAGACGCACTCTCATTTCTTTTTCGATGAACTCCATTTTCATTCGTTTTGTTTGTTTTTCTGTTTACAAGGGAGGAAAATGTGTGGTAAAAATCAAGTGGTTGGGTGATAACTTTATAACAGTTCACGTCGAAGCGGCAGCGATCAAACCGGTATGAAAGTTAAAATAGATTTAACATCGAAATATTTCTTCAAATCGTATGAATCGCAATAGGTTTTATGTTACACGTAGTCTGTTTTATTACTCACAGTGCTGTATTTTTTTCGTGAAATCGATTTTTCTTAAAAAAAATAAATATATATCTCAAATGATTTCGCGGAACCCAAAATAAAGTTCACGGCACCTTACCGGCACCGTGGTTCGGAATCTCTACTCTACACGGTATAAGGGATATACGCTATTAAAACAGTCGTGGACAATCGAGAAAGCCTCCGCTGTGTAGTGAAATTTCCCCGAGGAATTACAGAACGTTCGCTGTAAGGATAAAAAGAGGTGCTACGAAGAAAAATCAATAATTTTGAATATATTGTGTGTTCGCGTATTTATAGAAAAATTAAATCGCTTGCGTATTATATTGTTTGAATCGGTATTATTCATTACTTCCACGTCATATTATATGTGCATTTATTATTTTTTATTATCTGTTAGTATTTACGTATCTGTGTATTGAAAAGTGATGAATTGTACCTACTTATAACTATACTAATCGCGCAAGTTCTCATTCGTCGGATATAATAAAACAGTTAAGATAAATTATTTTTGTTCGAAGCTCACGGACACGTTTTAAGCATAGCCTTTTTTCTTTCATAATACTTATTACTCTATGATTACTGTATGTAAGTGTTTCAAAAATAATAAGTGGCCCGTCGTCATTTAAAAGGGTCTGAGACCCCTTTTATATTTTCCAAGGACAACGTTGATCATTCGCCATTCTGTATATATATTACCCGGACATTTTATAGAATTAAATTCCTAATGCAGACGGGCAATTTAGAATCCATCGCACGTAGATCGGGCGTTTCGTACAACGATCCAGCGGGAAATATATTGAAACAAGCAGTTATGCCTCGAGTTTTATTTACAGATTTTTACGAATCAACGAAACAAACGACTGCGTACAACATTATGACGTGGTGTATTCGTAATTAATTGAAAAATGTGAAAAAATTTAAACGATTTCGTGTTTTATCATCGTTAATAATTGGAACGTGGATTAATGCCATGACGTTTCGACGCGCGAAACCGTCGAGCAGCTTTACATAATTTCGTACTGCGTTTGCAGTTGCATACCGGTTATTTTAGTCAGGGTCGGACTGGCCTATGGCGTGTACGTGCGATCGCACGGTAGGCCCCGACCGCGTGGGCCCTCACAGCTTTTCAATATTTCAAACAAAAATAAATATGTCATTCGTTTATATTGTTGTTTATTTTATTCATAATTAAATGAATACGTGAGAACATGCGATGGTACATGTATTATGTGACATGTTACATGTATAGCTTTTCCTGTCATACATTTAAATGCTATAGTGCTATGACGTATTTTGGAATTATGCGCTTCAGGTAAGTAAAAAAAAACGTATAATAAAATCACAGAGTAACACTCTATATAATTACCCAATGAACAATATATAGTGATATTTATGAACGTCGATGTAGAATGATAAGGATATTTCGCCAAACAACTATTCCCTATTGATAATAAATTATGGTCGACACCGTGGCTGGTAGACTAGAGCTACATTGAAAAAATTGGTAATTATTTGGTTTTAATTAGTACTAATAAGAATATTATATTTTAAATAGTTTATAAATTATAAAATTTAAAAATTTTTGTTTACCTAATCAGAAAAAGTTTTTTATGTAATTGCATTAATAATTCCATTTTTGATGTAATGTAAAAGATATAATAAATAAGATAGATTTGTTGGTTTTTTATTGTTTAAAATTGATAATTATTTGGCTGTAGTTCGTAATAATAAGTGGAAACGTTTTAAAATGAGCAAAGTAAAGTTGAATTTCGATGCAGTTATTTGGTGGGCCTTTTTTACTAAATTGCATGGCAGGCCTCTTTGACCCAGTCCGACCCTGATTTTAGTCAACACAAAACATCATGGCGCATTCCGACAATAATATAACACGTGAACATTATTTTTTTATGTTCACATCGACCGCCCGTCGTAATACATTTTCAAACAATTATTCGAATTTTCTGAAAACGAGTATACGATGTATAAAACGCCCCGATTTTCTACGTTTCCCGTCACGTTTATATAAATTAAAGCAGCGTACTATAAAAGTGTAATAAACACACGCGTGTATAATTTGTAAACCGATTTGAGCAAATATCAGGCAATTTTTATGATTATAAACTTTAAAAAAATTCGGAAGTGCTTGCGCTTGACATGGCACTAACTCCATGTACGTTCTTCGTTCCTAGGGCAATACATTGGAGGCGGTGGGTGTATTGCATTTTCAAGCAACGGTTTTCGATTCCTTTAATAAAACGATCCAGAGCTAATTTTTCACGTTATATTTAGTACTCCAGTTTTTTGTCGAATTCACGGAAGGTTTTTTCTTTTCTATTAAAATGTTAAAAAATCCCGATTTTTTAAATCCGGAAGTCATATTCCTCTACTAAAAGATTCGAAATATATTTTTTTGCATCTTAAATCAAGTAGCAAAACGATCGGATCGACCGATTATTTTTTATACTCAATTATAATTGCACGTGCAAAAACAGTCGATTCCGTCAAAATACTTACTAAACGCTTATGAAAAAAAAAACACTCAATTTACGTTTTTAAGGTTCTTCAGTACTATAAATAATGTATTTGAGTTAAGGTATATTAAATTTTCAAATATTCAAGAATGTCAAAGAAAAGAGAAAAACACTCCTCAAAGTACCATCTAGACGCAATATGTCTGCTCTGTAGTCGGGCTGAACGTAAATTTTTACGAAGTTAACTGACTGAAAAAGTGTCTTCGGAGAAACAAGATAAACGTCTGTGTAAAAATATTTTTAGAACACCGTGGAATTCTACGCTTCAGTCAGAATCTAAAACACCGTCGTATTATATATGTTTATGTAAATCGATTAATGATATTTTATAAATACCGAGCACCTTTGTTAATTACTAAAATCGTGTCACTGTACAACGGTATTCGGCCCCTTTGGCAACATCGCTACACGGGTGTTTGTTTATGACGTTACGATTTTACGAACCTGCTTAAAAACTAAAACGACGCCTCCCGGACCTGACGGCTATATTATAATAGATACGCGAACAATATTAACGACTCGTTTACGTGATTGAACGCTAAAGAAAAAAGTCAACGTTCGGCACACTACCGCCACGTACCGAGAGCACAAAGAGCACATACACGGAGGAGGAGGAGGCAGGATTCTTGATAAAGTTCTAGGATACGTTATATCTTTTCGATTCAGTATTTCGGGTAGTCGTCCTCGGGAACGAAAAACTTATTTTCGAAATTTCGAATATTCATCTCTCTAAATTCTAGAGTTTATCGAGTAGGATGCAATTTCTCGTCGATCACGGAGAGGCCGGACGTAACTTTTATTGCGCTTGCAATATTTTCCACTAGATTAATGAATTACGAATATACACACGATCAATACGTTTTATGTTTCCTTCGGAATCTAAAACATTGGTTCGGAAGTTTTTTTTCACGGCACAAGTCTGTCGTGAACAACTTTTTAAGACCATCAATTATTATTTTTTCACATCCAATTAGACGGACGAAACATAATGGATGGTAGATAATCGTTTCCATCCTGTGAACTGTCGACTTATAAGTATAGAAATATCGTCGAAGCATTAAAAATCTGTTTCCAACACCACGGTTACACGTGATCGATCATTCGTTTGAAAGAAAAAAAAACTTTCGAAAGATCGCGGCACACCCAGAAAACACCTGTGGCACATCTATTTAATTAAAACCACCGATCTAAAAGTATGATCGTGTAGACCGTAGCTACACATTGCCACGGCATCCGATTTTGGGGATGTGCCAAACCTATCCGAATTCGTACCGTCCAGGCCTTCCAGTCAATCTCTCTGTGCCGAATAACATCTGAGCCATGGTATATCTCAAGCCTCTCGTTACACAAAGACTTACAAATCAAAACGGTTTCTGTGACGGCTAAAAACTGCTACGAAAAAGTCCACGCCAAATCAAATATCAATCGAGCCAGTGAGATCACCCCAGATCATCTGCTACGTCGATCAAAAATACATTGGCGTCGTGATCTCTTGAATCCACTTGTTTGCCTTCCAAGTCGGAGGGTTCCCACGCCGGAGGCTTCCCTCCTCGCGTCGTTTCATGTTGTCATCTTAAGTTTTCAAATTCGCTCATTGCACATGCTAGTATAACAAAATGTAAGTATACTTTTGTTAAATAAAAAAAAAATAAAACAATGGGTATAATATCGAATGAAATCGTAATCGAATCGTACGTAAAAACGATAAATCATTTTGGACATTTAATTGTAGAACAACGATTTGTATTTGCTATGATAACTCAAACGAATTTGTATGATTTGAACGTAATCAGAATTTCCGACCCCTCCTGGTCAGCTGTAAGTCGGTTTATGGCCTTGTGCGAGCAAGTACAAGTACAGCTCGCACGCCAACCAGACGACCGTCTTATAATTTCGGCTCAGGCCTAACATTTTCGCAAACGATTTCCGCGAAAAATCAGCCGTGATCCGGACGGGAATAGTGGAACGGCCGCGTGGCGTACCATTTTTCGGGTGTTTTGACCGCGATAAATTTTCGTTTTCGCCGCCATTATTCCGAGCGTTATGTCTACCGATAATAGGTATCCGTCGAACGGCAGCGGCCATCGTTCGAAGGAACACGTTCGGGCGGGTGGGCGACGGCGAGCGGTAAGGGTGCCTTTAATTTAAAAAACGTTCTCGGCCGGCCTGTCAGAAATATGATATTGATGCGAAGACATAATGTACTTCTTAATACTTTTTTTTCTTTTCTTGTTATTATTATTATTTTTCTTGTATTTTTTTTTTCAAAGCACGCTTTTCTTGAAAAATGGTTATTCTCGTTTTCACATTAATTCCTTCGTTTGTTTTTAGAGTCCCTTTAAAATGTACGACGGGAACCGTTATCAAGATTTATTACGCATCTTTTGATAACGACCGCGATTTTCACGTTTCGGAATTAAGGCGCGCTCGCTCCTTAATAAATCGTCGTGATTATTTATTCCCCGGACCGCGAAGCGAACATAAACCCTTTTCCGTCGGTCTAATGCAGCGTATGACGTAACGATGACGGTAAATCCGGTCTCTCGATTTCGATTTCGATTCTAATTTTTTTTCACAATCGTTTTCGAACACGAGCCGCCGCGGCTAACGACGGAACCGCGACACGAACATCCACAGCCGGAGCGTCAGGTATTGTTATTCCGATCCGACGACGACTCGGTTGAAATAATACGACTCTCCCGCGCCGACGCCCGGACGTTAACCTAACCGTCGTCGTACGTCGTACTCTCGAATGAGACGACCGAACCCGTGATCCCGTCGAACGACTTCTCGGGCTCTGCAACCCGGCGCTGCAATCGGCGTCGATAACGGTTATGGTCGTGAACAGTAATTGTTTTACGTATGTCAGAGGTTCTTAAACTTTTTTGTTCGCGGAGCACTTATGTTTCTAAACAAAAAAAAAAAAAAATACGGAGCCTCAAAAATCATAAACGTCTATTTGAGACAACAATAATTCATAAAAATAATGTCTATTGTAAATGATTTGCTTTTTATTTTTTTTTTCTGTAAAATACGAATATGATGAATTATTTAATTAATTTAACAGTAAAAAAGAACATGTTATTTTTGTAATCTATAAACTTTGATATCTAGTGATTTCAATGTGATCAATGATGTCGGCTTTTTTTATTGACCAATATTTTAATATTTGGCTTGATGGACAAGAGTTGGATTCGCATGTCTGATTCCGCATCTAATTTATCACGATACAGTAGACGCCGCTTATAAGACTCACGGATATAAGGTTCAGTCGCTTATTAGACTCAAAATCGTCTGGAACGATCCGGACGTATCCAAATACATTAAAAAAAAAAATCGGTTATAAGACTCAACACTTCGGTTATAAGACTCACATTTTGTAAAATAAATAGTGAAGAACAATTTGTTTTGATTATAATTTAGAAATAAATTGATATTGAAAAATTAATCGCAACGATTATCGATATTATAGTGTACTGATTATCTGGCGGCTGCACAGTCATCGTAATTACGGGTAGATAAATACACATACGTACACGTGCACGCAGTTTTTTTTATCGGGATCATTAAATGTATTCAATAATATTTAATTAAGAAATGTATTCAATCATAAAGTATAGAATATGTAATATATGTTAATGTTTTAAAATCAAAGCAAAATATGAAGTAAAATAAAATTTATAAATACGTAATTAATTTTTTTTTCCACTCCGCCTATAAGATTCATTCGGTTATATGACTCACTTTGTGCTGGTCCCAAAGTGAATCTCATAAGCGGCGTCTACTGTATTTTGTTTTTGTCGATGAATACGATGAAAATCCGGTTTCGCACAGTTGCGTCGTTGCAAAAGGAAGAAGAGCTAATATAGCTTTTTTAACCAGAGATCGATATCCGTTAGTATTACACTGTTACTGCGCCAAAAGTCTGTCGACGATATTTTATCAAATAAAGTTTTTGAACACGAATCGGTGGTCATTTCAACAAAGTTCATGATAATAATTTAATAATTTGAATGCAACCAATGCAAATATGCCCAGGGAGCCACGGAGTCACTAGACTACTCTCGCGGAGCGCTAGGGCTCCGCGGAACACAGTTTGAGAACCGCTGACGTATGTTATTCGGTTCACGTCCGGGATTCCGCAGAAAAATACATTACTATCATTTACATCGGTGCGCGATACGTGCACTACGTCCAGTTGCGGATCAGGTTCGTCTGTGACGTGTGGCGTACGACATCGCGGGAGGTAAAATGTTTGGGGAAGAGAAAAAAAAGAGACACGTTCATTTTTGCAGTTTTGACGCACAGCTCACACAAATCAGTTATACTCGATCGAACGTTCACAAAAAATACAGAATTTTTCGAAAACGTCGCCGGTTTCCGTGAGACAATCGTTAACGGTTACTGAATATTAAATATGCATAGTACTGATATTTTTAGTATTGAAAACGTCCTCGCACGTTCACGTACTGATTGCACGAAAAACGAAAACAAAAATCAATTGCACAACCAATAAACACGTACTCGTTATCACTCGGGGTGAATTAAAATAAATGAAAATTCAAAGTGACCTACAAAAAATGCAACGAAACAATATCGGCTGATTGATAATCGTTTTCGAAACTGACTTTGATGTGAATTCTGAATTTTATTTTATGAGTTTAGAGTGTATCACAGAAAAAAATTACTAGGTTGTGTGAATAGCTCGAAATCAATAATTAATAACGTCTAATTATTGACGAACATCTTTGATGAAAACATTATGATTTTCCTGCGTATTAATGATATAAAAGAGTATTATACATATCAATAAAACATAAATTAGTCAATAATAATCATAATAATAATAATACAGCAGGAGTCGTTGTAAAAAAGCTTTGGTTTTGTAGTTCTGAATCCGGCGATTCTATCGCTACGGTCGTTTCGGAAGGAACGTCGTAAAATATAATATATATATATAATCCCGTGATCCTTTGAACTCTGTACGGGGGCGTTTCCGGACGATATGTCCGAAATTTTGTACTGAATTCCTACGGAATCGCGTTGACTGGTTTGTGTTTTCTGCTTTCTAGAATCTAGATTCGGAGACATTGTCGAGTACCCGATGGATCCGGATAGATTCTAGAGTTGGTCGAACAGTTTATCTTTTGCTGTCTTCTAACAGTTTTCTCTTTTCGTCAAACGTCGGGAGGGGGGGCAATATTCGACACCGAACGCAGTCACGGCAGGCGGGGAGGAGGGGGCGAATTTCAGGGCATCCGACGTTGTTCTCGTTGTATCGTCTAATTGAACGTCTAACTGAACCCTCGTGGATTATTTTTATAAATCGCGATAATTCGTTCATACTTTCAGCTGCGATTTAAGGCGATTCGATTCCGTATACCTAAATACCACTCGGCAGCCATTTTCGCAACGAGTCGTTTATAATCGGCTAATCATTAAGCCGGCGGCGGAACGACGACGGAGAAAACGGCCAGAACGAAATACCGTATCGACGACGAGGATTTCAAACGATCGTTTCCTCGCTGACGACGGATCAGCCAGACGAATCAACTGAGTTTTCGTCCACACGTGACGAATTTCAACGCGAAAGCTCGTGCGAAAACGCATTCCACGCGAGAGGAGATATTTTTCACGTTTGCATTCGAAGCGTCCATCAACACGGTATAGTGTTTGCGATATCGCACGGCGCGACTACATAACGTTATTTATACAAATACTATTGTAAACTATCGAGACGATCGGCCTGTTTCCGGAACGATTAATTATCACGCCGTGCCACAGTGTTTTAAAATAAAAATAAAAGCTGGCCGAAATCAATTTTTTTCATTTTGTTTCCTTTTTTTTTCTTTTTTTTAAATAAAAGGTTAGAATTATTTTTTAGTTCATTAGTAGATAAATTGAGTTTTGCAATCAATATTCGAAAAAAAAAATTGTATTGAAAAATCACTATTTTAATTTGAAAAATTACGATAATGTGAACATTTTCGATTAGCTTACTCCGTTTTTAAATCATAAATTAGTAAATTCTAATGTTATTATGATTCACCAAAAAGTTATTAAATGTGGTATAGTGTATATGTTATTAAATGTTCGTATAAATGCCTTTTCGCCAACAATAGTTTCATTTTTTGTGGTAAATTTGACCTTTAATAACGGTTAATAATCATTAATAACCATGATAATAATCATTAAGATAAAGAAAAAAAGTTTTTTTAATACACTTATCCCCTGAGTCGCCCATCCATTGTCACATTTTATAAATAGTTACAATCTCTACTTTAATATAATGTACAACTTTGCTGCCCGTACAAGCGTGCCCGCAGGATAAAATCCCAAAGAACAAAATTTAAATGCCAAATCAAAATCTTTATTTTAAATTTTAATATATTTCCGGTATCTTCATTTTAAAATAGCATTAAGGACAAAATATACTAAATAAAATAAACAACATTTTATAATCACATAAGGCCCTTATACAAATATATTTATAATATAATATTTAACACTTTTTAAATAAATGTTTATTTAAATCTGTGTTATAATTAATGAACGTGATATAAAATTAAAAATAGTTTCAAAAAATTTCCAAAGTGACAATAGCCCGTTTGGCCCCTCTCTGCGGGCTTTGCGGGTGCCCGTATCGGCCCCCCTTACATAGTCACGATTCTAAAAGTAATCTATTATACGCTGATTTTATTAATGGTTTTATCGTTTATGTGCAGTAACAGTGTTTGAGCCGTTGTTTTCACAGTATATTTTCTATTACTATAATTATTATGGTTCATATTATTTTTTTTTAATAATTAACATCAAATTTTATCGAATTTGAGTTCTCAAACCTTAATAATATACAGTGTGTTAAGTAATGAGAAAGTCAGAAGTTATCACTCCAAATTTAATGCAGATATTGAATTTCCGTTTTTTTTTAAAGATAATATGTGATTTATAGCCCACTTTTTACCATTGTTAAAAAAAATCCATGATCCAATATCGCTTAAACTTTTTTTGATTTTTCAAAATTTCGAAAATAGCTATTTGTAGAATCGCTGGTTAATAACACGGAGAAACAACTTTGAAATCGGTTGAATTTTGAAGGATATTGTAAAATCGTTCAGTTTTAAAACTTTTTAATGGACAACTATAATAATATTCTATTAGGGAATAATGTATTTGAATTATATTTGGAGTAATAACTACTGACTTCCCAAATAATTTGCATACTGTATATCGATAGGCTACAACATAAATTACATGAAATGAAAAGACCCTTAATCCCCCAAAAAGGGGGATTAATGGTTTTTATTAAAGCTGATAACAGATTTGAGCAAGAGGACATCATTTAAAAATCATGATCCAATACTTTTTTGATTATTATGGTGTACAATTTAGTAATAAATAATTTGGGCCAGCTTTTTTCAATTTTAAAACACTGCGCCGTACGAGACGATAAAACAACTGCTGAAAGTAATGTTCCGTGTTGACGGTGCACGATACGCGTTGTCCATTGAGTATTGGAAACAACGGTGTTACTAATAATAATAATAATAATAATAATAATACTAATAATAATAAAAACCTCATTATAATTAATATTCGTTGCTAAAGTGATAGGACTACTTTTTCGTATATCGTTTATTATACAACCGATTGCTATCTTCTGACGTATCTCTAAAATCAACCGGATAATAGAATTAAAAAAAAAATAGCTCCACGTGTATATTTTGTGTTCATCTTGACGCTTCTGTTATTCGTTATAATTTTTTCAGACCGACATGAACTTTAGTGAATTTCAATTCAAGCACAATCGACGTACGGAGATATGTGAAATTCTCAAATTTATATTCTTTGCGTAACACTGTACTTCTAGAGTTTTTTTTTTTTAGAGTATATAAATGTATAATTAATCGTTAAATATCGAAATAACAGTGACTTACGTTTTAATTAAAATTACAAAAATATATTACAGCGTAAAGACTATTAATAAACGTTTAGAGATTGTTGATTTTTATTTTTTTTTAATTCTAAAATTTCCAAAGATTGTCCCGTGAAATAATTAAGTATAAAAAAACAATCCTTTATCGTACGATTAGAAATATAAAAATTAATTCTGCAGCCATAATGACGTCCAATAGAAAATATTGATATCAAGTAGAGCATATGATTTCAAATAAACCACTAAATTTGCAGGTGATCCTTGAAGCAATAAGAAGGTATTTTAGTATTTTGTACATACAATTTATAATTAATATGAAATTATTTTACTCTCTCTCGCCGTCATTTTAATTTTTTTCAGTAAAAATTTAATAGATCTCAATTTTCTTTTGTCTATATCGACTATTTAAATATTCAATTAATGCGCCTTAATAGATGCTATTTCTAAGTAAACAAATTATTCATTGGTTTCAACCGTTTAACAAAAATAATAACCTTTGATTTCACTTGTTGAACGGAAAATTTTTCTATTAAACGGTCGTCACGGTTGAAAAAAATGACAGAACTTCTTCGGGAAGAGAGATAAGTGTAAAAATCATGATCGACTTCCACCGGTTAGTTCTTAATGATATCGATCTGGTACGCTCGTATGTTAGATCATGCGGATGATTTTAGATTTATCAACTCCACAGGTGTCAGATGAAGGGGCCAATTAGACGAGGATTTAAATCGAGCGAAGTGTATTCAGTCGTGTTTTTTAAGAGAACTCTTAGATTGTTTAACATTACTTTGTTCTGACGACATATCGCTGGGCGTCGGGACGAGTATAGATGATTTATTCTGGACATAAAAGTCATCTTTTTCCTCGATCAACCAAACTTCGGAAATGATCTTGCGACAAGACAATCTTTTTTTTTTCTGTTATTCCCAGCGAACCGGTGAGTTTGTGGAAATCGACGAGTGAGTTTACTTTGTTAGATTGTTCTTTGTTTTCGTTTTTCGAACTCTGTGTCTTTGATTTGATATAAAATTGCGGGAAACTGTACAAGGCATATATTTCATGCCTAAATAGTACGGTAATTTATAAGATACGCTACGCATAATGATGCCGCCGTACACTATACTCTATAGCCATCGCTTTGGTCGTCAAAGTTCGACTGATTTTACGAATTTTACGTATTTTACAGTTTACACACACCCACACACACACACACACACACACTCACACACACACACACACTCACACACACACACACACACTTGTAAATGTATAAACATTATTGATTAGACCTCGGGATGCATTTATTTATGAACAGTACGTGTTTGTTTTATTTATATATTTGTTTATTTGTATATTTGTTTTATATATTTATTTATAACGTTTCGTTTGATAACAACAACGTTTATTGTTGATATTATTATTATTATTATTATTATTTTTACTCTCGTCAGCTACCTATTTACATATTTTAGCCGTGGGCACTTCCCACCGGTGCGCGGTTTCCGAAATAAAACTCCATAGTGCCAAAATGTATTGCTCTACACTATCTAAATATAAAACGCCGGGTTTCTAAATGAATGATAGTCGCACATCGCACTTCTTGTCAAATTAACGTTTTATTCTCGGTACAAGGCGTAATACGCGAAATCCGTGACACCGGCGGCGGCGCGTTTCGTTTCTTGTCGTGTAATAATTGCCCTCGCCGACGTTGTAGGTCTGTATTAGAATAATGAAAAACTCGAGCTCACTCGAAATAATTCGAGCCGCATATTCAAGTGCCAATAAATCGCGAAATATTTCGTCAACGCGAATCATAACATAACATTGCAGTTGAGAAATCGGGCTTCAAAATTACAGTTCTTAATATATTATATTATATTAAATTATTTTTGAATTTCAAATGGAAATTTAAAAAGTACCATACAAGAATGGATAGAAAAAACTCAATGTGAATGCTTTAATTTTTTTATCTACAAATTTTCAAATTAAATTATCATAAATTATAAAATATGCTCTAAAAAACTGTAAAGTCAAGAAAAATGCTCTATAAATCTAAAAACCACTAAACATGTAATAATATGAACTATAAACTTTTGATATATTTTTCGTTGTATCACGGAATTAATTTCCAACTCACTTAGCAATAAATGTCAGTGTCCAAAAAAACCATGCAAATGCAACAACTTCCGAGCCTTAATCATAATGTCCACAGTGCGAATTTAATTGAATTTACGTTCCGACCAAACATTACAGTGAATTTTCTCGCACGCGAAATCGCGATTTATTTCCTTAACGTTTTGAAAACATAAATGACGACCATACGACGTATTCAACACGTCCATTATGTACGCGTTAGTCGACATCGTTTCGTTGGCACGGTCGACAGTTTTTTACGAACGTATTTTACTTACTTTCCACTCATTCCTACGTTTCTCTACCCGTCGTCGTTTTGATTTCTGAGTAAGGCGGAGAATAAAAAAAAAACAGAAAACGTAATTGCGTAAATATCAAAGTTAAAATTTTCACGTTTATTAAAAAAATATATATATATATATATATATATATATATATATATATATATATACTTATCACGTTAAAGCAGGCTGTGAAGATACGTGCGCAAAAATATTTTTGTTTATTCAATAATATGTCAACAATCTTATGTCGATTTAACTCTGATAGCATATGCATCGGACATTATAAATGCATGTTGGGCATAATACATTTTATTATTTTTATTATTATTATTTTGTATAGGTATGTGAATAGAAAATAATGTACAAACGTTTCTTAAACATACGTTTCAAACATATTTCTTTTTAATTTATCATAATTAATTAATGTAAATGAATTCTATCATCCAAAATTAAATCATTGAAATTATAAGTACTTGAACGAACGAATTCCGTCGACGACTTGTTATAGGTTCAACAACGCATAAACACGCGTCGCAGAAAGTTTGTTTTTGTTTTGTTTTTTGCTCGTTTTTTTTTCTCGTGCACGAGATGCAGTTAAATGTGTACCCACCTAAAATAGACTTGATTAGGTACGTCTACGAAGCTCTGTTGAAACAAAACGATTAGGTACGCTTCGCTGTCGCGTAGAACGGTTTTTCGTCGTCGCCCGTGTCTGTAATTTTGCGCTAAACATGTTGTATCAATCGAATTCAACGTTCGTCGCGAAAGAATCGGTTGTGTACTTGTGTACGGACATTGCATAATAGACACGGCGGAAAAGCTCATTCCATTTTTAACCTCGAGTATTGCATACATTTTTATCTATTTTTTATGTGACGTTTAAAAGAATGACGTGTCTACGTTTTTTTGAAAGAACCGTTTTTCCTATGAATTTTTATCTACGTAATTTTTTTAAAAGTTTTTTCGTCTTTTCAACCACTGTCTGTAACATTTAATAATGAACGAGAATACTTTTTACAACGACTTTGATGTTTGTATTTTTTATAATTGGACCAATAGTTTAAGAGATAAAATCATATTAAGTTTAGAACATTGGAGTAGAGTAAATCTTTTAAACTTTTAGTCCAATCACAAAAATTAAAATAAAAAATTATCTAAAAAAATCTCTTTTGTGATATAAAGACATAAAATAGTCGTTACTATAAAAAAAAAAAAAACTTAAAAATTACGTAGATAAAGCATATTTTCTCCATGAAAATGTCCAATAAAAGTTTTTAATGGAATTCAAATTTTTTAATCAGGATTAAAAATTGAATGAGCATCATACATAAAAAAATCTCGCTGTATTTCTTAAGAAGATTTATTTATTTATGGCGTTTGAACGAGTTTTTACTTAGATTTTGAGCCAAGCAAAATACCTGTTGGTTTACGATGTTCATTTTTTCGAAACTTTCTCGTTTGGATTTACTTTTTGATACACTTTACTATGTCCAAAAGTTTCATTCAGCTACTTTATAGATCAGAAATCGCATGTTGATGGTATTTAAGGGTTCATATTCGTTCTTATCAATAGTTTATTCAGGCGTAAGGAAAACCAAGTAAAAACGGTCAAATTTGCAGTGAACGACACTTTCACTATATCGATTTTAGTCATGTAGTTTAACTCCAAAAGTAATATTACTAGAAGCTTACAATTTTCACCGTATTATTGACGTATTTACGTATATTTACGAAAGTTTCAAAAAATAAAATAAAAAAAAAATAGCAACTTTTACTATGGTATTTGAACTCCGAATATACCTTGTTTTTCAAAGTTAATCTCAAATACAATTTTTGATATTTGACAAAAAAATCTGAGAATTTAATACTATGTTACTTATGTATTTGACTAATGATACTAAAAATCAAAATTCGTGACTCAGGATTTTTTTTTTTTTTTTACACGCAGGTAATTTAATATTCTTTACGATTTTTACGGGACAGACTATTTTTATATAAACGTTCAACTTTAAAATGTGTATACAAAATCATTGAAACGTTCAATCATTGTGAACCTTTGGATACAGACAGAACAGCATAGTTGGAATTTGTCGGTCAAGAAATTTCTTTTTTGTCAAACGGGAAAACTTTAAACATCCATGAACAATATTAGACTAAAAACAGCGAAATATATAAACGGTCTATTTTTGTATTGAATCTTATTCACTTCGTAGAATCGTTTGACTTAAGAAATTATTTATCGTTTCTTTAATATTCAACACACTCACTACCATTATCTTGTCCGTGGAGCGTTAGATACACATAGCGTATGTGCTTTTTACGAATATTATTATTGAATTGGCATTGAAAATTTTTTTTTTTTTACTTGAAACTTGAAAATTACACCGGCCGGTCATCGTAAGACTCCTCGATTTTCCGAAGCCTGATCTAGTTCACAGTGAAATCATTGTTCGAGTTTCGCTCGGAATGGTTTCGCGAAAACGACGGTATTTATCATTTCAGTGATTTACCGCGGACGATACGAATACCCGAAAGGCGGCTTTTGTCTGGCTGCGGCTTTTGTTCAATTGAGAAGTGCTCGACCTAGAAAGGCCGAGAACCGCTGTCGCAGAGAATACGTCGTAAATGATGAACGAATTCGACGGGGT
Source organism: Therioaphis trifolii (assembly GCA_027580255.1). Lineage (NCBI taxonomy): Eukaryota > Metazoa > Arthropoda > Insecta > Hemiptera > Aphididae > Therioaphis > Therioaphis trifolii. The sequence goes on from CM050407.1 coordinate 16,625,322, forward strand.
TAATGGGTGCAATTTACAATTCCCAGTAAATTGACCGCGAATCGCACGGAACGATCAAGCGCCCGCGGAACGTGGGACCGTAGTCAGCATTGTAGTCACGAGTTGATCAGCAGGTACTCGGGCCCACGGTGCAGCGTCGCTTTGTGAAAAGAAATGGTTTCAACAAAAACAACAAACGTACTATTGCCATTGTTATCGGAAACACTATGTTCTTGTGCGATGTTTCCATTTATTAATGCTATGCCAAAATATTTGTTCGATTTTTTATCGTAACGAAAATTTGAAAATTTCAACAATTATTATGAACCGACGCGTTGGTAATCGTCATAAATACTCGACAAATGATTCATAATATTTCACGCGATACATTTTTATCACATTTCTGTGAACAGTACGTCCTCTGGATACAGGACGTGTTCACTGACGACCGGTTTGCTATTCGAAAACGCCCGTCGTACCGTGGTCTCGTGGCGATCGGCCTGTCCTGTTGTATAGCATTTAAAATGTCATTTATTTATGAAAATTTACAAACTATACAGTAATGGCACGATAAGTAAACGCGAATAATAATTTGAAAATGGCGGTGAGGGAAATACAACGAGTAGGAATTTCACATTAGAATCAACCTACGTGGAAGGTAATTTAGGGAGAAATAGTGATATACACGATTAAATTTGACGAGCGTTGAGAAGATCTCTGGGCCATTGGCGTTTGAGGCGTCTGGCTGGGTCGTCCGGAAGAGCATTGGTATGAAGTTGAGCGATAAGGGTGTTTGAGTGATGTTGCGTATTGGAGCGCAGGCGAAGATAATATTTGATATCTGCTTGTTTAATGGTGGGGATTCGAAGGTCATTGTGTAGAGAAAAATTTGTGATGTACCAGCTAGTGGAGGCTTTAGCAATAATGCGGAGGCAGATGGCTTGGAATCGTTAATATACGGATGTAAAACAACAAATATAAAATAATATATATGAATATATATATATATATATACACATTTATGCGCTCTATCTATTTTATGTATCTAGCTCTCTTTGTCCTTCTCTCTACGTTTTATCTTTTTTTCTCTCTCGTGTACAAAAATCTCAAAACGTTATATTTTTAATGTTTAATTTTACGTTTCATTCATTAGCATTGAATATATCATCAATAGGAGAAATTTGTGTAGCGAAATGTGAAGCAGAGAGCTGACAAGAAATTGTAGTGGAAGCTATTTATATCTCATTTAATCAAAATATAAATAAAATCATCCAATTCATTCATCAAAATTTACTGATCTATACCGAAGCCGGATCTGCTCTTCTCCGTGAAAACTTTCATGGATTGCCAATGATTTTCAGTGGAGATTTCAATGTTGATTTCCCAAAAGACACATCCAAGCCTCTAGTGGATTTTTTGATATCAACATTAAATACTGAATATGTCGAATGATCAAATATACGACGAATATGGAACAACAATTGACGGAGTTTTTTTTAAGGTATTTAGAAAATACGTTCCATTAAAAAACATTCATTTCATATTTCAGTCACCATAAACCTATAGTTTCATTTTTAGAGTATGATGATGCAGATAAAGGCCACTCAGACCGAAATTCACCGGAGTAATTTACACACAATTATAATATTAAGTACACTGTAAAAGTTATTAGTTTATCAATATAGAACGCAAAATACTAGTGTTTCGTATTATTGATTTTGCCTTGTTGAAGTTTTCACTTCTGTCGCGTGGTCTTAAGCACACACAATTTTTATTTATTTTTTTCATAATTCAGACGCCGGAATACGATATCACTGACGTTCGGTTAGCCCGCAGCGACGTGTGTGCGGAGCGAATTATTATTATTATTATAATTAAGTTAACGTCTAGTCAGCTGCTCGCTTTCCCGTCGAACGTATCGTAATTAATTTATGCGCCGTGGTTGCGTTTCTCTGGTGAAATCTCGACGTCGACGCCACCGAAACGTACGGTTTCCCGCGGCGCTCTAGGCAGTCGTTCGACAGCCGCGATGCTCTCGCTGAACAAACAGTGTCGTGTGCGTTTGACAGAAAAAGAAAAACCCACGTGAAACGCGACGACGACTCGACCAAATTACGTTTTTTCACCGTCCCACTGCCGAATCCCGACGACGACGTTATTTCGGGATCGGAGAGTCTCGCCCCGGTTTATCGTGATGACGCCGGTGTCGTGACGGACCAACGATTTTCCGGGCCGGTGAAAACGCCGACACGAGTGCATTTTTCTCGTCAGGCCCGATGATTTTATGATCACCCGAAAATTCAGATCCGTCCACCGCCTGACTCACACACTCCGCGCGTTCCGTCAAAACGAAAACGCCCACGTCTACGTTTCGATTCAATCGGTTGAGCCGATAAATGAAAATAATTATCAGTAGTGATCGATACGAGGGTCTCTGTCCCATTTCAAATTTTTTATGTAAATTGCGGCCCGGGTATATTTTATACATACGTAAATTGCGGGTCAGGTATATTTTATATATACGTAAATTGCGGCCCGGGTATATTTTTGTACATATGCCTGTCTAACTATTTCTTATTAATATGTAAATTACGTCTAAGCCTTTTTTCCACAAAACCAATATTTTCCTTCCCATTTTTCAGACTAAGGACTAACCTAAAATACTTACACGTTTTAACTGTGCAACACCAACGTTGAATATCATTGTTTGGAAATTTATGAAAACGAAATATGAAACCATCAACTATTTTCAACGTTTTATTCCTTTCACTTTTCATAACGTCCATTTTTATTAGATTGAAAAAAAATACTGTAAACTGTAGAGCAACTACAGATATATAAAACAACTTAGATAGCCGACTCAACGAATAAAATTGAAGTTTAGAATCCATATGCGAACAGGGCAATATATGATTGATTAATCCATGACATTTTATATTATTCCATGAAATATAATTTTTCTGTGGTTGAAACCAAAGATATAATATAAAAATGTTATTTCATAATATATCAGTTATCTTTTTATATGGATTCGGATTGAAATACAATTTTTCGATTATAATTTATAAACTATAAACTATAAAGTGCAATTCAAGTAATTCAACATCATGGTGGTTTCTCGTTCTGTGTCTGGTTGTGTCAATAGGAGACTGAAAGGAAGCAAAGTTCATTTTTTTTCGTAAGTATTTAAGTATTCCCGGGCCGCAATTTACGTATGTTTTAAAAGTACACGGGCCGCAATTTACGTATGTTTTAAAAGTACGCGGGCCGCAATTCACATAGTATATGACCATGACCGTACTTATAGGGACGCAATTTACCGACTCCGCGATACGAACACGATTAAAACACGTCGTTTGATCGTCATTTAAATGACGATAATCGAATAAAACTCGTGTCGTAATCACGTCGCGAAATCAGCTTTTATTTTTTTCAAATCTTTGTCCGGTTCGTCCGGTAGACGTTTTACCGCGGTTACGTTGTATTGGCTCCACGATTCATCGTGTACCTAAACTCCGGCGTTTCGGCCCGATGGTCGGCTGCACCTCGCATATATGCCAATCACGTATAGTTTATGAAGTAATCGCGATTTTCATATGTTTTATGAATATACGTGAAATGACCTATCTACGTTCATATAAATATACAATGTTTTTTTTCTCGAAATCGTCTAATACTATGGACATTGTAGACAGTGGTGAACCCAATGGGGGGGGGGCAAAGGGGACATTTGTCCCTCCAGCTTACTTACCTTACTATACTATATTAGTGTTATATTATCATACTATATTGTTGGACCGTGGTCGTTATTCGTAGCATTGATGCTCGTAGCTCTCTCTCTCTCTCTCTCTCTCTCTCTCTCTCTCTCTCTCTCTCTCTCTCTCTCCCACACATACATACAATTTAAGGAGAATTGAATTTTTTATTCATTCAAAATAACTCCAAGTCAGTTGAACAATTTAAGTTTTTAGAACGTACATATTTTTCATTTGAAATCTTATTTTTCTTTGAATCGCCATATTATCTATAATCGTTATTTTCTTTTATGTACGTAGTACGAAATCTGTACACGTATATACGTACTTACGTTGTGGTTTTAAAGTTACAATGTCTTTAAGAATATAGTATTTTTATATTAAAAATCCGGTGTTATGTATTTATTTTCTATAAAAATGTTTTTGCGGTTATGATATTAATTTTATATTTATTACAAAGAACCACATTACATTTTGTATAGGTACTCGACAATACGGATAAAATACAACCTATAGTGAAAAAAAACATGGCTGACATAACTTTTTTAGCCAAACTAATTTTGAACGATGACGTCACTCTACTCTACTTTAATCAGATTTTCATGGGAAAAATCGTCTGAGTACTACTTTGTACATCTAAGCTTAAAAGACAATTTTAACTATTACTCGGTATTTTGTTTTAAATTGAACCAGTCAGCTAATCTAACTTTTTCTTACATTATCCATACATTTATTTTTGAATTGAAATAAAAACAATCGTTTTTATAGTATACAAATGCACTTATTTGCTTAAAGTGCTTTTAAATCTACTAATTATTATATCCTACGTACGTAGATAAACTTCCTTAAAATAATAGTGCGAGTGTAGTGATTTTAATGAAAACTATTCTGTTAGTATGAAATTCTTGAGATGAAATCTCGTTAGTATGAAATTTAATTCAAACCTATATTATAATAATATAAACATATTATTATTTTTTTTACCTTTTTGGAATGACATTAATTGATAGTTTTATTTTATGCATTTATAATGCATTAGTAAAATTGAAAACGTAATGTTTTCAATAATTTTTCTCTTTAGAATAATAAATCATTTAATTTATAGTAGTCGGAAACTGAACAAAATCCACAGGTATAACTACATTTTTTTTTCAAGTAAACGTCACATACAATATTCACGGTTTTATTCGTATAAAATAAACCTCGATGCATTCTAGACAAAAAATAACGATTTTATGCATTTATTATGTATTAATAAAATTGAAAATTTAATGTTTTTAACGATTTTTCTCTTTAGAACAATGCAATATTTAACATATAATAGGAAACTGAACAAAATCTACAGGTAAAACTTCAATTTTTTTTTAGTAAACATCACATACAATATTTATGGTTTTATTCTCATAAAATAAATCTCGATGTATTCTAGAAAAACAATTACCATTTTGTGCATTTTTTTGTTTTTATGAACAATTATTATCTTATTAAATTTTAAATTTCTGTTTTGGACCGACAGACAATTTAAAACGTTTCAATTAAACATAAAATAATGACACAGTACGTGTTTGACCTCCGTCCAAGACGCATGTGTGTTACGTATTTATTAGCTTCCGATGGCAGTATATAATTTATATCATCATAACAGCAACCATCGGGCAGGTATGTAACTTCTTATCTTGACCCGAAATTACTTAATTAAGCCGCCCACGCACACCGGTGCAAATATCCGATATTATTGCTACGGCAATTTTATCAATCATGAATTCCCAAGAACAAAATACACAATCTACATCTCAATTAAAAACCTTCGATGAAACCACCGCCAACACTCAATTTCCAAAAAAAGAACAAGCCATCGTTTTAAACACTATCAATGACATACCTCAATTAGAATACATAAAAGCCCTCGGCAAAATTACATCAACAAAAAAAATATCGTTTGCATCTCGTATTTCTAACAATCGTTTCTGCGTGTATTTTACGGACAAATGTACAGTTGATGAACTAATACAAAATTTTTCCTGTATAACAATAAACGAACATCAAATTCCTTTTCGTCGTTTGGTTAACCCAGCAAAAAGATTTATCATTTCTAATGCTCATCCGATAATTCCGCATGACGTAATCAACGAATACTTAATTTTATGCGGCATTCGAACATTATCGCAAATTACCTTTCTGAAAGCCGGTTTCCACGACGAACTGGCACATATAAGCAGCTTTCGTCGCCAGGTATACATTCACCCCGACGATATCGCAAATGTTCCCGGATCAATTGTTATTAGATTCGATAACACCGATTTCAGAATCTTTATAAATGACGACACTCTTACTTGTTATACATGTAAACAAACCGGGCATACCTCTAACTCCTGCAAAAATAATCCTAAAAATACCCACGTCAACAATAATAGTAGACAAACAACAGAATTTGGGGAACATTTAATATCCAATGGCCCGCATGATACAAGTTTAACGGAAATAGATATAAACGATACCCCAAACAACGGAGATGTTTTAAACCTTACAAAACCAATACAACCGAATAAACACATAGTCATACCAAACGAACCAATCAAAAGACCCCCTCCATCGCCTAGTAACTCGTCATCTTCAGCAGCCACCACCCACCAAATCGATCAACAGGTTAATGAGAATTTCGTACAGACCAAAACATTAAGAGAAAAAATTTTAGATTCAAAAAAAAAACTCGGCAATACACTCGAATCAGCCAAAAAACAAAAAAAAAGCAGTTCACTTGAAAACATTCACTCTAAACTCAACGAAGGACTCAAACCAGTCGAAGATCTTTTTTCAAATAATATTGAAATTCCTATATCCTTTTCTCAATACATATACATAATGAAGAACTTCACTAACAAATCCATAAATATCCATACTCTGTGTGATGAAGTCAGCGTAGACGTCCTGACACTTCAAAAAATAACTGAACAAGTCAGACTACTGATAAGCGATAAAGCTACAAAATCCAAAATCACCAAACTATTAAATCTTCTATTTCAAGCTCTTCCGCTACAGTAAACATTCACAAACCAACCCATTCAAATTCCTGCCATAACAAACCATAATAAAAACATACCTAAAACCAATCATGATAGACACACATCTTAATATTATCCAATGGAATCTCAATGGATTCTTCAAAAAAAGAGAAGAGCTCGGATTCCTAATACAAGAATATAATCCCGAAATAATATGCCTCCAAGAGACAAACTTTAAAGAAAATTACGTAGCCCCCATCAAAAATTACAATGGATATAGCAAAAACCGTCAAGGGGCAGACAGAGCCAGCGGAGGGATAGCAATATATACCAAATCGTACATTCCAAACACAACCATAAATATCCAAAGTGAAATAGAAGTTTTAGCTGTCCAAGTTAACCTGAAAGAAAAACTTACAATATGTAATATATACCTCCCAAATCAAAAAAAAATTCTCCTCATTCGACATTGATCAAATAATTCAACAACTACCCACACCATATATAATTTTCGGTGACTTCAATGCACACAGCTCACTATGGGGCTCTGCCAAAACTGACCCTAGAGGCAAAGAAATTGAAAAATTGCTGGAAAAAGACGACATAGCGCTACTAAACGACGCATCCCCCACCCACATAAACATAGCTAACGGAAACCTCTCCTGCATAGATTTAACCCTCTGCCCACCATCCCTAGCACACAGATTAGAGTGGAAAGTGTTACCTCACTTGCTAAGCAGTGATCACATACCAATCAAAATTAACTTTATCCCAAGGAAAGGAAACACAAACAAAAACAAAATTAAAAGATGGAACTTAAAAAAACCAAACTGGCCTTCATTCGAAAAAATGGTGGACAGAGAAACAAACGAATTACCAAATAATTTTCAACAAAGCACCAATGAAATGGTTGAAACATTCACTCACATAATAACCAATGCAGCAAATAAATTTATCGGAAGCCATATAAAACAAAACACCAAACCAAGAGTCCCATGGTGGAACGATGAGATCAAAACAGTCATAAGAAAAAAAAAAGATGCGCTCAACATATTCAAAAAAAATAAAACTCTAGAAAATTTCATAGAACTCAAAAAAATAAGAGCCAAATCCAAATTTTTAATTAAAAACAGCAAGAAAGAATCATGGGAAAAATTCACCTGCTCTATAAACAACAAAACCAACTCAAAAGAACTATGGACTAAAATCAGATCTCTTAAAGGACTCAATCGAGATCAGGAAATTCACATAACAGACGAACACACCTCAACATCATTACCAGAAGAAGTCGCTCAAAAAATCGGTTCATTTTTCTACGAAAGCTTCAGCAACTCAATCTACAAACAAAAATTCATTGATGAAACAAAAATACCTGCCGAAAACACGCCCATACAATTTGACACCACCCTCATAGACTCAGACCAAATTAGTTTGAACGCAACAATAACACTAAAAGAAATGAATCTAGCTCTCAGTAAATGTAAAAGCAAGAGCCCCGGCCCTGATGAAATACCCTACTGCTTCCTACAAAACCTCGGATCCTCGGCCAAAAACTACCTATTAAACTTATACAACACTATATGGAGAACAGGAAGAATACCAGATGAATGGAAAAAAGGCATCATTATACCAATTCATAAACCAGGAAAAGACAAGCACTCTGTCAAAGGATACCGTCCAATTACCCTCCTAAATACCATGTCAAAAGCAATGGAAAAAATAATAAACAATAGACTAGTTTGGTATTTGGAAAAAAACAAAATTATATCAATTGAACAAAGTGGTTTTCGTCGTGCAAGATCCACAATAGATAACCTTTACATAATAAAATCCGAAATTAACAAAGCCCTAGAAAACAATCAAATTCTGGGAATGATCAGCCTAGACATAACCAAAGCGTATGACTCCGTATGGAGACACAGAATACTTCAAATACTCAGCAAAATACTAATAAATGGGAACATGTATAACTACATAAAAAACTTCTTCTCCGACAGAAAATTTCGAGTCAAAGTTTCAAACTGCCTTTCGAACATTTTTACCCAAGAAAACGGAATTCCCCAAGGCTCGTCACTAGCTGTCACGATCTTCCTCCTATCAATAAATGACATTGTTAAAACAATAGAAACTCCTGTAACTGCAAATCTATTCGCAGATGACCTCAACATACTTTGCAGAAGCAGCAACCTAAATACAGTACAACATTTACTACAAAATAGCGCAAATAACATTACAAAATGGTTAAATAAAACGGGCTTCAACATCTCCAGTCAAAAATCACAAAGCATCATATTCACAAAAAAAAGAAAACAAGGTAAACTCCAGATAAAAATAGATAACAACATTATACCAAACCAAAATAAAATAAAAATTTTGGGAGTAATTTTTGATACCAAATTAAACTGGATCCCACATTTAAAATATGTAAAAAACTCCATCACAAAAAAACTCAACATAATAAAAATTATCTCACATACATCATGGGGTGGTGAAACTTCTACACTACTAAAAATCTACAGAGCACTAATCCGGTCTAAAACTGATTACGGTTCAATAATATTCATGACAGCCAATCCTAAACACCTAAAAATGATTGATGTGCCTCTAAATACCGGCATAAGACTAGCAATTGGAGCCTTCAAATCCAGCCCAATAGCGAGTCTAAGAAACATTGCAAATGAACCACCCCCCGACATAAGGAGAACACAAAACAATATACTCTATGCATCCCGAACATTAAAAAATAAGAACAACCCAGCAATCAAATACATCGACAACTCAATCAAAGAAGCAGAAAACCTACAAATAAATATAAAATAAATAGTACCAAGAGAACCACAAACCATACCCCCTTGGTTAATGCAAATCAATACAAACATCGAAATAACAGAATGTAAAAAAAACAACACAAATCCTAATATCTACAAAAATCTTTTCCAAGGAATAATACAAAAATACCCTGATAGAAAACATATTTACACTGATGCATCTAAAACAACAGACAGCGTAGGAATTGCAATAGTAGCAGAAAATACAATCACAACTTACAAATTACCCCCTGAATGCTCAATCTACACAGCTGAAGCACTGGCAATATATAATGCGACGTTTCACATAATACAAAATAAAGATACAACACCTAACAACTATCTCATAATCAGTGATTCACTCAGCAGCATCACAGGAATCCAAAACATAATACATCCATCTGACATATCCAAACTAATACAAGAAAAAACATACGAAGCAAGAGGTATGGGGATGGATATATGCTTTATGTGGGCCCCTGGACACTGCGGCATACAAGGCAACGAAAAAGCAGACCTAGAAGCGTCAAAAGCTGCCTCCTCACCAGATACCCCACTACTCAATATATACACATATGAAGACAAAAAAAAACAAATCAAACAAGTCCTAGACCAAAAATGGCTCATACAATGGATAAGCCAACATACAAAATTAAACCAAATAAAAAATAACATACAGACATGGAAAAATCCCGGACTTAATAGAAAAGAGGAAACTATATTAAATCGTCTAAGAATAGGCCACACATTCATCACACATAGGCATCTTATAGAAAAAAATGATCCCCCCATATGCGAAATGTGTGGAGTGGACCTCACAGTAAAACATATTATTACTGAATGCCGAAAATATGATGACATGAGGAAAAAATATGACCAGGCCCGTAGCCAGAAATTTGGTTTGGGGGGGGGGGCCTAAAACGTTGTTATAATTTTTTTTTTTTTTGGGGGGGGGCGGAAATGGTTGATAAGTGTCTTTCTAACCTCTCGATTCATTTTTTTTGATTTCTTGAGAAACCCAATAATACTTGGTTGGCCTTGTGCACGTTTCATTTCAATTTCGATTCTCGTAAACAATATTTAACTCACGCCTGTAACAGTTGCTTATCGAAACTGCAACTGAGTGTGAGTTCATGAAATGTGTATTGGGTGATAATCGAAACGAGATATCTGATATAGCTGATATAGCGCTATCGAGTGGAAGATTGTGTTGTTTGTTCCGATTCAGATTGATATGTTATGTAATCTTCTGTTCAAATGTGCTGATAAAGATATTATATATGTCTCATAGGCGTGACGTTGTCATAAAAATATGGCTTGTTATCGATAAACATATTTTTCAAACATGTTTCACATATTGAGGAAAATTATAGGATTCACGGAATTTCGGGGGGGGCCCGGGCCCGTCGGGCCCTACGGCTGGCTACGGGCCTGAATATGACATATCTCAACAAATCGGAGAAGCATTAGGACCCGACACCCAATCAATCCACAACATCATACAGTATATAAAAGAAATCCAGCTATACAACCTAATTTAAGCCCTTTTCCACAAGATATATATTATGTAATTGTAAATATTTTAAATATAACTGTAAATTGTAAACTAATGGCCACAGAAGCCGATGTTTTAAAAGATCAATAAAAAAAAAAAAAAAAAAAAAAAATGACATGTATCATGTACGTAATAACAGTATAAAATAAAACAGTAATACAATATAAACGTTTATGAATTAGTCTCGATTCAGATTTAACAACAACACCGTTTTTTCTTCGAAATTTAAGGATTCATTCAAAATATTCACATGATCAAGCCTTGTATGTTTGTAAATATAACAATTGTTAATACCAGTTTTCAGGTTTTTTCACACTAAAAGTTTAACTGTTTTTTTTCCGATTCAATTATGTCGAGTTCTTTTGTGAAACATTCGCTCGGGAAAAATTCTCAACCCAAAAGATGGCTGAATACGCTGAGAAAATGTGTTTTTCATTCGAACAATTGCGTTGATAAACCTCAAGTAAGTGTTGCCTCTCGATTGTCGTTAACGTTGGAAAACGAGTTTTGAAAATAATCAACTGTATTACCGTTGTGTTTGTTTCGATTTTCATAGACACCGACGCCTAATTATAGAATCGTCATGGTCAGACACGGGGAGAGCGATTGGAATAAAAAAAATTTGTTCTGCGGTTGGTACGACGCTAAATCAAGCGCTAAAGGTAAACATAAAAAATTAAATAAATAAATAAACATATTTTCATATCATACTAACCCGACGATGATCGTTAGTCCGGTCAGTGGAGCTTCTGCCTCTTGTAAACGGAAAAAATAGGCCGTCGGTTCGCCTTCTGAGTACACCGTTGCCCGAAGTGCTCGTCCGTGCTCGAATCCGGCTGTCCGCCTCGACCGGGAAAGGTCCTTGCCCCCCCCCCCCAAAAGCCCCCGGCTGGCCGGAGAACTATAACTCTTTTAAAGGTAGCCAAATGCCTCGTCATCTAATTAGTGACGCGCATGAATGGATTAACGAGATTCTGTCCCTATCTACTAGCGCTAACATGTGGACCGTGTGATCGTAAGGCGAGAGCCCAACACCCGAGAACCTGGATGTCCCTATCTACTATCTAGTGAAACCACAGCCAAGGGAACGAGCTTGGAAAAATCAGCGGGGTGTAGAGCGTTATCGACTGTTTAGGTCAGGGGTGTCCAACCTTTTGTGAAGACTGGGCCACATCATATAGGTAGAAGTTGTTGTGGGCCACATACTTTTTTAAATAATAATACATTCAAATTTAATGATTAAATTATAATCTATAATACAACAATACATTTTTTTATAAATTTACAATAGCGAATAATAAGCAGAAATATTTTTACAAGTATTAATATTTAATTATTTATTAAGTACACAGAAAAATAAATTTATTTATAATAAAAAAAAGTTTTAGTTAAAAAAGTTAAAAGTCATTGGTTTTTTTTTTTAATATGAAATTTGAAATTGCTTTTTTTGTGAGAGTAATGAATCAATATCCGAATTGATTGAAGTTGTAGCAATCCCTAAACAACTTACAAGGTGCTTGTCTGATATAGCAGACCGATTCTTCTTAGTCTATGTGTTTTTCATTCTTAAAAACAATTGTTCGCAAATGTAAGTACTGCCGAAAAGCGAGAACATGAATAAAGCATAGTCATGAAGGACTTGGATATGTTTCTTTGGGTAGATATAATTTATAAAAATCTAATTTGATGGTTTATATTTTTAAAATAAATATGTTCTCCTCATATTAATATATTATATATAATGAATTCATGGTTTTTAAATTGAAGTGAGGGCCGTACCAAAATCTACCGCGGGTTGGACACCCCTGGTTTAGGTGTTTTATTGTGATTATTAGAAACAATATTTTTTTTAAAAAACTAGAAAAATACGAGATATTTGACTTTTTACATTCGAATAGTCATGGCGGAATGAAAACCATTAGATGTCATCGTCCGATAGCAAACTTTTTACCGTTTACATTACCGTAAATGGTGGTGCATAGGCATGACATCTTGAACCGATTAACCAGTGTTGACATTGGATATTTTACATAGACGTTCGCGTGAATGACGAGTAACTTTAGTGATCTGGGACAAACAATGTTTGTAATAATAATAATAATAATAATAAAAGAATATTTTAAGACCAAGACTGACTACCGATCTCACTAAACTTCCACTCTCTATTAAAACGAATTATGACAGCATTTATCGCGTATCCAATAATTATTGATTACAATGTTTCCGGACAATCGTGTGATATACCTTTAATTATGTAATCGCACCTGAAAACTCGAATAAATCGATCGATAAACATGCTGTCCGTCGTCCGAACACTATTCGAACGCTTTTCAATCGAACGCCATTTGTTCGCACACTCAGACTAATCCCCGAACGTCCGAAGGGTCCGTGGAAAACGTGCTTTTGACGGCCCCTGACGTGACAGTAATATTATCGTTATCTTCTGCGGTCCAGGCGTCAAAGAGACTGCGGCGGCTGGGGAAACGCTGAGACAAGGCGGCTACAAGTTCGATGTGGCGCACACGTCCGTCCTGACCAGATCCCAAGACACCCTGTGCGGGATATTGGCCGCCCCCGGCCAGGTCGGCGTGCCGGTGCATTACGCGACGTGGCGGCTCATCGAACGGCATTACGGAGGTCTCACCGGACTCAATAAGTCCGAGACCGCGGCCAAATACGGCGAAGAACAAGTGAATAATAAAAATAAAAAAATAAAAAATATACGTAGTGCGCGCGATACCACGTGGGGAGAGAGGCGTATCACAAAGAGATCTGACGTATTACGGAATGACTTTTGTGCTCTGTTCAATATTTTTTTCGATTTTTATTGTTATTATTTTTCGAAATTAATACCGCATTACTGAGTGATAACTATAACGTTTAGAAAACTACTTTTTATTAAACATTGTACCTCACAATAATTGAAAATTTTATCTCATGCATTTATAGAAAAATCAAAAAGCCTGATGTGAATCTGATTTTCTGAAAAATGCCGTTGCTTGAAATTTTAATTAAGGTTCATCCGTTAATTTTCTACGAACTCCTGAGGTTTCTTAGAAAATAATGTTAATAATATCGTTCATCGATAATATTTCTAATTTAATATTTCAAAGTAAAATAAAAACTTCATAATGTCAAATAATAAACGTACGTCATTTTCGAAAAGTTTGAAAAATATATGACATTACGTCGCGTTGTGGTAATAAGGCGCTTTACCATCGAAAATTTTGTAAAAATCTGCTTTAAAATTTGAGACTATTTTCATTTCATTTTTTAATCTCTATTGAGTAGCGTTTAAGTTTTTTTCAAATTCGGGTTCCGAAATCGAAAAAAATCTTTTAAAATATTCTTATTGTAGTGCGGTAAAATAGGATTAATTAAAATTAAAAAAAAAAAAAAATTTAAATAAACGAATAGAGTAAAAATTATTTTATACGTTAGACCATTATGATACACTCTGTATGCTTTTACCTTATTTATACTGTGTCCTACACGGCGAGTTTTTAAGCGTGCTCGTCTCGTCTGACTCATTTCAATGCGTACGTTTAAATCAATAATTAATTAAATAATCACTTTCCGCGAACAGTTCGAAACGTTACGGTAAGAGCGCATGTTTGTGCGAAAGTTAATTTTTTTTCCACTTGACTTAAAAAAAAAAAAAGTTTTCGGTTTCCCTATACGGCCGCGGCACCGCTAAAAACACCGCTTTCTAATTTTAATCGCACCTTCTAAAACAATAATGTATTCTTCGGGACGTTTTTATTTTTCGATTATTTTATTATTGGACCAATAGTTCAAAATATGAAGATTTAAGGTTAAAGAGTGCGGTAATAAAGTTTTACGTCGTATCCTTGCTTCTGTATACAACTTTACATGTTTATATCTCTTGAACTATATCGGACGAAAAAGTGGATTTTTAATATTAAAACATATTTATTCTTCTCTTTGACGATATTAAATCACGAGTATGTAGTTTAATAAGAAGCTTTAAAAAAAAAAATAATAATAATAATAATTATCATAAAAAAAAAAGCCGGTAAGATAATGGTGGTGGAAGTTCGTCCTTCGTCGCTTCGCTCCTCGGACAAGATAATGGTGATGAGTGTATAGCACTTTCTATTACGGAATCACCTGGCTCACGATAATTTAGTTGTATGGTACTTTACATTTGAATGCATTGATAAATCTCGTTCATAGGATAGGTCATTATAACGGATTTGTTAAATTTGAATTCAATGATAGGTATCATTGTATACGAAAAACGATTCTGAACGGAGATGATATGTTAGTCTAGGATATATTATATTTAAATATTGTAATATATTCTATTTTGAAACAAGTATTTTATTTTTCAATTAGGACGCATTTGCATACGGCATGGTCAGTGTTGTAAAGTATTTGAGTAAAAGGATTTGGGTAAAAGTATTCAAATACTTTTTGAAGTATTGAATACTTTTTTAAATACTTTTATTTTTGAAGTATTTGAATGGTATTTTAAATACTTTTTTTTACTACTCGATAGAATTTTATTGAATACTTATTTTGATTTCTTATGAATTAATATAAATATCTTTGTGTGGCTTAAAATTGTTATGATTATTATATATAAATTTATTATTTTCGGGTTATTACAGCTATTTGGCGGCAGTCATCATCTGTTGACTATATTTTGTAAGCGGGCAACACTATCGTCTATCGGTTTTAATTCAAATTTTCACCGAAATAGCATGATACCCAAAACAGTGTCATTCTTAAGTACTGTAAATTTATAAAAAATTTTTTATTAGAAGCTAACAATTGAAATTTTAATACAATTTAATTAATTAATAACAATGAATTACCCTCGTATTTTTTACAATTATGGTAAGCCGAACTTATGGCCAACCTTGTATTAAAATTTCAATTGTTAGCTTCTAATAAAAAATTTTTTATGAATTTTTACCTACAAAATACATAGCAAATATACATGATTTTGACGAATTTTGTCAATATTAGCACTTATAAACGCTTATAAAAAAATTTTGTGCCTATGTATTTTTATAATTTTTGAATGGGAGTTAGAACAACTTATGTGGACCCTTCTATTAAATTTTCAAGTATTTCGTCCGAGCTACATTTTTTTTATCAACATTTATAAAAAAAAAAATAAAAAAAATCGAATATTTCAAATGCCTATAAATTGATTAAAAATGAGTGAAATCTTTTGAAAATAAAATTGTATAAAGAAAATGCCAATATAAACAACTGATAAAATTTTCAAGTTTCTACAACTTATACTTTTTGAAAAAAAAACAAATAGCAAAAATCGTTTGAGGCTAAACCGTTGTTTAACGTGTTTTTGTAAAAATTTAAATTTCAAACACTCATAAAATTTTTTTGTCTGAATCCGGTAGAGTTTTTTTTGCAGATAATTGAAGAAAAACTAATGAAAAACCTTGTACCAAATTTTCAAAACTTAGTTATAAAAGAAAAAAATTTTACGATTTTTCAACAACAAAATTATTTGCAAATTTTCGCAATTTTCACATATTTCGTATAAATTGGAACTTTGAGAACTTATAAAAAAAAATTGTGACTTACGATTTTGGATTTTTTTTTATCAGTTATGGAACAACTTATAAGAAACCTTGTATTAAATTTTCAAGATTTTCTGGCAAAAAAAAAAAATTTTATCGTTATTTTAAAAAAAAATACTTAAAAAAATTGAAAATTTCAATTGTCTATAATTAGCTCAATAAAAGTCAAAATACTTTGAAAATTTAACGGTGTATAGAGAACGCTAATCTAAACATTTGGTGAAAATTTCAAGTATTTACATCGATTAGTTTTTGAGTTATAGCAAAATAAAAAATTTGATTTTGTCGAAAACTGGTTTTGCGTAAAATATACCGTTTTTCCCTCATTTTTTAAGGGTTTTTCCCGGCGCGTTAAAAAAATATTGAAAATTTTTAACTTTTGACCCGCCAAAGTACCAACTAGATTCAATTTCCTTTCAGAAAAGTTGCTGTATAAGGCAATCGAAGCATTTTTACTGCCCCAAATCGTGTCGACAGGCACAAAAAAAAAAAAAAAAAAAAAAAAAAAAAAACACATCATTGTAAAATCAATACATTCTTCACTCCGTTCAGAATCTAAAAGTATGTTTTTTCTTTCTTAAATATTTAGAAATTTTCAACCAAGTAATTACGGTAAAAAATTCGATATTTCTAAGTAAACATTGCTCTAAATTACAGTCGTAGAACCCACACGAGTAATGGTGTGTGTGACGTTTATTTTTTACAAATTGATTTTCGTCGATAAACTATGTGGGCTCTAAATTTTTAAATAAAAAAGGACAAAAGCTATAACATCTTTATACCCGGTGTTTCTGAGTAGCACGCTACTCGATTTTTTTCCCCTTACCCACGTGAGTAACGCAACGCTTCATTTTAGTGACAGTATTTAGTTACTAATAACCCAAAACAACTAAAAAACGGTTTCTTTGAACGTCATTTCATGAAAAAAAAAAAAAAAAAAATGAGAAATTCCACCCGACGAAATATTTTTGGAGCCGATCGGAAATAAAACGGATCCGTTCTAAATCATTATACAGTATGTAAATTAATTGGAAAGTGAGAAGTTATCAGTGGCGTATTTACGGGGGGTTCTAGAGGTTTCACCTCCCCCACGTTTTAAAAAACGTTAAATTTTAAACGTTTTATGTTCAATTGACTATTAATAATTTATATTATAAGTATTTTACTAGTTTGTTAAAATATTGTGCCACTGGTAACTCAAATTAAACGAATAAAAATGTAATGAAATGTATAGTTTATCACCCCCCCCCCCCCCAATAGGTTGTAAATACGACACTGGTATTTATTACTCCTAATATAATGCAGATATTGAAGTTCCGTTTTTTTAAACATAATATGTGACTCATAGCCCATCTTTTACTATGGTTAAAAAAAATTCAAAATTCAAAACCACCAGGAATTTTTTTTTTGGTTTTTCAAAAAAAATTTTCGAAAATATCCACTTTGTAGAATTACTTATAAGTTACTCACAAAAAAAAAATTGAAATCGGTTGAATTTTGAATGAATGAGAGCATTTTATATTTTTAAAAAAACAGCAAATTGTAAAATCATACGGTTTTTGATTTTTTTAGTAATCGTATTAATTACTGTTAAACATATTCAATTTAAGCAGCTATTTATGTCTATATTATCAATTTTAGTTACATTTTAACTTCAACTACCTGAAAAATGTTGTCTATCCAACTACATCCATTCAAAATCTTCGTGCAGATATAATACAAAATGTGAGAGATATTCCCAGATATAGATACATTAATTTAATTACAAAGATCATGGTTGTATAAAATTGAATTATGTATAGCAGTCAATGGGGGGCATTTTGAACATTAATCAAAATAAACAAAAATATTAATGAGTTTTGTGTACTTTATTACCTAATATCATATTATTAGTTATCTATTTAAAAGTTTAAAAATCATAAAATTTTACAATTTGCTGTTTTTTGAAAATATAAAATGCTCTCATTCATTCAAAACTCAACCGATTTCATTTTTTTTTCTCTGAGTGACTTATAAGTAATTCTACAAAGTGGCTATTTTCGAAATTTTTCAAAAATCAAAAAAAAATTTTGGTGGTTTTGAATTTTGGATTTTTTTAAACTATGTTAAAAGATGGGCAATAAGTCACATATTATGTTAAAAAAACGGAACTTCGATACCTGCATTATATTAGGTGTAATAACTACTGACTTTACAATTAATTTACGTACTGTATACTATTATACAATAACTGATACGTCCACGTCGTTTTATACGATATTCTCATTTCGGTCGAATATTTCGCTCTTTTTCGTATGATTTTTATTTTATTTTTTCGTTTTGTGCCCACGAAAACGTCGGTATATCGACAAATTAACATAACACGATATGCGTGTATTGAAACGTGCGAAAACCTGCCGGACAGACCAGGAGCACAGTGTTCCAGACGTATTGGAAACTCCGAGCCACTTTGTCCGATCCGCTCGCTATTGCGCGTCGGTCCCCGATTGCAGCTCACGCGAAAACCGTTTTCGAGCGAAAAACATTTTTTTTCTCCCGCTATCCTCCGGCGCGTATTTCGAGTGCACGCAACCACGCGTCTTAGCATTTCGATACGTTTTTTTTCCTTTTTTTTTTTTTTTTGATAATGCCCGTGAGCCCTGGACCGTAATGGATTTGTCGGTTGCGTTCGGCGACGGTGTCCGTTCCGACCGTGTGGGATCCGAAGGATATTACTTTTTCGCGTAGAAACTGGACGAGAAAGAAAAAGGAAAACGAAATGGAAAAGGAACAGAAAATTTTTTTGTGAAAAAGAAATAGAGCTCACGGCTTTTCATAAACCGCGTGTGGTGTTATATAATACGGCGTTGGACGTTTTCAATAACGGCTACGACGTCTGGGGGTCAATTCTTTTGAGCCATAATAATGATGATAATAATAATAATAATAATAATAATAATAATAATAATAATAATAATAATAATAATGATAATAATAATAATAATAATAATGATAATAATAATATGTAGATAAAACGACGGTCATGCGCTCGAAAAGCATAAAGAGGAATCTCGACCGCTGTCGAGCTCGTGTATTATTATGAGTCATAATTTATGACGTCCCGTCGACGGACGGTGTCAATAAAGAAGGCGGACAACAGCCGATCGCGCGTGAACCGAACGCTTTATAATATTGTCCCGTATAGCACGGCGTCGTGTGGATTTAGGAAATTTCGAATTTAATGAAAAAAAAATAAAAAATAAAAAATAAAATAAACGATATTTCCCGCGCTCGATCGCACCACGTCACGGTAGTATAAAAACGACGTATCGGAGAAGTATTATATTCACAATTAACATCGTTTTTTTTTTAACTCCGTTTGTTATTTTTTTTTTTTTACAATTTTATTTTTTTTTCATATCGTGCCGTGTATTTAATTGTTCGCTTGCGATTGTCCATAATGTATGTACCCATACATCGACGTATATCCGCTTATACGGGTAATATAGGCAGGTAGATACGTGTATAAGCACATAATGTATATCATGACAATCGATGTTTTATTTCTTTTACGAACAACGAAAAAAAAAAAATTGGTAATACCATAGACATTTTTTTCTTGAGTTTTTTTTCAATATTTAAATCGTAAAACATCGATTCTCATTAGGTTTTGACCGATGATTTTGATTATTGTATACGATGACTCGACTGCACGTCCTACAAACACATAATATGTGTTTGGATACTATCCCAGGCTGGAAAAGTTAATCGATTTGATTTAACTCGTTACAAGTCACAAGTCAAGTAGAAAAAAAACGGTGACTAACTTAGTTGAAAATCGGTAAATTTTTGTGTTTATTCACTTAATATACTATGAATCTTTACCAGAGCACAAAAATCAAGTTTCATTGAAGTACATTCATAGATATACACGATTACGCGGATTAACAACTCTACAAAAAATATCTAAAGAAATCTGTGTTATAATTTTATAAACAATGATATATCCATTTTTTTTTTTTTTTTTTGATAACAGGTGAAGGTGTGGAGGCGTAGTTTCGACATACCGCTCCCGCCCATGGGGGCAGATCACAGCTGGTACTACGATCGGATCGTTAACGACCCTCGGTACGCGGAAGAGCCGGCCGAGGACGCGTTCCCGTAACCGAATCGCTGAAGTTGACGATCCAAAGAACGTCGTCGTTGTCCCTCAGATGAGGCGAGGGAAGCGATTGATAATGGTCGCCCACGGGAACAGTCTGAGGGGCATAATCAAACATCTGGACAGTGAGTGTCCACTTATACGACGACGTTATAATAGAATATCGATGCGATTCGGACGGCGTCGGTGCGCCGTTTTTGTTCCGAAAAGTGATCGGTAATCGGTAAAAATGACACTCGTGTCTGAGAGTGAAATATCACGCACAGCCGTTGCCGTCGTTAACTTAGGTCCAAAAACCTTTATCTCGAATATCGCCGTCGACGATCTCCGCGTGTTTATCAGATCAAAACATCCGAAAGCGGTGGTCTGAGACTCGTAGTAAACGGGTGCCGCACGGGTACAGCGAATGGCGTTTTCGATCTGCCCGAAAACCATTCGAGAAGCTGAATGATTAGTTTAAAAGATAAAACGGCATAAATCAGTCATGTCAAATTCAAAGTGTTAAGTGGGAAAAAAAATATCGAATATATTAATAGGGGCGGGCCGCAAAAAAAAAACATTAAATAATTTGAATCACTTAGACGACAACGAGAACGTTAAATCATTCGTGGAATATTTTAATTACTTCTTAGATTTTATTCAAATCGCAATAATGTTTTTGATCTGTTATTATAGATTATATTGTTATATTATTATTATAGATTAATACGTATTTATCCGTTAACAGTTTAGGTCGGTATGAAAAATATGACGTGTAAACCAATTTGGTTACCATATATATCTCTTTATAACAAAACGAAATAAAAGTTTATTTCAATTTTTATTTTTTTGTATTCTTGTATTTCACTTGAGTTTCCTTTGAACCTGGCAGTTATGAGTCACAAAAAAGCGTCCAGGGCCGCGTGTTTGACATGCCTGGCACGAATAAAAAGCTAGTACATTGTACAAATAAAATTCATACAAAAAGTACTAAAATGCCTCGAGTAGTTTAAAACTTATGTTTGGCCACTAAACTCGACGTTGGTTTTATTTCGTTGTATATAAATTAAATTATATATTTAGAACTTTTCGTTTTCGGGTTGCATCATTCATCATTACGTTTAAATCGATTTAAATTTACTAAGTAAATACCATTTAAGAGCAAAAAAATAAAAATATATATATATGTGTATATTACTTGTTGATTTTTAATCGAACATGCGTGAAATCTTTTTATCTGATAATAATTTCAAAACTCATCGCCTTTCCTATACTATATGACTTGTAAGTGAAAATAATGAGTTATTTACTTAAAATTTTAGGTCACTTAAAAAAAAGAGCGTTGCATTTTACACCAAATGCTGTGCACGCTGCTATGCTTCTATTCCACATTGAAACGTGCCTACCGTATGGTTTATTCATAGATAATTTTTGTATTTCTAACAAATAAATGACGTTTGATCGAAATCTCCATTCGCCCGAACGCTGTCGACACGTGGAAATATGTCGTGACTGAATAATCCCTCCGAATATTGACTTTCTTGAGCCGTCGCGACAACGTGAAAGTTGGGTTGCGGGATTATATAAAAGAACATTTTTCACATTATCGATGAGTGTGTCAATCAATCTCACATACACTGCTGTAGAGTTTTATTCGAATATTTCAAAAATTCTAAAACGCATAGTACAAATTGTAAGAGACAAGCTACTGTAAATTTAGTTCCAAAAATTTACACTCTTAAGGATTTTTGGTGATATTATTTTTCTGGTGTTATGTTTGATTCTATTACAAGAAATAACCAATTTTTGAAAATTTAAGAGCTTTTTTCGCACGGGTTGAAATTATTTGATTTGCCTGAAACTTTTTTGTGCGGTTTTTTTTTAGCAATGAAATCTATTTGGGGGGAGTGATTTGAAAATTTTAATTTTTTTTTTGCACACATATTAGAGGACCACTCTTATACACACTCACCCGTCAATTCCAATATAATTAAGTATCTGTGTTTAATTCAAAATTAATGTCTGATTTTGATTTCTATCGACGACGGTGTAACTCTCATTCTTCAACTTATTGTCGTTGAATTTGTTTGTTTGTTTTACCGTAATTTTTACGTACGACTTTGAACTGTATCTCAAGAAAAATTACGCATCGGTTAATATTATAAACCGTGGAGCAGCGGTCGCCAACCTTTTGGACCTTGCGGACCACTTAAACCAAATTCTAAATTCTACGGACCACGTATAGCTTAAAATAGTTTTTTTACGTAAATACCGTTCCACTACTGATAAATTTTACACCAAATTACTGACCAATGTGAATAGAAATCACGGCCGGTAGAATCACGGAACGGGTACGGTACGGTCACGTCACTGTCACGTCACTGCTGTGTGTAAATAGACCTTTATAACACACGATGATGATGATTGTATTATTATTTGCCGTTTCGATACAGACTATACAGCAACATGATACAATTATACTTTTCATATAGTGTCATAAAGATTATACTACGACACTCGCTAGCTGAAAGATTAATAAAATAATATTGCAAGTTAAGTTCAAATTTTTTCGCGGATCACCTAAATTTTCACGCGGACCATCAGTGGTCCACGGACCACCGGTTGGCGACCGCTGCCGTGGAGGATATACGTATACGATTGATATCGAACGGTATTGATTATATCGCTTAATGCCTAGTCAATTGGTCTTCGTAATAGTATCTTGCATTCGCGCGCGTAAAATAACACATATTGAAGACGTGTATAATTATAGTATCGTTCTGATATCGTAAAAAAAAATTTGTGGCCGTGTGGATTGAAAGTGCGAACTCGATAAGTCTTACTTTGTACGCGTGGTGGTGAAACGTCCTCGAAATTTAATTTTGCTTTACGATGTTCAAAAATTAAAACAAAGCTAAATAAAAAAAAATATATATAAATTTAATTTATTCCGATTATTTAACCATTCTCCTCCCGAAATGAAATCCTACACGCGTCACTGACTTTGCACAATCGTTTTTTATTCAATTAATACGTTGCTTTTGTTTATCATATTATTATAAAAAAAAAAAATAATAATAATAATAAATAAAAAAAAATTATATATATACTCGTATATAAATATAAATATATATATATATATATATATATAATTATGGCTTAAGTAAAAAACGACCTAAACTTTAATAGATTACATAACTGGTTGATTCGTAATATAAATCGGATTCTTACGAGTTAAAAAAATTGGACTCATTTGCCAGCCTCGGAATCCTTTCAAAGAGGTATTTATGACCATAATTAGTACGGTGTGATTAGATTTAAAAACTATGGAATGTTCATGGGTATAGTGTTGAGGAATATTGTACGAAATACTTTCTAAAAGAAGGGAACAAGTAATTTTGCCACTGATAAATTAAGAGAGGAAAGATATGTTAGCGTTTTTTACGACGAGTAGATAAAAGATTAAGGTTAAAGACATTTTGAACATCGTTTGCATTAAAGTGGTTTTTGTTATCAGATATTTTTTCGAAACCAACGAAGCGCAAAAAAATCTTCTTCACACCCTTTTGAGTTTTTCAATATGACCACACGTGAATGGGCACCATACGATAGATCCGTATTTCGATAACGAATGAACCAAAACACAATATAAACTATTTAGACGGTAAAATATCCGTAAAATATGAAAGAAATAAAAAGGTCTAATTAGAAATCCTAGGGTTTTTGTGGCTTTTAAACAAATTCGGTTAATACGAGTGGAGAATAGAAGGTCGTATTGGAATAAGGTAGCGCCGATATCACGAATAACAGTAAAACAAAATATTAACGATCGTCGATAGATCATTATTAGCGGCGTGATTAAAATTCATTTTGATTATCAACCTATATTTATGTTTTTGGCAATCGCGACTCGAATATTTACTACTGTAGTTAGTGTTGTCTATTCGGCAATGACGTCACGTATTTTAGGAAACGTGATTGTTTTATAGGTAGGTAGCCAAGACGACGGGGGGTGCTCGTGAACCCAAAGCCTCCCCCGTAGAACGCCTCGAATCCCCCCTACTCCTGAATCCGCGCCCGGTCCGGACCGACGCCTTTTGGACAAAACATCGACCGCTCTGAAATATCGCGTGTCGTCGTACGTCACGAGACGTGATCGTCTCGCCGCGGACTCTATTGTTTCGACTGTTGGAGCGCCTCGGGCCGTGTGCGGACGGTCTGCGATTTCGCCGTCCCAGTCGAAAGTTTTCCGCGAGGAATCCGCACGCGCCGCCCCGAGGCCTTCTGTTCGTCTCTTATTAGTCGCATTCGACGAGGCGGACGCGGCCTCCGAGCCTTGGAGGACGACCGTCGATCGCCGCCCTGACGCGCGTACGCCTTGAAATATTATCAGATTAAAAAAAAAACCTAATATTTTTATCGAAATTACCGTGTCGTCGGCTGGCGTGCGTTTTTTTCTAGAGCTCCCTATTTCACGTGTACACATTTTCAAGCTTTCACGCGAAATTAAGGTTCAATTTATTTGACGACCCGTTGCTTAAAATGTAACGTGCATTTATAATTTTATTCACGTGAATCCGCGATTTATTATATTCACGTGACTCCGTGAATTAATTGTTAATAATAAAAAACATATAAAATATACATAATATATTTTTTTTTTTGGATAATAGACTTTGATCAATTGTTACGTTCGATTCTTCTATAGATCAGAAATATTGTCTAATCGGTACTTTCTAGACGTGATTTTTCTTTAAAAGTTTTTGAAATACTCGGGAAAAATTACCGAAAATTGCGTAAAGTGTGAACCGTGAATTGGATAATAACGTGAATCCGTGAATTCATATGATCACGCGAATACGTGAATTTATATAATCATGTTCGTCGCCGTCGGTCCTTGTACGTAGTGACTGTGTGTAAAATAAGCCTAACATTGAGTATTAAATGTTCAGGTACGCTCAGTAAATAATATTAATAATTAATGTATGTTTTACACAATAATGTTAATAATTCAATGTTTATTAATAAATATATATATAGAGAGAGAGAACTACAAGAAACAAATTTAAGCAAATAGAAAGAATAATAATAATAAATAATGTGTGAATAAATACTAATCTAAGGAATTAATATAAACAGATAAACTCAATAATGAATAAAAAAGACCATCTAAATGATACCATCGAAGTGACGCCCATCTAAACTCAAAAATACATTTAGTGCAACGATTCTCGATTTTAGTTTAAAAATATCAGCATATTGACATTTTTAGTCAGTACTTTGAATCGGTTTTTGCAATGCGATATATGACCACCGTGTAGGTATCATTTACGACATTAACAAACTCTTTTTGTTTTTTAATGACTATTTTTTGTACATATATCAAACTTCCGGTTAACACACCTGTTCACGTGAATATGATTCAGATACGTGTCCACGTGGTTAAGCTTTCGTTTCTTCACGTGTACTCGTATTATCCACACGTGATTTATTTTGTTTCATTCACGTGATCACGGTGCACGTGAACACGTACATTCATATTGACGTGCAAAAATGAGACCCCTAGTTTTTTTCGCTCTCGAATCCCTCCGTCCGGTCTGCGAACGACGTCCGAAAAGCTCCCGCCCGCCCCCGAGGTGGTTTCGGGTAGAATTTTAAACACGTGTGTTTTCTACACGTACACGGGTGCCGGTAGGTAGGTAATTCCATATTTGTTGCTTTGGAATTTCACGCGTAAAGCACGTGCGTTGATGATTACGGTCGTAACTCTTAAAACCAGTAGTCAACGCTTATAGAATTTCAACCGTTTCATCGGCGAAAAATACGATTTAATAAAACTGCCGATGTTTTTGGGTCGTATTTTGTAATACTGGAAAACATCGCGTCTTAGAGGATTACAAATAACACATTTTAACGACTCTGTAAGTCGTTTCGTTCGTAACAAATGGTACTTTTGTAAGTATTAAAAAAAAAAAATGCCATTTAAATATCACGCGGTACAGTCGTTACGATTACTACGAACACGGGAAAGAGCTTATTTCGGTGACGTTTAAAATATTACATCGAAGTATAATAGGACACCTACTTTAATAACGATTTTTCTTAAAAAGTCGGTCGCATCATAATGATGATGATAGAAGTTCGTCATTTTGGCGCTCGGAAAAGATAACGACGACGAGTGTATTGAATTTTAAATAAACGATAAATCATTCCTTGGGTGAAACTCACTGTTCCGAGTCAAACTTGTGTAAAGTGTACGGGGGTTAATATTCCAAGTTTAAACGCTAACCACAGCAATCGCGAAAAGCGATATTTTCGGTGACAAAAGAAAAGAAAAGTAAGGTTATGGTACGTTTGTAGATCTCGATATCAAAAATTAATAAAGGCGGTGCTATTAAAAATGTTTAGAAAACGAGGCATTTTCAAAATCATATATCGGGCCAAAAGATAGTCAATTTTCGTTTTCTTTTTGAAACATCCGTCAAGTTCGTATAAGAATAAGAGTATATTGCTTTTAATACGTTCGACGCGAATACCAATAATACTTTTTCGTGCTTTTTGTTTATTAAAATATACGTACGTGTATAACACTTGTACATGTTGAATTTGACGACTTTTACAACGTACGAATCTTAACTCTGGTTCGTAACCCACAAAATCAAATTCTTCGGTGAGTTTTTATTTTTAAAACTTTGAATGCTTCCCTTACCGTATAATATTTTGGTTGGCGACACAATAATACGAGTGACGGGTAAAAAAAAAAAAATGAAAAAAAATACATAATCTCAAAAGTTTTTCGTATAATATCAAACGTCTAGTTACTGTCAAAGAGAAACAAGACGAAAAAAAATCCTTAAAATGTAAATATTTTAAAATATTGGTATTATGATATCACTTATAGTATAGTGTCACTGCCAGTGATTCTCAATCGGTGTGTCGCAGATTTATCTCAGAACGCTCTAAAACCATTCGTATGTGTTTACCATAATTTTTTTTTTTTTTTTCGTAATTACAAGTATCGTTTACGATATTTCAATAAACGAATCAGACGTGATAATGACTCTTGAAGGGTTTTATGTTAATAGTTCGGTCATTTTTGATTCGAATAATGGTTTGTAAATACTAAATGATAAACCTGTATACTGAGAGTATTTTTATTTTCAAACAAGTATAACATTTGGTTATGACTGTTTAAGATAGAATAGTTACGATAAAAGGTGTCTCGAGAATTTTCAAAAACACTCAAGGGCGTTTCGATCGACAAAAAGATCGATATTCACTGGTCTACGCCATATGGACACGATTTGACGGTCGAGGGATGAGTGGTTTCGTATGGTAGTAGTAATTTTTAAATCGGTAATCTCTCAAGTACCGCGTATACTCTTGTATCGAATACACATTTTACGCTTCGTAAAGAAATTTAAAAAAATACATAAGTACAATTCGGATAGTGACTAATACGTTGTGATGATTATTAATGATCTTTTTGCACGAGCAGTGTGTTCGTTATAGATGTGTTATGCTATATTTCAACGTGACGGGAGCAAAGCACACTTTATCGATGCAAAATTGTTGAACCGTCTATGACGTACGAAACATTCATTAGTCCGCGAATCGTTTCCACATAAATATTTGCGAAAAATATCAAACGACAATATGCATAAGTCTCAATTACTTAACGTTTTTTTCTTTATTAAAAAAAAAAAGAACAAAACGACATCATGTTCACAAAACTAAAATCTGGTTAGCCGATTGGAAGACTTGTGGGAAAAAATGCGCTGAACAATGTATAACGAAATAGAGTGCTGAATATCATTTTTTTTTAGATCTAGCCTAGCTTACGGAGACAATCATTTATGTATTTAATGTTTAAATTAAGTTTTATAAATATCTGTATAATTACAGTGCGTACGTGTGTATACAATTCAAAATTTTTCTTAATTGAAAATAAATCCGATTCATTTAAACTATCTATTATGTATTTTACTTAGTCAGTACAAGTCCAACAGTTGGTCTAGATTTCTTCAACTCTTAACTCTTAACATGGTTTTGGTCAGCAGCCACTCATGACTTGAACGGCCCAAAATCAAAAACCTACAATCACGTATTTCACACAGTCTCTACAAGTTTGTGGCCGCGTGTGGCCCGTTTCGTCATTATTTGCGGCCCGCGATCACATTTGAAATATAGCATGCATCTTTTCTATTTCGATAAAATTAAAACGGCCATGAGCCATCGATATTGAAAATATCGGGAAAAGTGCGATAAAACAAATTAAATTACCTTCTAACATGTTACAAAAAAAGTTGGCTGTTTTAATGGTATTAATAATAGTTTGTAATTTAAAATTTAACCATGCAAATCGTAATAGTAAAACTGAATTTTAGTATAAAATACATGTTTTTACTACGGATGCGGCCCGTGAGATTTGTAGAAAATATAATATATGACCCTCTCCATAAAAAGTTCGAAGACCCCTACACGCACACAACAACGACAATCATATCATACATTGTACATAGGTGTGTGTGTGAGTGTGCGGACTGCAGAACGTACACCTCGACAATATTTTTTTATTTTTTTTATTTTTACAAGATATTTACAATCTATTCAGAGAACAATAAGCAAATTTGATAAGAGTAATAACACCTCGAAAAAAAAAATATAATATATATATATATATATATATATATATATATAAATATACCTTCAGAGCAAGTACTCATCCACCTCACCCCGATAAGATGAGCAACTGCCCCTCAATTTTTTTCCTCCCGTTGAGTGCATCTAACTCAGTGTGTTTCGAAGCTTTACCACACCCACCCACCCACCCACCAACCCTTAACAGGTATTGTAACTGTAATACTCAGATATAGGGACCGGTGCCACTGTATATACATCGCATCGGGTTTTACAATCCACCCGCGGTACATTGGATATTTTAAAAAGGGACGTTTGAACGTTTTGTCCCGGAGAAAAAAAGAAACTCGCGGACAACACGAGTATTGGCGCTTATATAAATATTAACGGCACAGCGAGACTATATTTTAGTTTAAGCGCTCGTGGCGGCGGCGCGGGTACGTTATGAAAATCGATTAAGAGCATTAAAAGTTTATCGGAAAGTACTTCGGTTTTTCCTGAGGGTACGATATCGCGGATTACGACCAGAGTCGTTCATGCATGACAACGGTTCGCCCCGTCCGTGGTCGTTTTGGACTCGAATGATCTTTTAATTACGCCCGCGCGCGACCCGTTCGCATGTCGGGACGACTAGAATATTTTTGTTTTTTTTTTTTATTTATTTATTTATTTATTTTTTTGTTTTTTTTCGCCGTCGTTCCATTATATTTCGTATGTATTTCAATATAATAAGGCGACTGTGCAGTGAATGTAATAATAAAATATGTGTATATACACTGTCTTTGGCGCACGTTATCGTCGTCCTCTCCTATGATTTATTGTCGTTACGTGAGGTAAACGAAAAAAAAAAAAAAAATTAAAATTAAATTTTTAATAAGTAACGCTTTTAATGAAACGTTAATTTTCGTCAAACCGCTTTGTAGCACTGCACCGGGCCACACTGGAATTGGGTCATTTCGTTTTAATGAAAATTATACATATGATATACATATGCAGTGTATATAATCGTACCTGCAATGCTTACGTGAATTATTAAATTCGGTTAATTACCGCGAGTAAGTTCGAAATTAAATTAAACCGCGGAAACAGCGTGCGTATACAGTAGTGAAGAATAATAATTGCTGTATTAAATGTGGCCGCCGGATTATTTCGGGTAAAAAATACTTGGCATAGCCTACCACTATAAAAAAAATATATATATATATTCATATAATATATAATATAAGTATACCCACCTATTAATTATTACTTTTAATATGGTTTCTAAAAAATTATTATCAGACCAGACGTTGTGTTTAATGTAATTAAACATGAACACGGAGCTTTAATTATGCCCAGTACTTAATACGAATTTTTTTTTTAATGATTTTAATTAATCTTTATTTTCAGTGTAGTTACGATGTACGCCGTACGTTTGTTGAAGTTAACATACACGTCAACACAACATTTTTGTTTGTTTTATTTTAAATGCATATTATATTTAATCAATATCCGACTAATGACTTTTGAAACGCAAATATGTATATTTAATATTAACTCACGTACCCTCACAAGTATTAAAGTATCAAATACTCTTATGTAATCGAGCTTTTAATGGTTTAAACGTCAGCGTATAAACTTGACGAGGTCGAATGCCGACGGTGTATCGTAATAATTTAGAAAATCATAATATTCACTGTATATGAGGAATACACACACACACACACACACACACACACACACACACACACACACACACACACATTGCAACATGTACATATCTATAATATAAGAATATGATGCAGTTTTTCAATGCATTGGACCTCTCTCTCTGTCTGTCTCTCTCTCTCTCTCTCTCTCTGTCTCTCTCTCTCTCTGTCTCTCTCCCTCTTTTTTTTCTCTAATCAATGATATATTTATAAGTTGGAATAGAGCTAGAAAGCATTTTCTATAAATTTAAACCTCATAAATGAACTACACATGGTGACCTTTAGGCATGATACCGATGTGATTATGCGTTATTGAGTTATGTTACTCCGCGGTAGAACTTTTCTTCCGTGAAAATTAGGCCGTTAATCGAACGCCGAGCAACTAAAGTGCACAAGGTGGATATATATTCGACTTGCTTGAGTTCGGGTAGTAGGCACAACTAATCTTATTAATTCAATACGTATATACGTAGTAGTTGTTTGATGTTACTACTGTTGTTGAACTCCGAAATCCCATGAGACGTACTTTACGTACATGAATATAGTATAATCCGACGTACTGGTTATCGTGCTAAAATATCACGTATTATACAAAGACGGATTTGAGGGGGGGGTGACGTGGCGATCACCCCCTAGGAATTTTTTTTTGTTACCTGAACTATAGCGCCGTATGATATAATGAATATGAAATTCATAACTCATAGTTATAACTTATAACTATAACGTCAAACTCAATGAATGAAAAAAAAATTTTAGAATCCATGATACCGATTCGCCCCCCCCCTTAAATAACTTTCAGATCCGCCACTGGTATTATACCTGTTGGTTTTTTTCGTTCAAGTGAAACGATGATATCTTATTTATGATATTTAATATTATCATATTATTTGTCCTATTACATAAATGAATTTGATGTTATTTCTTTCTGATCTGCTAACTCGAATCCTGGTGGCTAGGCTAAAGTAAAAATCAAAACATTGAAAATAACTTTCTTTCGGTAGAAGATTGAGAGGCACCTATAGTCGGTGACACGACGAATGGCACCTATGTACCGCGAACGCGCTGCTAACCCCACCTGTTAAGCATGTGTTCTCATCCTATGTAAAAAATATTGTCGGCGACATGAAATGTTTCTTGTATCGCTTTTCATATGTTTTGACTGGTATACATATTTGTCAGTTGTAAATAATTGTTTTGAATAATATTTTATTCAATACTCCCTGTATTTGCGTAATTTTCTCTTGATTTTAACTGTTATATAACTAATTTGAAAATATTTTTTATTATTTTTGGTGAATTACGTTTAATCAAAAAAAAAAAAAAAAACACGTGGCAATCCATTTAATTAGATTGAGAACCATTTAGACGTAAAGGCCGCAAGGTTCGCTGCGGAGAGGGGCCATTTGTCGTGTCACCGACTATAAATTCTTATGAATTTAAAAACGTTTAAAATTCAAAAATAAGTTTTACCGAGGTCCGAGTTATCGACCGAAAATAAACGTTTTTAATTGTTTTTCTTTCGAGTTCTTCGTCCACCGGACCACGATAAAATATCTCACTGATATTGAGAATCAGTGTAGAATATAGATATACTTCTCTACAAGAACAGTGTTCAGTGTAGGTGCGCTACAACAGGCCTAAAAAACTTCCGTCGAGTCGGTCACATGCGTGACGTTTCGGAAATGTCTCTGGGGCCAAATGTTAGAAACGCAGGAAAACAAATCGAAATCCTCCTTCGCCAAAGTCGTACACTTGTTAGTCGACTCAGATTATGCGTATGATATATTCTCATGTAATTACGGCGTTTTGGGTCAGGTCATCAGAGGTCATCGACTTTTTTGTACGAGGGCTCACTTGTCGTGCGATAAAAATGTAGCACGCCACACGAAAGTCTTCGCACTAGATGACCGCGGTGGATGTATTGGATATTCCAGAAACGACAAATCGCTTTTTCGATATAACGATACTGAGCGAAGTTTCAGGATAAAAATGATTTAAAATGAGGTTGAAAAAAATCTCAATTTAAACGATTACATCACTCGAGTGGTCACCTTTATTTCGTATGCAACAGGCTGTGCATTTGTCATGTCTTGTAGTCTGTAGATATATAAATTCGTATAAATGTAACTGTGTGTGTGTGTGTGTGTGTTTGTACGTTTATATGTTATATTATTCGGGTTCGGATACACTGTTGAGAATAATTACACTTGACTTGTGATTACGTTCTATCCGGATCCGATATAAATTACGTTGAACGTCAAATTAGAAGTGACAACGTGTTTTCGCGTGACACTTCTTTTAATACGTGTTTTATTCGTATGGTCTTGGCTTTTCACGCGATCAAATGATCGGGACGTTGACAAATAGGTTTGTCAAAATTACGTTATATGTTTTTCGAAGCGAAAAAATAATCTCCGCGATAATTTCGTTTACGATTTGGTGATTCGGGAACAACACATTGTTCTCGAATCGTTTTTGAATTTAACGCTGTAACACACACACACACACACACACACACACACACACACACACACACACACACACACACACACACACACACACACACACACACACACACACACACAAACCTAATAATATATTATCCACCCAGGTGGCCTATAGCACATAATTCAGCTCGAGCGAAATTTATTTGTTCGGATTTCTCGTCGCGACAGAAGAAAAGAGCGAAATTTGCGTCGGGAGCATAAGTCACTTTCGTACGACACGTCGCTGCAGTCGTATAAATTATTACCGCGCCCCGTCGTACGTCGTTATCATGATATGATAATACGTAACCCGCCAGGACGACTTTTTATGTCGAGCCGAGCCCTCGGGCGGGGCAGAGAAGGCGAACGCGGATAATAAATAATACGATTTCGCCAGGTTCGCCCGACACAGAATGACCGTAAATCGCCGAACTTTCCGATTTTCACGTACGCCATATACCCTAATACCGCTCGTGGTGAACCGAACCGCCGAAAAGACGTCGAAACGATTAGAGCTCGCCGCGCGAATGTTTACGAGAGACGAATCGTGATTTTTCGCAGCGAGGACTGTCGAGCACACACGCACACTACCCGCCGTATCGTCTGAATTATTCACGCGAGTGTTCGTGTCGGGTCTTGGAATTTAAAAACAAACATTTCGCGAAATCAGTGCTGATAAAATCGTCAAGTTTTTGTGAAACGCTAAAATAAATAACAATAATTGATTATTGGCGAGTGTTCCGGTCGTTTCGAGGATTTATGTTTTCGCAAGCACGATTTCACTCACGTCAGTTTAGAGCAGGGGTGGGAAACCTATGGTGTACTATTGGCCAAAGTTGGCACATGGGCTGCATTTCAATGGCACGTGCGAACAATCGAATTTATTAAAATGTTGAAAAAAAAAATAAAAACTTCGATTTGATCATTTTTAAAATTGTAGGTTGAGTTTGAAAAACGAATTGTACTCGGTTTTATTATATTCCAGTAGGTATTTACGCTCAGCTTATTATTAAATATAATACTAAATATCACTGTCTTCGAAAATCCGCGATTGAAATGTAAAATTGTAAAATTTTAAAATCGTGGAATTTATTCGCTTCTTCTAGACGCAAATAATACCTGCTGCCTATCTAATATCTACCTAAATTATTAAAGTATTTATTTAAATAAATCTTAAGATAATACATAAATAAATGACGTTCGTTTGGAAATTGAATAAAAATAAAATAATATTTAAACACTCGGATGTTGAATAAATTAGAAGGTAAATAAAAAAAAAAAAAAATACAGAGAGTATAATATGCCTATGGACGTTATTATAATAAATACATGAAATAATTATTATATATACTCGTACGTTATTTCTGATATGTTATCATTAGTTTGTGAAAATCTAGTGAGTACGTTGTACTATGAGGTACAATGATTTATTTTTGTATTTGTTCAGTACCAACGTCATAATCAAAAGTGGCCGTAATTCTGTAAAACAACTAGTCTTCCAATAGAATAAAGTGATTTCATACAGTGACGCTTTCAGTTTACGTTCATAGATAGACGGCATTTTCTATATACGATAAACGGTTTATGATTTATTACGTAGTAAGGCTGGTTTTACCACTCGAAGAAAAATTTAAACCATTCATAAATTGAATGTACTACCAATACGAGTAGGTATATACCACTAATGTATTTCAAATCATTTTACATTTACATTTTTCTCTTCGCTGTCAATTTAAAAACTACTGTTTTATTCAACCTTCTCTCTCTTTCTCTCTCTCTCTCTCTCTCTCTCTCTCTCTCTCGTAAGTACGTAACAATTAAATACGATATTTCCGCCACTGGTGCTATAAATATTTCTATGCGTTCGATTCAATTTACCGAACCTCGTTAAATATTTAAAACACTCAGATTTTTAAAACGTTAATGGATCACGATGGTTCTCTGACAGTTTTCATGTGACTTACCGGAGAAAAGTGCATTTCAAGTTTCGAAAAAAGCCTAGTTTCTCGATTGAAAAGTTGAAGTAACTTGCATTTATTTAAATATTTTATACGACGTGTCTTACGTACTTCATTATTATTATTATTATTATTATTATTATTATTGTTATTTTAGATTCCGAGTGAAGCAAAAGATCTATTGGTTTTACAGAGGTGTTTATTTTTTTTTTCTAGAAATATTTTCTGGTCCAGTAAACTTTGTTCAAGAGTTTTATCGAATCATTATGAACCTTTGGAAACAGATGTGACAACATATTTTGAATCTGTTGGGGAAAAAAAAATTCCTCACTCAAACCAGAAATCTTTAAACCGGTTTGATAAAAACAAAACCCAACCGATAATTAGACTTAAACTACGAAATTTTGCTTTTTTTTTTTAGACTTAAACTACGCTTAGAATTGTTCAACTAAAAAAATCTATCGTTTCATTGAAATTCAATACACCCGCTCACTGTTAACTCGTCCGAGGAGCAAAGAATACCTCATGGCGTGAAGTATATTCGGTTAAAAAAAAAAATAATGGTAAAAAAATACGTTGATTGTTTGTTGGTAAACTATTTTTGAAAATTTCGTCTAGATCGTTTCTGCTTTTAAAGTATTCGACGGTGTATAAATGTGTATTACAACAATACATAATATTGTATTATGATAAAAACTACGACAACTTAATGATTGAACGAAGTACAAATCACGACTCTACGACAGCTACAACTGATTATTAAAAAGGCAAATATGGTCGTATTGTTGACGCCAGGAAACGACTTGCCACCAAGCGAGTGTCACGTAAACAATTTTGCGTCGTTAATATAATTATGTATCGTTTGTATGTCAATAATCATTGATGAGTATGTGGCACTAACCGATCGCGACAGGTCACAACGTATTATAAACCTGCTCGAGGCGGCTAATTATTACATTGTGGTGCGTTGTACACGAAACGGTTAGTTGAGTTTTGACCGCACGATTGAATGGTGCGAGGGTTTTCACGCGGGAAAGAATTTTCGTCTAAACGATTCGCCGGAGTGAACGCATTGAAGAATTGAACGTGTTCAAAACTTGAAATGTTTATGTGAATTCTTGCGGCGTGGTTAATCGTTTAATCATTATTATTTGTATTTTGTGACGACGCGCCATTCAATTACTACTGATAATAAAATACCGCCAAAACAATGATTTTTATGGTTGCTGTCAGACTTTCTTCTACACTTATACATTTTCTCCTTATTGTACCTATCTGTTTTACATATTTTTGGACCAAAAAAAAAAAAAATCAAAACATGCACTATCTAACTTTAAATAATTTTTGAAGTCGTCTGGGTAATTTTCTCGCAGTTCTGAAATCAATGGCAAATGACCAAAACGTATGCAATATTCCTCCATCCACACACTTCGAACTCGTTTTGATGAATTGTGCATTATTGAAAATAATCCAGCACACGCAATAGTGCGGATTCGGTTGTTTTCGCATATGTTCATCATTTTCGTCAAAAATAAATAAAAATATAATATGAAATATTTATAACATTGAATATTATGACTGCTACTCAGTGCTGCACTCGCAGAAAACTGATGGAAATCCAAACATTCCACGCGCCACGCATTCACGCGTTCAAAACCGCGCGATACACTTAAGACGAGCGTTTTTGAGCGAAGGATAAATGGAAACAAGGAAATCGCGTGGGAAAGAATTTCAGAACAATTTTACTACGATTTGGTTATAGTGAGTTGCGCGTCAGATGATTGCACGTGGTCAATACCTCGCTCAAGTCTGTACATTCTTGGAGTGAAGGGATGATTGCATGTGCAAAGCCGGCGTTGGTGATGTTGGGTATCGGCAAGCGTGGCCAATTAGGGTATCCCCGATTCCCATGCCAACCAGGATCTCTATATATAAAAAATGTACCAAACCAATACTAACATACGCGATCACAGCATGGGGTCAACTACTATGTATCATGACCAACTGGAGGGAGCTCGAAGCAGTCCAAAATATATCAATCCGCACAATGAACGACGCCCACTACCTATTCAAAAATAAAGTAGTACTGGCCTTGGCCAACGTCAGTTCAATAAAAACGGAGGCCAAACGAGCTGCAGACATTTTTTACCACAGGAACACCACACAATCGACCTTTTAACACATCAGAAACATCGGAGGAACACCAGTCCCCCGAATCACAAATCGACGCCTCAGACCGATAAGTATCGTAGACATGAGCATATGGCACCAAACAACCATACAGAACCATCAAACAAACAAGTTTTAAAAATCCGCCCACTCAAGACTGAGTCATAGGCATTCGTCTGATACTCAAGTTTCAGCCATATGGCTCTCAAACAAAGCAAAGCAATGAATATCAGTCAGTCCTGAAGTAGCAGCCTACCAGAGTGGAACATCCAAAGTACCAATCACGCAGACTAACAATTGCAAACGGTTTCATCGTCAATCAGTTGCAGACTTTGAATTTCACTAGCAGATTATTAAGGTCAGTGATAATAAATATTTGACTACAGTCCATTTGATAAATTAATTCCCGTCAAAAAACATATTTCATTTAAATTCACATAATTTGAAATAAAACCGCGCAATGTCGATTCGACCCAAAACCAACCCATTTGACTT
The DNA here is from genome assembly GCA_027580255.1 of Therioaphis trifolii. NCBI lineage: Eukaryota > Metazoa > Arthropoda > Insecta > Hemiptera > Aphididae > Therioaphis > Therioaphis trifolii. Next base: position 16,663,552 of record CM050407.1, read on the forward strand.
AATTATATCAACAGTTTTTTTTTTTTATTTTTATTTTGTTTGTTTTAATTTATTCATTAGCTTAAAGTGTACGCGATAATGGGTGTCAGAAACTCAGATCACTTCAACGGGCTTACTGCAACTAAATAAAATACAGTAAAACACATATAAGTATTGATACTGTCGACAAATTAAAGTCGCGGTTTCAAAAAAATTGTAAGCTCTAAGACTATACTCGGCGCACTTTAAGATCATGACCAGTCGCGCATCCAAAACAAATTTCTCCACCACACCGCTCACCATAGTCATAGTGGCTGTTATCGGTTTTGTATACAGAACGTTTCATGTGTTAACAGAGACGTGCACGTGATTATAAAACAATAGAACTCACTCCACCACACTGTATAGTCGATTTTATGACGGCGCAGCGTTGCGAGACACACGTCACGGAAGCAATACTACAACACGGTGTATGCGGTTCACATTTAGAACGGCGCTGTATAACCGTGAACAGATGTTTGGGGACCAATGAAAAATCGGCTGCGCTTTTTATTTTATATAAAATAAATAATTACAAAATTATTACATAAATAATTACAAAATAATTACACTGGTCTGTGAAAAGATAGTATAACCGATGTGAGATATAGTCCGCATACACTCGAGCGTTTTGTGATTCGTCCGCGAGTTCAACGAAGACGCTTATTGCATTTTTTTGTTTGTTTTTTTTTTTTTCAAATCCAATTACTAGTTCGATAGGACTGGGTGGAACAAAATATCGGTCGAGTAAAAAAAAAAAAACAAGAAAAACAAGAAATAGAGGATAAAAACCGAGTTTTGTAGAATTTCGATGAAATTATTATGATTCCGTGAACAAAAATTGATATTACGTGTACCGTTGACACCAATTAGAGCGTAGTTATTGTCGACGACGGTGAAATAATATTGGTATTGCAAATAACAACAATAATAATAACAACAACAACAATAATAATAATAACAATAATAATAAAAATTCGGTGCAAGTCGGTCGCGTCGCCTCGCGGACGAATAATGAGTTGGGTGTAAAGTACCTTTCACGCAACGTTTTTACGACACGGTTTGATCGCAGTAGGAGACGCGATTAGAGGACTTTTGCGGTACACTATGGGATATTGTTTTGAAATTTTGAATCGTCGAAACCGACGATGAATCATCGCTTTCGGAGAAACCGTTTCGAGCGGTCTGCAGAGCTATCGGGGCGGAAATTTTATTAGTTGTTTCGGGTTTTCTAAACAATACGAAACTTTATGATTATTCGGACGATTCGCGAGTCTATAAACCGACAATAGTTTCGCGGAGTGATAATAGAATAATCCGTATCCTTTGAATCATTCATGAAAACGATCGGTTTCGTCTCAAGTTTGTCGACTCTCGAAGCGTTCACGTGAGAATACTGTCCTCGCGAAATAACTGTGAGTTCGTGAAAATCGTTAATGATCCATATAAAAGAAGCTTGTGATATATTATATCGGATCTCACGGACGGAAAATCACGGGCATTATTATGAAATGAAATAAAAAAAAGAAACAAACTTTAAAATAAGAAATCTGACGTTTTACGTGCATAAAAAAAGCCATTACAGTCATAATTCCAACTTCAAAGGGACATAAAAAATAATTTATGAAACCAATCTCTACGAAACTTACGACATAAATTGAAAATCATGTGGCGGAGTATCACGGAGAAGTAACGAACGATTTTTACCAGTTTGTTTATTAAAAAGCTTAATGCTCGTGAAAACTTCGGAAAAACCCGTTTTGAGTACACTCGAAGTTTTATGTTCACTCAATGTAAGTCAATTTTTTGCGATTCTTACACATACAAGTATAGTTGATATTTGCTAAAAACGAGTTTTATCGCCATATTTATTTCATAAGTTAGGATACAAACTAATATCGTGGAAATATTATATTTCTGACATATTTTATGCTGTTTAACTAAATTTGATGGTGGTTTTTCTCTTGCGCCTTGAAAAAATATTCATAATTTCGAAATATTTTAAGTACCAAGTCGATGAAATTTTTATCTTTATGAGGGGCTGAACGTGACAATTTCAAACCTGGTAAAATCAATGAATTTTCCATCTAACTCTGAATCTAAAAAATATAGATACAGACCATTATTTATACTAAACATTTATGTACATATGTATTATAACATTATTTTACATATTTTAAATAATAGCATAACTTAAGTGTAGGATTTATACCTATCATTTTATTTATTATTATTTTTTTTCAATAACGCATATTAAACCATTTAAATATCAAAACTAATTTACTCAGTCATCCAATGACTCAGACTTCTCGAGATTCATATTCTCGTTTAGAATTTTATCTATACTTCTGATGTTTTGGAAATAAATATGTATGCTTTTCATACATCTAATACAAACAAAGACAAGTTTTATTTTCGAGTGGCAGCAAAAAAGATATTGGTTTTACAAGGAGATTATTTTTGTGTGAACGTTCCTGAAGGCACGTTTTCGGATGAAAGAAGTGATCAAAACGTTTCACAATGTTTTTTGGATTTTCATTCGATTGGAAACCTAACGCAGGTGGCAATTTACAGGAAATTATATTTATCAATTCCTTGTTTTTTCGAAGAAAATTGCAAAAATAAAACGAAAAAAGTCTAACATATTTCGCACCGACAAAAAATGTTGACGGTGGATGTATTCGATTATATATAAAAAAAAAAAAAAAAAACAATGAATTATTTCTTGAGCCAGGTGATTTTAATCATAATAACGTACCGAAATTAAAATTTTGGAATTAAACAGTTAAAGAAAAGAGATTCGGATCAAACATTGTTAAGATGTTTTTGGTGTCGTTAATTGAGTACACATACATATATGAGTAAAATCATGTAATATTTACGAGTCCGAATATAATGAATTCAAAACGTCAAGAAAAAATTAGTGTTTTGAAAGTTTTATAATAAGCTTATAAGTGGTCAAATTTGTTGAACCCACTTTGAGTTTTAACAAGATTGTTTTTGATATATGGTGAAAATTTCAAGTTTCGAACAACACTACTTTTTGAGTAATGACTACAATTAAGAGGATTGGAAGCAGTGATTTTCTGTTGCTCTATCTCACACGCGATATGGCAATATAGATGTATTTTTGCTCCCTCCGATCGACATAAAGAATTAAGGATTCTGAAAACAGATTTGACTTTTCGTCGTAAAGTCCACTTTAGATCGACTTCGTCACTTTTTTAATTTAGTCCTTCTAAACTTCACGGAGTAGATTTTTAAAAGTTAGTCTCGTAAAAATAAACAATAGTCAACTTTTAGAAACCTCAAATGGAAAAAATTCAAAAAGTGTGAAATTCAAACTAAATTAGACTGTTCACGGCAAATCTATAATCTTTTTCAGAATTCTTTCCACGCCATTGGATCGATCGGTACGACGGAAATGAGTTTTCATGCCTCTTTTCAAACATCAGCCGAGTAGACGACACGTGCATGCACGTACGAGTGTTCGGGCGTCCCGAACACACACACACACACACACACACACACACACACACACACACACACACACACACACACACACACACACACACTAATATTAATCATTAACCACTCGCCTAAACACAGTGCGTAACGCGGAAGAACTATGAAATTACTTAAACACGATCCCTTAATAAACAGTCCCTCACAATCTCCTTAAATAAAATGTATTTGATGAAATCTCGTTCACGGCACAACTTACCGTTTTTACACGATTCTTGGTAATTTTCCACGGGTATTTCAAAAACTTTTAAAGATAAAGATTAATCACGTCTAGAAAGTACCGACTAGACCAGTGATGCCCAACCTTTTTTCTTCGGCGGGCCACTTTGGTAAATAATTATCCTCAAGCGTTCCACAAAGTTTAAAAGTACAAACACAATTTTACTAATATTAGACTTGTTTTCATAATTTTTATTGCCTATTGAAAATATTATGGATTGAGATACACTTCGTAGACTCACATTAGTTTGATGAACTTTGAGGACGTTTAAATTTCAACCATATTTTCCGTTTTTAGTTAAAGAAATATAAGTTCAAATTTTACATTAAAAATAAGTATAAAACATTTATACATAATTTTCAGTTTTATCATTATCACTATTATTATATTTTTGAAATATTTATTTAAAAGAATTCATAAATTAATAAAAACAAATATTTTGTAATTATTTTACCTTTTTTTTCATTGTTTTTATTTAAAAAAAATCGTAACGGGCCACATGTGGCCCGCGGGCCGTGGATTGGGCACCAATGGACTAGACGATATTTCTGATCTATAGAAGAATCGAACGTAAAAATTGATCAAAGTCTATTATCAAAAAAAAATATATATATGTAATTTATATATATATATATATATATGTTTGTTATTATTAACTCTGACATAATTAAATTCTCTTAATTTAATACATTTAGAAATTCTCTACTCGCCGACGGCCTTTTTTATTTTTATTTTACAAGCACTTTGAAATTAACGACGTAAATTGTGGATTCAGTGTAACACATAATAAATGTAGTACTTAGTAAATTAAAACCTACTTCTTTTGAACTCGATAATGGTCGAATTCAAATTTAATATGATCACTCCGTATCCATAACACGACCTATTCAAAACAGAAGTCTTTCAAATGCAAAAATAATTCTGTTTTTTTTTTTTTTTTGTACTTCACAGTAAAGCGTACATTGACGTCTAATTTATTTATTTTTTATAGTATTTTATTTTATCCATACAAGCATAATAAGAAAATTAATTATACACACACACACACACACACACACACACACACACACACACACACACACACACACACACACACACACACACACATTTTATTCAACCACCGAGTTCAAAATGGTATTTTATAATAATTTGTATGGTTATTATTATTATTTTTTTTTTTTTTTTTAAGTTGAAATATACGATCTATATCAAATGACATAATAAGTATGTATGATAAAGGTACAAAAAACACGAGTATACAAACAAAAAGTGAATAAAGAAGCCACCCAACGATGACACTTTAATGTTGATTTTTTAATTTTTTAGTTTTTTTTTTCTTTTTTTTTTTTAAGTTGTGAAGTTTTGTAAATGTGAATGTTATTTAATTATTTATTATTATTATTTTTTTTTTAAATTTCTGAATGGTTATTATTTAAATTATGGTTATTATTTTAAAAAAAATACGTATACGGAGAGAGGTTGAAAATCGTACTTAATGTTATGCTCGTATTTTATACGATTCACTACATTTATATAAATCACAGTTTGAACCAAAGTCCCGATTAAAATGCTTAAGGATTTTATTATAAAACCGATTGAGCTGTTTTTTTTTCAAGTATTTGATAAAAAGTGACTGTTTTATAAGTAGGACACACGCGATAATTATTAAAATCCCAGAATACAAAATTTTCAAGGCCGGGCAAGTCGATTTATTTTTGCAACTACTCAAATTAGTACAGAAAAAATTAAGTTGAGTTTACAGTTAAAAGTGACTTTTTTTTTCAACGTGTTTAAATTAAAAGTTATACGGAAAAAAGTAACTAATCTCAGTTAAATATCAGTTTATTTTTTATTTTTTTACTCGATATATAGATATTTACCAAAGAACAATATACAAGTTTCATTGAAATATATTCATAGGTACACAAAATCATACAGAATAATAAAATTATCATACAAAAATAACCTAAAGTAATCTGTATTAAAACCGTATAAATATTATTCCATATTTTACTTGGGGTTTTCGGTGTATAAACAATAATTTGTACAAAAACGTAATATTTTAACTAAAGCGGCAATAAAATATTTTAAATGAAAAACAAAAGCATAAAATAGGTAAAAATCAAACTCGTTAAACTAGAAGTCATTACAAAAAAAAAAAAAAAGTAATTCGTTAATGAACTTTGTCGAAAGTAACTAAACTCCTTAACTGCACACACACACACGTGTAGTTACGCTTTTTTCGTGACGGTTTCCGAGAATGCATCGCCCTAAAAACGTCACACGCCGGAAGCCGTGAAAATCCTCGCCGACACGTCTCGGAAAGTGGGCGACGCAGTTTTTTCAGAGAGCAGATTATTCTAGCGGTCGATTCGAAACCGATATAGGTATTTCCGTTTTGAAAAATCGCCTCCGCAAACGTCGACCCGCGAGCGTGGCGGACATTATGACAGCGTAACGTTAACCCGTGCGGTATTTATCGTGGATTTAATGGTTAATAAAACGTATGGCATCGGCGCGCGAGGTCCGAAACCGGCCGATTAATCTTTATTGATGGAACAGATAAACGAAATAACCGGCCGCGCGGCGTTTATCACGTCCCAGACTCGGAACACCCGGACGTCAGCGTGTGCTATGTGTTTTTTTTCCACGCTTTTATTATTATTTTTATTATTTTTAATTTTTTTTGGCACACCGAACGTAAATATTAATTATCGTCGATTGTTTATTTCGACGATTCGCCGTTAACGCTGACCGCGGTTCGATGGCGTTAGGTGAATTGCGTCCCATTTCCATAAAACTAGGTGAATTGCGTCCCTGTTGTAATTTAATACTAGGTGAATTGCGTCCTTGTTATATTTTAATACTAGGTGAATTGCGTCCCTGTTGTAATCTAATACTAGGTGAATTGCGTCCTTGTTATATTTTAATACTACACTCAGAAAAAAGACAGTTTTAATTTCTATGAATTCGTTCCATTGCTTGAATGGAACGTTACTTTCTTCAAAAATATTTCTATTTTCGTTAAAACAATGATAATGTCATAATTTTAAGTATACTTGTGTTAATTTAATGAAAAAAATATATCATTAAATTTATACATTTCCATTGATACAAATACATATTTTTCTTTAAAACTAAGAAAGACTATGGTTTAAATTTCAACATCTTTGTCTTCGAAATCATGAAAACTATCTTAATTTTTATGAACTATTCTAACTTAAATTTAATGGTAAATAATATTACTATTAATAGTTTTCATAATAAAATCTACTATAATATTACATAAATTGTATAACTTTCGTCTTTGAACCAATGGGATTTTTTCTTAGAAATAGTGTTTTTGTATTTTTAAATGTATGATCTATAAATAGTATTGTTTTTATGATAATTATAATCATTTTGATGAAATATTATTTATGGAGCAACTTTCATCAATTTAACAACTTCAATTTGGATTTGAATTCATGAGAGATATCATAAATTTAATGATTATTATCATTAATATTTATTATTAAATACTATTTATAAATATATGAGATAAGAAGTTTCTATTCTTTGGTAATATTGTATAGTGTCATTACTGTCATTATGGTATTGGTAGCCCGTCAAAACGTGAAGTCGTCGTCATACGCATTGCACATTCGCACACCATATTACATGTAATAGGTACTGCAGTATTTACGACTTGGATGTATACATATCGTCATATCGTATACGATATTAAATATTTAATATATTAATATTGTCTTGTGTTATTTTATTATAATATTATTTTATATGGTTGTTATTTGAACCTTAGTGTAAAGTTTGCGAGTGTCCGCGAGTTTCTAGTTGTGACAAATTAAACGTTTATTCTATTATAACAATTTAAATTAAGAATGGATGCTCATGATACTATAATGAATGCTGACATTACATTTTCCGAAGATATGTTTGGTTCACCAATTCTTGCAGGATATGATGAAGAATTATTTAGAATATTACATGAGTTGAAAGGAGAATGTTTTTACCAAGTGTTTAAAGGTAGGTAGATTGTTTCAATTATTTTTAACTTTTAATATATCTATATATATTATGTACCTAATTAAAGAGCATGCTATTTTATATAAATAAATACCTATTACATTTTATTATATATTATATTTATTGACATAATGTAGGTACCTACCTACTGCAATACGTATATTATGGAAGCATTATATACCTACTATAGGTACCTAGTTTAATTTTTTTTTTATAATTTGTAGAATGTAGTATAACATTGGAAGGTTTGAAATTAATGAATGCCAGACATTTAGATACCTTGTGCCCCAAAGAAAAATTTGGTCAAAGAATTATCTTTGAACATAATTTGATGAAATGGCAATCACAATTCAATGTTAGTATACATTGTAAACTAGTATATTTTCTTGATAAATGATGAGTATTGAAATTGTAATTTTTAATTAATTTAATATCTATTATTTATTAAGGAGTCTGTCCATTCAAACAGCACACGTTTCAATACTAATTCTTCTGATAATGAATGCACCAATTCAGATAGTTCTGTTTCTGCAAAAATGGATCATGGCTCCACAGTAAACTATGAGATTAATGTAAGATATATTGGTTATAATTAAGTAATGAAGCATGCATTATAATATCTATATGAAGTTAACTTCAATTGAATTCAATCTGATTTATTTTCTATGTTAAACAATTTGTATTATATTACACTTGCATAACTCATAAACTTGTTAGGTCGTACATAATTCTTAGTTAATTACTCATTTTCATAATTTCTATATAGTTTAATTTAGAAGACTTATTGACTAGTTCTGGAAAAGGAAATATGGTATTACAATTTTTCTCAAAAAATCACAGATTAAATGATCAGTGTCGCAAAAATATTACAGATATCGTTATTGAATATTTACTTCTAAAAAAAATTCATGCAAGTCCCAAACTTCTGGAAAAAATAGCTGTGAATATAGTTAGTTATTTTACAACTGAAGTGAAGGTTTGTACCATATGGAAATCAAATATTTGTTAGGTACCTACAATATCTTAATTTATATAGGTACCTATTTAAAAATAATTATTGAATTACCTATTACCTTAGGTTTTGACTATATTATAATATTCTAACAGTACAAAGTTTGAATTTTCTATGAATATCTTTGATGATAACTAAAATTTTAATAAAATACAATCAATTTGCATTTGATTGTACTTTTAAGTATTACAATTATATTTAATCTATGATACCTACCATTGAATTGAATATATTATATAGTTACTTCTGTACTGGCTTTTTATAAGAAAGTTATACCTAATTTATTGTATTGTTGAATGAAAATTATATTTCATGATTTACTATTTATAGGACACATATTTTATGCCAGTGCCTAAAAAAAAGCCAAAAGGATCTTTGTACCAAAAGTATCACAATACAGTTTCAAAGTTACGCCGAAGTGAACTCTGGGTTGATTCTAAAAAAACTTTCACACGCATTCCAAAACAAAGTTCTGAACAAGAATACCAACAGGCAACCTATGGTGAATATTTAAAATTTTAAATTATTTATTAATATTATTGTATGCATATTATATTATAATTTAAAACAAAGTAATCAGTTAATAAATTAGGTATATTCGTTTTATTATTAGTTAAATTAATAACTACTTGCACCTAAATAAGTTATAATATATAATTTATTTGTTCATTTTAGATTTGGATACGATAATTAGCATCCAAAAATGGCTTCAGTTTAATGTAGAACCTTTAGATGACATTTTACTTAAGTGGAAAGAAACTGCTATTTATCGTAAACAATTTCTTGCTTTGAGCAGTACTACTATTGTTAACATTCTTGAAAATTGGCCAATGTACAAACAAACCTTTGGACATCAGTTGGTAAATATATTTTATTAAACGATATTTTTATAATAATGTATGGTCTTAAGGGCTGTAGCCCATAAGCGCAAAATTAAAGTTCCATAAGCGAAAAAAAAATACTTTTTTAACAAACCATAAGCGCAAATATATTTTCCAAAAATAAAGTGTATTTTACTAAAATAATATAATCAATTAATGATAAAAAAGTATAAAAATTTGAAAATTTTAATTAGATTTATAAGCAGTATAATATTATTTTCCAAAAATAAAATGTATTTTATTAAAATAATAATATAATCAATTAATGATAAAAAAATATAAAAATTTGAAATTTTAATTTCATTTATAAGCAGTATAATATTAAAATGAGTACCTTAATATTAAATTTGAAATTTGGAGCCCACTGTTTCAACTGACATTGATGTATTATTGAATTTTGAAAATACTCTTGTATATTAATTAAAAATTGTAACGGATACAATATTTTTTTTTGCGTTTTTATCCTACTTCTAAGGTACAAGAGCGCAAATTCATTCTGAACTTTTGGTCTATCGAAAAAAAAAAGGTGTTTTGCGCTTTCGGGTTTCACCGGTCTTTTTAATTGTTTTGTGTGAAATACATTGTTTACCTCATAAAGAATGAATTTAATAATTGACATTTAAAAACTGGTTTATGAAAGTTTTCAAATTTTTATTTCAGATTGATATTGATTTTGAATATTTACATCCAGGAAAAGGTGGATTGCTCTTTGATAAATGGGACTGTTTTGTTGAAAAAATTATACCATTAATGAAAATTAAAATAAAGGATGCAAACAGCTGAGATTTATTAGAACAATTAGAAAATATTCGTGATGAAAATCAAGGTACTAAATATTTAAGCTATATTGGTATTTGTTATTATTTTTTAATTGATGCGTGATATTTAAATTACAGATGTAAGGAATTTAATTATATTTGATTTAATGAATTCATTATTGGTTCCAACGTCCAAAACGTGTCACATAGACGAATTTAGTAATAAGAAAAGAGTTGTGAAGACTTCAATTGCTGATGGCCGTAAAACATTTTTGCTTCAAGTTGCATCTATGAATGATCTTCATTCACAAATTCAAATTGAAATTGATAATTGCTACAAAAATAGACAATCTTTGCAGCCGTTAATTTGTGTTGTGGGAGTAAGTGGTGTTTGGGCATCTAAAGAATATTTTGTTTATTATTTTGATACATTCTATAAGTTTTCTAATATTGTAAAAGCAGTTGATATATGTTTTAAAATTTTTCACACTTTTAATTTACAATACCCTTCACAATGTATATTAGTGTGGACATTTTTTCAAAAGTATATGTATGACATAGAAAATGCTACTGATGTGAAAAATCCTTCGCTCGAACTACTAATTTCTGATCTTAAATAATATTTTTACAAAGTCACTAAATTACTATGTATTTAACCTGTTTTATTTGTAAGAATAAATTTTCAAATTTAGATCCATATATATCCCATTTAAAATTATATCATTCCCTGACATCTTCAAGTATTTATAAATGTGGTATTACTCATTGCACTCAAACTTTTTCATCATTTAGGTCATTTTCCAAGCATGTTAAAAAAGAATTTAAACATACACCCATAGATATTGCTCCACCTTTAGAAATAAATAAAGACAATTCCTTACCAAATAATACATATTTGTCTAATAATTTCAAAGATGAAATTATAGACACAACTAATATACTGCCTATTGATGTTAATAATTACAACGTAGATTTAAATTCATTAAAAATGTCTGCCTTAAAATTTTCCGTCCAATATTATAGTAAATTCAATTTATCCAGAAAGGATGCATCAGAACTTCAAAATAATGTAACAAAAATGATCACATCTTCGATTTCTAAAGAAATTAACAATATACTAATTCATAATAATACATTAGATAAAGAAACTAAAAATGCATTTCAATCAATAGTGAATTTTTGTCATAATCCATTTGAAGGTATTGATTCAGAATATACATTTTTAAATAATTTGCAGAAGGATGATTACTATGAGAAACCTAATGTTATAACTTTGGATAATACTATAAGAAATGTTGTTTTACATAATGTGAACACTGTTGACGAAAACAAAACCAAAGCTGTAATCCTTCCTCTTAAATTTCAGTTTAGGAAATATTTTGAAGCACCAGGTGTGCTAGATTTATTTATTGAGAACCATAATTCTCTAAATTCAGAAACCGCCTTTACTAATTTTATTAATTGTCAACTTTGGAAAGACAAAATATTATTATTACAAAATAAAGAAGATTCGATTCTAATACCATATTTCCTATATTTTGACGATTTTGAGATTAATAATCCTCTTGGATCGCATGCTTCTTCTTTATTAGGTGTTTACTATTCTTTTCCATCAGCTCCAGATTGTTTAAGGTATAGTTTAAGTTCAATATTTGTTGCTGCTCTTTTTAATACCAAAGATGTCAAAAGAATTGGTAACAATAAGGCATTTTTTAAGTTAATTGAAGAGATAAATGAATTGGAAATTATTGGTATAAAAATTAATTTGCCAAAAAAAACCTTGAATATCAAGTTTATATTGGGATTAGTTGTCGGTGATAATCTTGGTATTAATTCAGTTTTAGGATTTTCAAGATCATTTTCATCTATTCACTTTTGTCGTTTTTGTGTAAATAATAAAAAAAAAACTCAAACAATGGCTATCGAAGATAAAAATTCACTTCGAAATAAAGTAAACTATAATGAACATGTTTCACAAAATGATTTAAAGCAGACCGGGATTTCTGAAAATTCAATATTTAATTCAATTAATTCTTTTCACGTTGTTGACAATTTTTCTGTTGATATTATGCATGATATTTACGAAGGAGTTGCTAATTATAATATGTGTCATTTAATTAATAATTTTATTAGATTAAAATATTTTACTTTAGAAACTTTAAATATCAGAAAAATAGGTTTCAATTATGGTGATTCTGAAGTAGGCAATATGTCTCCTCCTTTAAAGTTTGTTAAATCAGATAAGTTAAAAATAAATATGAGTTCTAGAGAAATGCAGACATTTTTACATTTCTTCCCTCTCTTGATTGGAGATTTAGTTCCAGAAAATGATAAATATTGGTTATTTTTAATTAATTTCATAGAATTAGTTGACTTGTTGTTATTACCTAAGTTTAATGATTCAAATCTAGAAAAGTTAAATGAATGTGTTGCATATCATAACAGTAAATACATACAATTATTCAATGACACATTAAAACCCAAACATCATTTACTAACTCACTACTGTAATATTATAAGGAAATCTGGACCTTTAAAATTTCTATGGTCTTACCGCTTTGAATCAAAACACAAACAACTTAAATCTTATTGTAAAAATATTACTTCCAGAGTAAATATTCCTCTTTCTTTATCAATGAAGTATTCAATCAATTTTGCTGAATTAATATTAAATTTTGAAATAAAAAAATGGTTTCCTTTAAGCGCAGAAACTCCAGTTTCTTTTTCTAAATATTTTTCTAAAATAAAAATGTTATTTCCACCAAATAATTTGCTGTTACTAAATTACTATAATTGTTATAATTCAATTTCTTATTGTCATACCATTTACAAAGCCAATCATATCCTAACAACTTTTTCAGAAAGTCATCATACTGTGTTGGCTTATAAATTAAAAGAAATTGTATGTTTAAATGATGATATTTTTTTTCTGTGTCAAAATTTAAAAATAGATTCTTACAAAAAACATTTAACAAGTTATGTCATAAGTCAATGTTTACCAAAAACTTATGCTTTAAAAAGTATTAAAGAATTTATGGGTCCTCCAATTCATTTGTATGAATTACCTACAAATGAGACAGTTATTAGATTGAAAAATTATTTTTAAGATTAATTTTGTAATTCTATAAATTGTATTTATAATTTTAATAACGGTTAAAATATAAAAATTATCATTAATATTGTTATTGTTTAAAGATTAATTTTTCTTTTTAGTTGTAAGTCATTAATTATTTTAAGTAAAATTAATACCTATATTTATAAAAATTATATTATTTTACTGTTTTCTATTACTATTGTATATAATACATGTTATCATGTTATATTATTTGTACTATCATGCTGTCTTTATTGTTTAATAAATAATGTATTTATTCATGTTGGTTTTACATATTTATATTTTTCATATATTCTTCAATTTGAAGACATAGATCATTTCAATTTCATTAAATTGTTACAACTGTTTACTAATTTTAAAGGAAATTTGCATAAAATGTATGAAAATTTTATTGGATATTAACAATAATATTCCTTTAACTTAATGTCTATACCTTATAAAGAAGGAAAATAATAGAATTATTTCATTGCTACAAATTCATTATTTTAAAGTTATAAATCTTCTAATCAAGGTATCATGTTTTAAAACAAAAGAAAATGGTATCATTAGATTTACTGTATCATTTCCATAATTTTAGTAAAATGGAAATCAAATTAATTCAATTTGTATTTAATTTAATGAAATTATAAATCATTGTTTTTATGAAACATTAATATTTAATTTAATGAATGAATATCATAGGCTCAAAATCATACCCGATTTTCATTAAAATAATATACGTTTTTCATTAAAAATATGATATATTTTTTTCAGTGTAGGTGAATTGCGTCCCTGTTATATTTTAATACTAGGTGAATTGCGTCCCTGTTATATTCTAATATTAGGTGTGTAACAAATACATAAAATATACTTTAGTTAATACATTAGTTGAAATATAATTTACAAATTAATTTTAAAAAATCCAATAAGTATAAACAATAAATTTTCATACTTAATTATTAATAACATTTGTAGGTCAATTATTTAATTATTCGTCAATTATTTATGTAAAAAATAGTAAAATTATTATAAAAGTATATTAAACTGAGAAAATTTTAAATGAAACGGCTTTGACGTATTCAAATCTGGTCAGTAATTTATTATTATATTCAATCATTTTTTCTCCAATATAATTTTCTTTTTCGATAATTTGACGTGATTTTCTTTGTCTATTACTACGTATTTTTATGTATGTTTCGGATTGAATATTTTTTACAACATCAATTAAATTGTAAATATTTGGACGACTAGAGATAAATAGATTATTTAATTTAGAGTGGAACGCCTCACAACTGTTGGTTGTCCGATTTGTTGTTGGTATAAATTCAGCCCAGAGATTTGGTGGAAAACTTGCATCTTTTGTAATGTAAGTTTTAAATATGTAATCTATTTTCTAACATTTCAAAAAGTATCGGGGACGCAATTCACCTATTCAGAAAAAATATCGAGGACGCTATTCACCTATCTGTGTATTAACATTTTTTTTTTTGAGGACGCAATTCACCGAACCCGGGCTCGATCACTACAACGCCGTTTACTCGAGTTGTGCGTACATCACATTTATAATGTGTAGTGTGTACACACAGTGGCGTGGCGAACGATAATTCCAGAGGCAATTGCCTCTGAGATTTTTTTTAAATAAGGGGAGGGTGTATTAAATAGGGGGTTAAATAGGGGCATATTTGTAACTTGCCTCTAAACATTTTCCAGTTCGCCTCGCCACTGTGTACACACGTGCCTCGTCGTTAGCGAAAACTCCCGGCACCCAAACACGAGATTATGTTTGCCGACACGTCGCGATAACGATATATCGCGGGTATCGTTTGATTGTGATTTGCGTTTTTTTTTCGCGTATTAAAAAATATGTAAATAAACAAACGATCGATTTTACCGCACACAGTTCACCTGAATCAATTCGAAATCCCGGGTGCTCGTCAATAGACGGGGTTTCCTCGCCCGACCGTATGGTCGTCATGTCGGATATGTTTTAATTTCGCTATCGCGTTTTAATGCGGGGAGACAAAAAAAAAAAAAAACAAAAAACGCACATAAATATTTGTGACGTGTAGGTATTATTTTTCGTTTTTTTTTTCCGAATAAAATAAAGCGCTATACATAAACTGTTAATTATCACGCGTGACGCACACGACGAATCGTGGAAGTCGTCAAACGAACGAGATAACGTCAAACAGAACTACACTTTACACTACCACCGTGTGTTTGTAACAACGCGATGGAAAAAAAAAATTAAAAAAAAAAAAAGAGAGAACCACGTCACCAAAATGAAAACCGACGAAACTGACCGTGACCGCCGCCGTTGGCACTCGTCCGGAGCGTTTTTCGTCGGTTCACTCACTCGCCCGTCTGGTCCGCGATAGGTCGCCTTTTACGCGGTCCACGCTCGAGCTATTGGCGTACGCTAATCGACGTTAAAACTATTATCGTCGCCGTCCATTGTCGTCGACGTTTTTATAGTATTTTACACGCCACTCGACATCAGTGTGTAATCAAAACAGAACGACGGATTTGGCGCGACGCGCTACGGTCGGTCCGATACGTTTCAACGACGGCGAGCTACGAACCTGCACATGTGACGTAATTTATTCTTAATTCGCTATACGACACATTAGTGTGCGTGTGTGTGGGCCAAATCGAGACGCTATTTCACACGAGTCTCGTCGCCGAAATCGTTTCCCGTCGATCTGTAGACGTACGAAAAGTGATAGATTATAATATACGAGTGTGTGTGCGTGCTTGTGCGTGCGTGCTTGTGCGTGCGTGCTTGTGCGTGCGTGCGTGCGTGTGTGTGCGTGCGTGCGTGCGTGCGTGCGTGTGTGTGTGTGTGTGTGTGTGTGTGTGTGTGTGTGTGTGTGTGTGTGTGTGTGTGTGTGTGTGTGTGTGTGTGTGTGTGTGTTTGCAGGGTCTTACCGGGAATCGACAAATAAAGGGCCTCGTCTGTAGATAAATTTACCATCAACAATAAAATTTTGAATTAATTTATAATATAAATTAGATGCTAATACTATTAAATAATTTTATACTTATACAATATATTATGTATATTTATTGTATTATTATGCATTTTCCTTAACACGGACCACAGTGTTTTCAATTATAAAAACAATACATTTTGAATAATAAATACAATATAGAATGTTGTATGATAATATTGAGTACTTATTCCAAGGAAGAAGGTTGCCTATTTGGCAATTATTAAATCATGAATATAAATTAAAATACATATTACAATGCGCCTACATCATACTCGTATTAACATCACCACAACTACATATAATATAACTCTCTTACAATACAATAATGGTACCCGAAAAAGGAGGCCTCATACAGATAGGGACTCACTGGGTACTGTCAGTCAATAGTATAGACCAGTCCGACCCTGTGTGTGCGTGTGTGTGTTCGGGTTCGAATAAGAACGAAACTACTGCGTCACGCCCACTGCGCTAGAAAACAGGTAGGCGAATCGGATTTAGTAGTTTCATATGTATCAACGACGTCGTTCGCGCGTACAGTCAAAGCTTGTTAGGGATACGGAGACACGTCGTCGGTACGAATTCATCCACGGTTTCCGCGCGTAGTCTGATATCATTATTTGTATAGGCGCGCGACGTGTGTGCATTACTCTTAACCGAATTCTGTCCGCAGCGATAATCCTTTGTTTTGTCGAGTAAGAAGTATTCGACCCCTGCGTCGATACGTTCGCATTCGATTTAAATAAAAAATAAAAAATAAAAAAACTACGCCACTAGAACAATGCTGTAACGCTCTGTCCGTGTCCACCGGTGCGTGCGAACTGCACAAGCCGTTTTGTTTGTATCTGTTACGTTTCCACTGAGCACTGTATAGTGTATCAATGAAAATATCGAATTTCAAAATCTTTTCGATAGATTTACAACGTGTAAAATATATCAACGTGCAATAATTTAATAAACTAATGTCTCAACGCGATTTCGTATCATGAATATTCATAGCTTTTTAGTCATAATTGAAAATAATTAAAAAAAAAAAACAAAAACAGTACCTACTTCCATGTTGACCTTAATACTGCCAGCACCTCGAGCCATAGCTCTTTTAGTCCCCGTAGTGTTAATCCGGACCCGCCGGACTCTTTTGGAATAACCACTGCCGTCACGAAAGAAGAGTTAAGTATAAAGTAACAGATATTTTATTATTCACGCTGACAGCTCGATGAATTATTCAAGGATATCGATCGCCGAAAAAATTGGTTTTACTGGCAAACGTTCAAATAAATTGTCGTTAAATGTTTAGACGTTCTAAATGTTTTAAAAATCTTATATATATATATTTAAATAATTAAAAACAATCTCGTAGAGACGACCGTCGTCTAAATTATGGCATCTCTCCGAACGAGTATAAAATAAATTTACAGATAAATACGACTCTTGATCGACAACGAAACGCAACGACTTGGAGTTTAAACGATTAATCTTTGCGCACGTATTTATATATATATATATATATATAGATTCCATGTGGTTATACGACCTCGTCAGAGCACAGTGCGTCGTCCAATATTTATATTAAATCGCTTCGAAAAGTTTTGTGCTACGTGAGTGGATTTCTCGTGCCGTTAAGTTAATAATTTTGGTTAGTTTTTGAAAATCATTATCGATCCCGTTCGACATGTACCGTTAAAGCGTGTTGTACGTGTGTGTTATAAATTATAATCAAGATCGATTCGTCAAGGTTATTAATCAGTACTGACGTACGCCGCTTTGTTCAACGTACACCGGACGATTAGGGTGGCGGAAATCCTCCGAAAATCATCCCCGAGCCGTGGATGTAAATTAAATACACAGGGTGGTTGTTATCAAAGTGACGAGATGAGCATTGCGGTATTTTTATAGTAAAATATCAAAAAAAATATATATATATAATTATAATAAATCGAAATTCCCGATCGAGTCGAAGAAACCAACTACGATATATCGCGTGAAATTATAGAGTTCCACGAGCCGGTGCCACGACCGTTTAAAAAATCAAAAGTCGACTCCCTACTATGTACGATATTACGATACTATTGTAATCTGCGTGTCATACGATAGCCGGAAAGGTCGATACGCGTGCGTGTGGGATTCGTGTAAGACACGAGACGCTCGATTCCGGGCGAATCGCTGGGAAAACGATGAATTATTCAAAACGTCTAGAGCCGACGATTTCAACTCGCGTTAAGACTCACACACGTGGGGATCACCCTGTATTTACACAGTCGGAGCGGCTACCACTAAATAGAAGCGACGCGCCGGGCGAGGCATATTAAACGGCGACGTAATTTAATACGTTGTACACACCCACACCCACACACACACACACACACACACACAAACATATATTTTAATACTTACGCGTCGAAATACGTTCAACACACGGGAATTTCGACGTTGGGCCGCGGCATAGTAATATCAGCGTCGTCGGCGGCGCGCGCGTGTTCGAGAATATATAGTGTTTCACGTTCAAAATTGGTTTTCGGATATTGCGATACGTTTTTATTTCGAATTCCCTCCACCTCGTCCGAACCCCGGTCCCGTAATCGCGGTTTATTGTTTTTTTTTTTTTTTTTTGTTTCCCTCGACTCCGACCAGTCCTCGCGCTTTATTGATTAAATTATTTTAATAATATCGTGCCGGACGAACGGGCCGTGTGCACGCGATGTGAACACCTGACGGCCGCCGCGACCTGCAAACGAGCTCGCGACCGACGTGACCGCTATAATACAACACGGTAGTGACGACGACGATCACATCGATCCGGTCGGCCTACCTTTTTCGCACGAGCGAATCGGTATCGTCTCGACCCGAGATCCAATGACGATTCGAAAGAACCCGACGCCCTGTTCGACTCTAAACGCTGAGACGGCAGCTCGAGAGGAGCTCAAAGGCACGATTCGGGGGTGCTTGGGGGAGCTAAGCACCCCCAGATTTAAAATTAACACACCCGAATTCGTTTTGATCAGTTAGAAAAATATTCCGGTATTTACTTCGGCACCCATACGTTTTGAAATGTTTTTGTCTGTTTGAATTTTTTTCACTACCTACAAATTTACAAATAAGTACTTACAATATAACTATTAGTGTTGATAACTCGGTAAAAATGTATTCGACTATACCGTGGTAACATAAAACGAATTCATTTTCATTGCTCAGTTATAAGTGTTGCAGATAAAAACCACTTAAAAAACGTGATGATTGATCAACCGACGCTATCGTAATCCTTAATATTTTTTAGTTTTTTACCGTGATTTTTACACAAAAATCACATTTTCGTGTTGTATATCCGTGATGGCGTGTGACACGACACACGTCCAGCTATAATGGATTACCTGACCTTTTATGTATTGTATTTAATATTGATTTTACAAAAATCAAATAATCAATAACTATGTTTGATGATGGTACAATGAATGATTTATATGTGTGTTGACATCTGTATAATATGATTAAAAATGTATAAAATGGAGTGAAGGAGGGCGAAAGCCTCCATGGATCGTGTATAAAAATGAAATTCTAGTACCCCCCAGACGATTTTACCCGAATCGCGCCCGTGGAGGAACTTGGGTTTAACCAATTTATGATATTGTAAGTTTTAGCAGTTTTTTTCAAAACACGACCACCGCTGTGCATTGTTATTGTTACGCCTATATCGTACCGCTCTACTTCTGTTGTACCGTATAATTTCTTCCGTTTCGATGAATATTTATCACTCTATCGGACACGCGCACACCACGCACGCACTCGCTTCGTGGCGGGTAAAACACGACCGAAATCTAAATTTATGAAATTTAACTCGGAAACGATTTTTTCAATATTATCATGTCGATACGTCTCTCGAGATAGGAGCGTTTAAAATAATAATTAACTTGCCGTCGACCGTCTTTAAATTACGTGTCGTGATAACATTGGATACCGTCGCGAATCGCGTCGTCGTCGGTATTTCGCTTTATTCCGTTACGCGTTCGGTGAAAACATATCCGTACACGAAAGTTGTACGAAATACACGGGGATGGCCCGGCTCGGTGGTAAGATGCCGCCGATTAAATCTTTCACGCACGAAGTTTTGAGAATAATATTGATGACCTTTATTGCACAGGCATACAAATTTTTGTGTTTTTTTTTTCATTTTTTTGTGACTGCTTTATATTTAAACATATGACATTTGGTCTTTTTTTTTCGTCAAGATGATTCGATCCTCAATAGACAAAAATGCGCAAGCGGTATTTAGACATAATATCATGTTCTTTTGCCGATTGATGCGCTTCACATATTCCTATCTACGGTTTAAGTTTCAACTTGATTAACTCAATACATTATTTTTTACAAGCGTTTAAAATTGGATTTCTACGGTGGAATTTCGTAATGGACCAGATCGCTTTGAATTAAGCGCATGGCGTATTAAAATGTGTTTATCCACCAAACGTTTGGAAACACACGAAATGGAAAATAATTCGAATTCCGAAGCTTTATTACTTTCCATCAGTCGTGCATGTACATGTGTTCATTTATATGGGAAAAAATAAAATACATATTACGTATTTGACTTCTGAATGTTTAAGTTTTAAATTTAAATAAGAATTATGTGATATTGCATTTTTAATACATCTTAATGCGGTGTACCTTTTGTTCAAACGAATAGAATTACAAATCAATCAAAAAATTTAATTTCTCGAAATAGAAATAGTGATGGATTCGATTTTCGTAATAATGTAATTGAATCTGAACGTAGAAAGTATGCGATTATTGTGTGCTGTAAAAACGCACAAAAGCAATATTCGTTCGTGTGGCTACGGAATACTGACGTGATGATAACTGATATTTATGTTCAATAATTTGCCATAGACACTCCGGTTTGTTGGCAACCGTGGGGCAGCCTCTATGTCTATAATAATAATTGTGATAATAATAATTACGAGAAGAAATACTCGTCTAGTTGTATAATATTATCGGTTTTCAAACGTGTTGATATGCTGTTTCGACCCTGTGAAATGCGAATTTCGGAAAACTTTTTTTCGATGCACTTATTTATGGTAAAAATCACATCTCCTTAACGTTCTAAACGAATCGGCTCGGTAGTGTTGGCTTTACGTCGATCGATCAATCCGGATGAATTCGACTACATTTATACCTACAGATAAACGTGATATGAGTTGAGATCTAGGAACCCTATGGCAGCATCGTCGGTGCACAACGTGTTTCTATAACGACACGCGATCAATACGGAAAGCTGTATTGCGCCCCAGGGAAACTATCATCGTATTATGATTAGATATATCGTTATAAAAATAATGTCAACTGCAGTAATGACGCGTGCGTATTAGATCGTACAATCTACTCGATACATATCTATAGTATAGTGTACAAGAGTGTAATTAAAAAGGAGTGCCCACGGGGTCCGTGCCTTCCCCGCATTCACCGTATAAAACAGGGGTGGCGAACGTTTTCCGAGTCGAGTGTCAAAATATTCCAAACGATGTTTTCTAAAACTGTTCGCGTGCCTCCACCCCCTCCCACACACACAAAAAGAAAGTTTAATGAAGTCAATTTGTGTAGGTTATTTTACAAATTATTATACATGATATTCTTAAATCAGATGTCAATATTGAATATTCGTCAGAAAAATGTAAATATTTAATTATATTTTAATGTGAACTTTTGTTACTTTTTTTTTATGTAAACAATTTTATAACAGAATATCTAAATTTGTAATTTTGGTAAAACATGTAGTTTTATTGGTCGAAATTGTTTATGCTTCGACTTAAAAAAATTCACTGCACATAATAAACTTTCAAGAAAAAATGAAAAAAATAAAATAAAAGTAAACGAATTGCATGACTTCCGACATTTAGATGTCTGCGTTTTTCACCACTTTTCCATGTAGACGATTTATTTGTATTTGTGGTATTAGTAAAGCATAAATGTCTAAAGGAATATAATTATAATTAAAATCTGAAAAAATTGTTTAATCGTATTTATTTTAACTACGATTTCTTAAACAATATGATTCAAATTTTTATTTTTATCAAAATTTCACTAAATTAAATTTTTTCCACGTGCCATTGAAATTTCGCCAACGTGCCACTTTTGGCACGCGTGCCATAGGTTCGCCACCCCTGGTATAAAACCTCCATAGGCCCTCTAACTTTTCATGCACGGGCTTAATATACACCCTGAAATAATTGTAAAACCTGAAGAAGTAGTTGATACATAATATGATAATAAACCCCCCAGACGCCTTCAGTTATTATAACTGTCAAAATCGTAATTGAAAATATGTTTTATGATACGTTTTTCTAATAAAATGTTATGTTTCTATCAGGCAATTGTATTTTTATCATTTGGTTATAACTTATAACTAATGAAAACTTTTCGAGAGGGAAAATGTAAGATAAGTATAGTTACAACTGTGTATGATTTGAACTATTTGTTCGTGCCCCCCTCCCCATAAGACATTTATAAATTCGCCCCTGGTAGTTTACCACGATTCGAGAGATCGTGAAAATAATCACCGTAAATCCGAAACGACGGAATATGTTTTCAATTTAAAATAGACGCGATTTTTTTTATGTTCACGACTAGGGAATTACGATGTCGTTCGCTCGCGTATTTACTACGCAGATAACAAACGTGTATACACAAGGAATAAATCGCGACGCACTGTGTGTTGAATATGTTTTTGAAATAAAAGAAACGAAAAACGCCCAAGTAAACAAAAATATAATAAATTACCGACGGCAAATCCTAATAAAGGAAATATTATAATTCACAACTGTCCAGTAATACGATGTGAGTGTAACGTGGTATCACTTATTATAGTCCGGCGTATTTTCCGTTTTACGACCCGTATCGAATCAGATCCTTACACGCGCGCGTGTGTGTGTGTGTGAAGAAGGATTTTGTGGTACACAGGTGAAATTATGAAAAGGGATTTATACTTGCGTGAAGGCGGGTAAACCTTTCTAAGGTCGGACACGAATAAATAACTACACACATACACACACACACACCACACGTGTAACTGACGTGAAGAAATAATCCGAATGAGTGATCTCGCACATTGTCGAGGAGACGACGTGTGCAGGCGTGTGTGCACGTGTTATATTATTAAGAGGGGAGGAAAAAACGTGTGTGCGTGCGGTTTATTTTCCGGGAAAGCAGAGGAAAAAGGACTAAAAGGGCTCGCGTAATTTAGCAACACGTTTCGAGAACACTTACCGTCTCGTACCACCGCGCGGCCGGCGACGTATAATACAGTTTTCTTTTCTATTTTTTTTTTTTTGTTTTTTTTTTTTAAGTCGCATTGCTGGAGTACTAGATGAACGGCAGGCTGCGTACAGTAAGAGGTGTAATATATATATATATATATATATATATATATATATATATATATATATATTATATAGCTGCGACACGACGATCCACTAAACGTAAAACGACGGGCGAACGCGTATGGAGACATCATAAAGGGAACTTTAATTTTCTGTATTTTTTTATCACTCTGCCCATAAACTTTAAACGGTTAAAAATAAAATGTTTTTTTTCTTTATCACTGTTATTGTTACTATTATTATTATTATTATTATTTTTTTTTTCTCACAATATAGTTTTTAATATATTTTTACGTTGAAACGAAAAAAAAACAAACAAAAATCGACGGAACGAGGTCTATGCAGTACAAAGTAAATTCCGGGGAAAACTTTATCACCAATAATGTATTTCGTGAGGATGCATACATTGACGAGTAATTGTTACAACAATATATTTTCATATTATTTATTACGACACGTTTACGTGTCACTTATTATTATGGACATAAACACAAATTACGGGCGTCAAAGTCGTTAAAATTTCGCTTACCCGACGAACTGCGCTTATTGGCGACCCGCTGCAATCGTAAGAGTCTCGGATGAGAAACAATAAATTCTTAAAACGTTCGGAATTTAATTCAGCTACAGGTAGAACGAACGGATAATTTCTCAGAATGTTCTCACATCCTAGTCCGAATGACAATGTCACCTACACACATTTTTCCTAGAATTGTTTTAAAAGCCTATTAAAAGTACCGTCACATTAAATATTTAGCTTTTCTGAAAGGCAACACTGATGGCGTTATACAATATCCCAGAGTACTCGGAATATCTAAATTCGATGCGAAGAGCTTCATCAATATACTGTGTTGGCGCCGATAACGGGTCGAGCGCATAGGACCAACGGCCGCCTAAATTAAAATAATTATGTTTCACAGTCAATGTCCAGTCGGCCACACGCACACACACACACACACACGCACAAACATCATAGTTTTAAGTCAATTGTTGTTATCATGAATTATATAACCGTTTTATAATATTTAAATTTGTCGATAATTTTCTCGTTCCTATGCTGTCTATCTCCAATCGTCGTAGTGTATAGACCAACCTTTGTGAATTATTTTTGTTTGAATTTTTTATTGTATATCAAATTGTCATTTTATTTCGTTATATGCGCGCTAATCGCCGTCGTCCTTTGATTATCATAATATTATTGTATTCACACCGCGTGTGCGAATCACCGCGTTAAGTGCAGTTTATATTGATTTTTATTATTTAGGCTCTAATAGCCATTTTATTTATTTTCATTATTATTATTATACGTATACGTGCGCGAATCGCCGTATTAGTATTATTGTATTAATCTTTAATTATACGCGTGTGCGAATCACCGCAAGCATTGTGTACATTTTTATATTTCTGTGTGTGTTAAATTAGTTTATCAGTGTGTGTGTGTGTGTGTGTGTGTGTGTGTGTGTGTGTGTGTGTGTGTGTGTGTGTGTGTGTGTTATTATTTAATTATTTTATACAGGCTCTAGGTAGCGGCTGGCCAGTCTGCGCACCGACAAAAATTGTGAGTTTTATTATTTTATGTATCCGTATTTATAATTATTATAGTTGTGCCAAAGGGGCAATTCGTTATTATTGATTACTGTTGGGCCAGAAGGGCCGATATTTATTATTATTTTATTTTTATACTTTTGTGTTGCTGTGAATTATATTTTTGTGTCTTATATTAATTATTCTTATTAAAACAGCAACACCAGTTACCATCTTAAATTGTATTACCATTTTTTATATTGTTTTGTAGTTACCTTTTTCCATAGCTTTAAGTACACACACACACACGAATACACACTTACACACACCACCACAGTACATAGTCGGACAGTATTTGCGCGGCGATCCCAACCACTGCTGTCCGATCTATTCACACACATACACACAACACACGAGTGTGGCCGACTAATTCGGCGGTAAAGCGCAACACGCAATTAGCTGGTGTCCGGGTTGCGCGTAACAATATTTTATGCACCCGGCCCGTACATACTGAGTGTCTCACGGCGATGTACAACAGTGTTATTTAAACTTGGACAAAACGTACTATTTTATTTTTCTCTCGTATACAATTTAAAACAATAATGCCGCTATATTTTGTATTATTAAAAATTGTATAACTTTTTTAATATTTTTTATCTTTTTTTTTTTTAACGGTAACTACTGTTTAAAACATATTTATATTTTGAAAGAGAATACATTTTTGAAAGTTTAGACGTTCAAATTGTTATCATTGGACGAATTAATTAAAAAAATATATAACAAATGTATAAACAGTTTAGAACAACAACAAAAAGAAGAGGCCGAGATACTCAGAAAAAACGTAGGTACTCCTTTTACTTCGCTACGCTTAATGTTACACGTTTATAATTCGTAACTATTGGTCCGATAATTTATATTTAATAAACTACCGAAATTCCCCAAAAATATTCTCTTTTACATTATTACAAAAAAAGATAGAGATTAAGGTTGAGAAAAATTAACTTGATGTTAATTTATATTTAAAATGACGTATAATTAGTTGTACTGTATATATTTATTTGTAATTAATTTACTTAGTTCGATATTCATGTATATTTAAAATGACATATCACCTATTCAATTAGTATGTAGTAACAACTAGATTTAATTTAGATAATTGTACACTACCGACCATTTTATACTCATTAATGGGCATCTTGCCTGTCCTAATAAATAATAAATAAATAAATAAATAAATAAAAAACTAAAAACTTAAGAAATTGCGTAGACAAGAGTTATGAAAAAAATTCCGATCTATACGCAAAATTAATGATAAAGTATTGTGTGAATTCGTGTTGGCTTCCCCGTATGTTATGGAAATAAGTGCTACGTGAATAATTTGACACGTTATTATCATAATATCTTGTGAATTCATACTTGGAATACTTGGGTATGTTTACGAATAATTATTACGAATCAATAAAACGACTGCGATAAAAACTCGTCACGCACGGCAATTTATGATGAACAGATATTTTTCGATTGATTTTTAAACTTTACATAGGTTCATGACTTAACGGAATCAGGTGTTTACGGATTGCGATCGGTCAAAACGACATGTCGAAAAATTACATAGATTCCGATTATACTTAAGACACGATCACACCCACCCTAAAGCAGGGGCATGCTTTTATTCAACGTTTTATTGTCACGTGGGGATTTATTTTTGAAAACGAATAAAATATTTATAAACAATCCATTTTTTTTTTTTATATATATAAAGCAAAGACACAATGCGTTACTATATGGTATATTAAAAGGAATAAATATTTATGTAAATAGCATATTGACTAAAAATGAAGTTGATACTATGCATATCACTTAAAAGTATTTTATAAACAAAAAAAAAAAACAAAAAATATTCAAGATACCTAAAACAAATGCTGACTTGTAAAAAAAAAAATATTTAAACTTCAAGTTATATCTCAAGGGCGATGTATAAACGCTTTCACTACGTTAGAATTCGTTTCCATTCGTTTTCCTTGGATTATTTCTCGAAGCTGCGTCACTAGGCGCTCGAGGATAAATATGATCAATTCCAGTTTTAACAACTGTTTTTTAATAAATGAAAATCGATTCGAGGTTATTATACTTACCACCATTTGAATACCAAAATAAATTCAAAAGCTGGATTTTGAAAAAAAGTGTTTAATTTTTGATAGCGGTCTACTAGACCTAGGGCCTAAAGTGGCTCTTAAAGGGTTTTAAATAAATTAGCGAGAGGCATACGTTTTCAAGAAAACATGCCACAAATTGGCCCGCGTACGATAACGCGTCTTTGGATTTCCCTACAATTTCCGAAAAAGAAGCGAAATCTGCGAGACGCATAAACACAATAAGAACTACCGTAACGTCTTTCCTATATAGCGCAGGTGCCGGACCTATGGCACGCGTGCCCAAAGTGGCGCGTTTGCCGAATTTTAATGGCACGTTGAAAAAATTGGATCTATCAAAATTATTATGAAATTGTAGCTACTAAAATAAACTATGTGGAAAAATGTTTTTTTTTTTTTTTTTATGTAGGATTATATTCGTTTAGATGTGTGTGCTTGACTTATATTATCACATAAATACATAAACCGTCTACGGAGAAATGTGGTGTAAAACGCAGACACCGAAATGTTTGAAGCCTGGCGTTTGTTTTCAAATATGCGTGTTCAATACGTTGTGTGAAGGTGGTTCATTCCGTAATTTCAATTTTTTGCGACTAATCTCGAACATCGATTCTGTGTTATAAATTCGATCAAGTCGAAGTAGAGAAATACTCTGACCCATAAAACTATACTTAAAACTAAACTTATTCACCCAAAATTAGGAGACTAATTTCAACGTATATTATGTGTAATTTAAGTGTATTATATCATACGTGATTTATAAAATAAAAACAAACATTTAATCGGTTAAGCTTTTTTTTTTTTTTGCGCGGGTGTGGGGCACGCGAACAGTTCTTGAAAACGTTGACACTCGACCCAGAAAAGGTTAGGCTATGCAGTGACGACGTCCGAACGTTTTCGTCGGGTTCAGAGCGTGTTCATTCACTCCCCGAATCACGTGACGCGGTTCGTCGACCTTCTCCCGGCCGGACAGTAACCCGTTGTCCCTCACTCGGAGTGACGCCGAACCCGCTACGTCCACGACACCGGTGTTTTCCCTGCGAACAAAACGACTCCGTCGTCGATAACTCGAGTCACGTCACCGACGTTTCATAATCCGCACCCCGGTCCCGGTGCAAAAGCCGTCCGGTTTTCCCGGGATCTCACGAGTCGTACGTAGAATAAACACACGGGACAACGTGTGTTGTTGTTTTTCTTAGCGGTTCGATTTGAAAAAAAAAATGTATAGGGTCAAGTGGGGTGATTAGAAACAATGTTTTTAAATTTCAATTGTTTTATGTAATTATTAGTGATTGTAATAGTTTTTGGAAATTTCTAAATTAAAATCTAATTAGAACACTTTCAGTCATGAGAATTTTGAAGTTCAAAGTTTATCATACTTACTTTTTTTCACAAAAATGTCCATTTTCATTTGCCTCGTCAAAATATAACAAAACATATTTTTTGGGGTAAATGGAAATAAACAAATTGGTCTGTGTGTTATATGTAGAAAAGACCTCTGGGGCATTTGAAAATGTTTGTGGTTAGCATTGATTTTGTATCACTTGAATGCATAAGGTATGAATATTTTCATTTGTCCCACATTTCACAATGGCAAATGGGAATTTCATCAATTTTTTAGTATTATAGAATTGGGGTAAATGAAAATAACTGAAAATTGGAAAATTGACAATGCTGTTTTGAAATGAACTTTTTCTTTTACATAACCTCAAATATTACATTCGATATCATAAACCACTGTCTGTGGACTTTTATATGTTGGTTTTATATGATCGGGTATACGTTATCACCACTAATTGATAAGAAATTAAAATCGTTTCTAATTGCCCCTATTTTCATTTACCCCACCTTACTCTATACGCTCTCGACATTCACAGCGACTGGATCGACTGGAAATAAAACAAGATTATCGATTTACGTGTATGAAAAGAGTGTTTACGAATCAACGGAGAGACTATAATAAAACACGTACTCGAGTATAATACGGTATAATCTCGTTCGCTACAAAATCGTTGGTTACGAACGTAATATTGAATGAAAATGAAAACGAGACCGGCGGGAGCGATTTCGCCAAAAATATTTCATAGTGAGGTAAATCATAAAATGTTTTAACGTTAAAAACGAACTCGGTAACCTTACCGAGGACGCTTGATGAGAATACGTCAAAATGAGAAGAAATATAGTTGGAATATCATGCAATACCATATGGTGTTTACCGAGCGTATTTGTTTTATGTATTTGTTTTATACTTCCAGAAGACATTTTCGATCGGAGCTAACGTTTTAAACGCCGAGTTCAAACGAAATCCGAAAAATCAATACGATATAAAAACGAAAGACCACGAAACCGCACGTTGTTTCGTCGGTTAAGTAAATTTTAAAATAACGATATTACGATGCCTAATTACTACGTGAAAATCATCTCGAGCGTTTCATCTCGATGTTTATGAAAACAATATTTGTAAATCTAAAGAAAAACGCACTTATACGATTCCGAAAAATATAAATAAGCTTAAAAGTAATATAAAGAGAAGGTATTTGAAAATAAGGATAAGTAGAGAATCCCGGTTAAAAAAAGGACGTATACTTCTTTCCACGGACACGATAATGGTGATGAGTGTATTGAATTTTAAAGAAATGATAAATAATTTCTCTCGTTGAACGATTTTGAGGAGAGATTCAGTATAAAAATATACCGTACGTATGTTTGACCGTTTTTAGTCTAATTATCGGCTGGTTTTTTTTTTTAAAGCAGTTTTTAAGTTTTCTTGTTTGACAAAAAAGACATTTTTCTTAACCAAAAGATTCAAAACACGGTGCACTATTTAAAGGAGAAAATCGATGTAAAAACTGTTGATTCCGTAAAAACCATAAGATAATTATTTATTTAAACGCTTCTAATATATATATATATATATATATTTTTTTTTTTTTTTTTTTTTTTTCTAAGCATTATAGACCATTTAGGCCCTTTGCTGCCAATATCAAATTCTTCCACTCTTCTCTATTATATGCATGCATTAGGTCTCCATGCCAATCTGGTCTTAACTCCTGGATATCTCTTTTGACTACATCTATCCAACGCTGCTTCGGTCTGCCGCGAGGTCTTTTCCTGTTCAAGTTGTTAACAAGTACCTTCTTGACAATACTATTATCCGCTCTCCAAACGTGACCAGCCCACTCCAGTCTAGTGCCTTTTACAAATTGTACTATACTTCCTTTTCCATATAATTGTTGTATTTGTTCGTTTGACCTTCTCTCCCACACTTGGGTATCAGGATTATATTCGGGACCATAGATTTTTCTTAGCACCTTCCTTTCAAATATATTAAGTTTATTCTCATCTCCTGCTGTTGTAGCCCAAGTACAGCATGCATAAGTCACAATTGGTCTGAGGTACGTAGTATATAGCTTCTCTTTATTTTTCCTAGATAATAATTTTGACCTAAACAGATGTGACATACCAAAGTAACATCCATTCCCAGCTTTTAAACAGAGTTTTATTTCATTATGCATACAGTTTCTATTATTTATGTTGACTCCGAGATATTTGAAGTCATGTACTTGTTGAAATGATATCCCACCGACTTCCAGGTCTGAATCATCCTCATTATCTCGTGCTTCTCTTGTCATGAACATATATTTGGTCTTCCCCTGGTTTATAGACAACCCTATATGTTTGCATACTTCCATTAGATCTGACATACTGTTTACGGTATCTTGCTTCGTATCACCTAAAATTATTATATCATCCGCATATGCTAGTATGGTATGGTTCTCATTTAATTCCATTATCTGTCGTCGTGGCATTCTCCTTAACACACTTTCTAACGCTAAGTTAAATAATACAGGAGACAGTGCATCACCCTGTCTTAGTCCTTTACCAACTTCAAAAGGGTCTGATAGCTCTCCTTGTACCCGAACCATACATTTTGTATTACTGTTCCATAATTTTATTAAGTTAACTATTTTATTTGGAATACCTAGAGTTGTTAAGTTTTTCCATAGTTTATTCCGAATTATACTATCGTATGCTTGCTTGAAGTCTACAAATACTAGATGGATATTTTTATTATATTCGTAATGTTTGCTTAGTATTTGTCGTAATGTGAATATGTGATCTATCGTTGACTTCCCCTTCCTAAATCCACACTGGTAGTCTCCAATCATTTGCTCCGATACATCTTGTATTCTTCGTAGGATACATATAGACAGGACCTTATACCCAACATCTAGGAGGGATATACCTCTATAATTTTCTATGCATTTGGGATCACCTTTTTTAAATATTGGACAGATAACTGATGTTCTCCAATCAGTTGGAATTTCTTCTTTACGCCATATCATAGATATAAGATTAAATATCCCATCTGTTAGGCTTGTGCCTCCAGACTTTAGTAATTCTGCGCAGATTCGGTCCTCTCCAGCAGATCTCTCCAATCATTTTCCTTTTTGCCCACATATCTTCTGTTTTGATACATTATATTTATGTGTGTGTGTGTGTGTGTGTGTCTAGTTCGCGATAAAATCGTAATGGGTGTGTATGATTAAATGATACGGTTACTTGTAAATCTCAAAAAAGTCATGGCCTGTCCGCACGTACGATTCGTCAGAGTAGCGGCCGAACTCCGATCGAAAATCAGCTTAGGAAAATATGAAATTAAGTTTCGTCCAAAACGAGTCGAGAGAAAACTACAAGAGAAAGTACATAACACGTATGAGATACGTATTTTCGCGTGCAAACAAAAAACATGTAACACGTACAACGCCACAAATTCGAAAATCTCTCTCATACCTTGAGTTTTGCATCGATTAACGTTTTAAGACCACTAAAAATTACTAATAAAAATATTTATTGACAAAAAAAAGTATAGATTTCATTCAATTTCATAAATAGACCATCCAAACTACATTTTGAGGGTAGTTAATGAATATAAAGTTTACTTATAATTTTAGATTTCTATAAATAAATAAACTTTCATAACATACATTTTACTCTATTTTGAATGTCTATATGATTAAGTTGCTGTATTATAATGTTGCTGAATCACCCTATACATGTTAAAAGGATTCATAAGTTCAATCTAAAAATTTGTCTACTGTAATCATAGTACATGGATCCTGGGCAGTGTTCAGCTATACATTGAAAATAAAATAAATAATATTTCTTTATAATAACGATAAAAAAACAGAAAATTAAAAACTTTTTTTTTCATATAACAATAGCACAAATTAAAAAAACAAAAAACCAAACCAATTATTGCTTTTTTGACTGTCAAAAACGAAAACGTAAATTTAAAAAGGTTTTCAATCACTGAATCCGTGTAAAAAACTTGATTGGGTACCTGATAAATTTTGTTCACAAAATGTTTTGTAAACAATTGACAATGCGGTAAATTGATTGACTGTAAAAACGGTATAATTTTATAAAGCTTAAGAAAGTATACAGGTACATAAATCGAAAAATGCAAATTATTTGAAATAACATAATCAAAATCCATAACATAATAATACATAAATTCAAATAACAATTGTAGAAAATAGTTTAGTTTCACTTTAACATAAATAATATAGTAACCCTTTCGAATACATGTCAAAAATAGTCAAATCATGTTTATTTATGATGCTAAGTTCATGCATTTCATGATTATTGATTATTAATTAATATTCAACTGAAATGTAAATATAAATATCTATCATACAAACAGCATACACACACGTATATTTATTTAGGTATACATAAATTATTACCGTAACTACTTTACATAGAATTCAAAAAATGTAGAACATCATAAAATCAGTTATAATTTATAGTATAATAAATGACGAAAATCTTTAAAATATAAATCCACATGTGTAAATTTAAAAAGTCTTTATTCTGTTTGTTTTATTATTATTAAATAACGATTCTTATTTCTATGTTTTAATAACATTTTTAGTCAAACGTAGTTATTCTATTATATAATATCAAATGGCATAAGCTACAAATGATTTATACGTATTTTAAAATTGAAAAACACTACAGACTTTAATTAGTCTTAGCCTTATTACTATAAAACCTCTTGAAAATATAAAAACTAATACGTTTCAAAACTTTATTCAATATAAATAATATTGAAAGAATGAAAATCAACGCTGCGCCAATCACGTCCAACAGAAAATATTGATACCAAGTGAGATTTTCAGCATGTGACTTCAAATGCGGCGCTCCTTTATGCCGGATCACGTACTCGGTCCAATAAACGACTGATTGTGCCGGTGTCATCGGCCGGTCTTTAAATATGTCCGATGCTATTTTCGCGTTTTTCGTGTACCTATTTGAGTAATATATATATTCGTTATCAGAGTCACTAATCGTATGATTTAAATACAATCGATACCGATTGTGTTAAATCTATTCAAAGACAATGTCAATAAAAATTAATATTTTCAAAACTTACTCTTCGTTATTGATTAGTTCTGAAATAGCATTATGTAACTTTTCCTCGGACAAATTGAATAAATCCATCGTCATCGCCATTCCTGCACGGACCAAATGCTCTAAATTTCTCGGCTGATCATAAAACAAAGGAAATCCGAGCACAGGAACGCCGGCGTCCACAGCCTCATACACGCCGGATATACCTCCGTGACTAATGAACAATT
Organism: Therioaphis trifolii; assembly: GCA_027580255.1. NCBI lineage: Eukaryota > Metazoa > Arthropoda > Insecta > Hemiptera > Aphididae > Therioaphis > Therioaphis trifolii. The sequence continues at coordinate 16,697,761 of CM050407.1, forward strand.
TCACTTTGGGGTGTACTGAAAAAAGCGTTAGCCTCGTGATAACGTGTTTGATGAGAACAGTCGTTAATTTTTTAAAACCATACGTAGTACGTCTCGTTGGGGAAACCATTTTTTGACCATCACGTTTTCCGGCATGTCGTTCATTTCGATTTCGTATTTCCACAAGACTTTTTGAGGGACTTTTGACAGCACCTCTTTGAACACTTTTTCAACATGTTTTGGTAGCGTAGAAAGTTTAACAGCTGATCCGAACGTGAAATAAATCACTCCGTCGGGGGAGTCTTCAATAAAATCTAGTATATCCTGAAGTGAGAAAAATATTATTGTTACTGTTTTATTGATTTATACGACTGTTCGAGCACTGCTCACGAGCGTATCATGATCGACAAAACGTGTCAAGGGTTCCTATGATGACACGAGAGGAACCCCACATGTGTCTGTCTTGTGGTGTCAACCTAGCAATTAAACACATCATGAACGAGTGTAACACGTACCACGACGCAAGGAACCACAACCAACTTCCGGAAGATTTATTTGAATGCCTTGGTCCCAACCTACTAGTCTCCAACAAACCGGACTGTTCAAACTAGTTTAAGTTTCCTTTTCATCGTATTATATAATATTAAATCTATAATTGTATCATAATTTAAATTTTAATTCATAACCTGTTGTAATATATAATTACCAACATACTTGCGATTTACCAACAGACTTGTTTACACCACATACATTCAATACATTTTCTCGGTTCAATATTTCTACTGATTTTTTACAACTAGATCCACTTGAGTGGCCAAATAACGATAACTATAAAAGAGCTCAAAGTATACTAAGTTCATTAAAGGTAGTTAACGACACAGCGGAAAGAAATGTAAAATTGATGGAAGAATTTAATCAAAAAGCTACAAAAAATGAAGACCAAAAGCAATACTTATTACAAGTTTGTAACCATAAATTTTAATTTTTACTAGAATATTAAATAGTTAAAAATATTATATGATATATTAAAAATTTTCAGGTTGTTCAAGACTACAGAAAAATATACCCATCATTTAGCCGACAATGCCTATCAAATGTAGAATAAAAATGTGTTATGTTATAAATATTTTCGAATAAAAGTAAAAAAAAAAATGTCAGGGTCTAAAAATATTTTTATATTAGTTTTTCCATATGAAATAATGTATAAAATAGAATTTGTATAATAACACTTTTTGTGGACAATATATTTCTCTAGAATTTATAATTTAAAACTTTTTTTGTAAAATTTTTATTTTTTTAAATAAATAAAAAAAACTAAAAAAAACCCTTTGGGCCATAATTTAACCCCATTGCGGCACGGGAAGGGGTTGATTTATCAAGTCCAAATTTTCGCAGAATTATTTTTTCTTATCACTTAAAAAAATGGGGGGGGTACTCATATTGAATTTTTTAAATCAGTAGTTTTGGACCACCCTAATATATATTACTACGTCGACGACGTAATCGCAGATCTCACGCGTAGTCGACGATCAGCGGCTCTACGAGGACGACGCGCCGGTCCGTCAGCCCGATGTCCAGTTCGGTGACCGCGGTCGAGATTTCTTCAATTTTTTTCCAAAAAAGTATTTAATATCCGTTAAAAAGTTTAGAAAATGTAAGATTATGACCAAACACATATACTCGACGAACGATACGGGACGAATTCAAAAATCGTGACTCGGGTGTTTCTTTTCTTTTTTTTTTTTACAACCGTTTAAGTGAATGCTTATACGGTTTTCACGAAATACACTGTTTTCACATCGAATTTGGACTTTAAAAGTCTCATCGGAAACAGAAACTGATCGGGTAGAAATTGAAAACGGACTATTTATTCACACAATCCGTTTCTACGATGGAAACGGAATCGATTTTTACAACTCATTTTAGTTCCGTTCGGTACCGTTGTAAAACCAATTACATCTTTTTACGTAATTTCTTATTTACAAAAAAACACATCTAAGAATGAATCGCCATGATGGTACGAACTAGTACTAAGAAACTTTTACTACTATATTTTGCTTTATCGGAGACGTAAAAAAGTCATGAGAACTAACCGTAGAAAACATCGGGTCCTTCCAATTTTACTAAATCTTGATAATTTTGACGTTTATAACATTTTATATTATGAACTGAGGTTAGACCAAAAAAAAATGATGATCACTTTTTTCGTATGTCAATTACTTCATTCGATGATTTACATGAAAATCTTACAAACTAAATTTCTCGAAAAGATACGAAAATGAGGAAATCTGAAGAAATGGTAATGCTTTTAAAAATCACATATTCAAGTGTCAGATAATAATTAAAGTAGCGCGCCGTCCGGTTTGTTAACCACGGCACGTGTCCGCGGTCGTGATTTTTTCAAGTTTATTTCCAATTAATTATTTAATATCCGAAAACAAGTTTTGCAAATTTAATATGACCTTATAATGGCCTTAATAAAACACATATACTCGACTAACGATACTGAAAAATTCAAAAATCATGACACAAGCATTTTTTTTTCTTTTTACTTAAGCGTTCAAGTAAATTCTTATACGGAACACACTGTTTTCACATCAATTTTCGTCTTTTAATGTGTAAGCTTTAATACATTATTGGAACATCCAATCGTTATGAATCTCTGACGACGCACAGTGGTCGGAAACGTAATCTAGCTTGCCTAAATTAAAACTTAAGATTTTGTAATATTCCAATTATGACATAAAATCATTATCGACTGTATATTAATTAGTGATAAAATTATTATTATGATAAATTTAGATATTTATAACCTTGTTAAATTCCCAGATAAGCGTTTAAAATGTATGAAATTGAGGGTATAATGATATTATTGATACACTTTATCTTGTCGCGTGGTACTAAGTACACACGTCTTAGATTTAATTTTTTTTTCTTTCAATATACATAATGGATACTATGGAACAAGGTAAGTATATTTTTAGAAGTTTTAAAAATGTATATAGATATATACTTTTTTTTTCAAATTTGAAAATTTCCGATTTTTCAATATTTTTTTAATTTAAAGGTTATTATTAAAAATGTATTCATTTTTACATTTTGACAATACATACAAATTATAGTATAACTAAAGGGCTACACAGATCAAAAAAAAAAAAAAAATTGCGTCTACTTGCGTCTGTGCTTAAAATGTATTCTTTTCTAGGAACTATAGTAATGGAGAGAGTGGTCGAATGAATTTCAAATATCGCGATTTATTTGAATTTTTGCGGAAAAAAAGGACCATTAAATCCTACTAATGTTCAATCTAGGCTTTACTTATATGATTTTATTAATAAGCAATGCAACTTAATGGGTCATAATACTGATAACGAAGAGGAATTAAAAAGTAAATTATTAAATGTCACTATAATTTTAAATAAAAAGTGGAATAAATATTACAGAAATTATAGTAAATTTGTTCAAAACGAAGACCAATGGCTTAAAACTGTTTTTAATTTTTCGTCTAAAATAGCAACTGATAATGTTGGTCATACTGATAATATTACTAAAATATTCGGTGAATGTTCTGAAATAACGAAAAAAAAAAAGGTACAGTCTTTATTATAATCTTATACTTGTCCTGAATTAACTTACGCGATATCAACAGAATTACAAAAACGTGGTAAAAAAAGTACAGCACTATTATTGAAAGAGGCCAATGACAGTCCTACTCGAGCAAATAAAATTTTAAAAGCATTTAAGAACTCAGATTCTATTAAACCGGTTCCGTATACTGTCGACGAATTATTGGCGTTTATACTAGATAACAATTTGACTAAAGAACAATATATCAATATTAGGGTTGGTTCAAAATTACGTAACTGTGATATATATCCATCATATGATAAAACATTGTCCTAGTAACCGGATAAACCAAACAAAAAAAAAATTAAAAAAAAAAAAAATTATAAAAGGACAAATTATTCAAAATTTTCCAAAAATTAAACTCCAAAAAAAATGTTTATTTTATTTTCAAATTGACCTCTGTATACAGATAATTTTGAAAAAAACCGCATTAAAAAATATTGATTTTCTTGGGAGATATTAATTTAGGCAAGCTAGATTACGTTTCCGACCACTGTGCGACGGGTAGAACGAAACGTTTTGAATGTTTCAATAAAAAAGAAATCTACAGATAATCAAACTAAAAACGGTAGAATACAAAATGGTATATTTGTATACAGTGGCTTTGCTCAGAATCGTTTAGATAAAGATAAGATTTATTCGTGAAACAATCAATCGAGAAACGATCGAGAAACTGCTGCAGCTAATTTTTCTGGATCAACCGACATGGTGGACTTTTCAAAAGCGATTAATCGCAAGAAAACAAACTATTTTGATTTGATAGTGTTAAAAGCGATTTATCATAAAACGCAAAACGCTCCCAGTTAAATAAAATCGTAAAATCGCATAACGCAAAATCGCAAAAAGTGGAGCCGTACCTTTAGGATTGATAAAAAAAAAAATAAATAAAAAAAAATGTCATTTACCTTTGGAATAGGTTTCGCGGGTGTCAAATGGATACCGCCGACGTCGACGACGGTGGGCGGCACGGGCCTGGCGGATTCGGTCACGTGATGACTGTTCTGGAAGATTACGGACGGCCGGACCGTCGGCACCGAGTCGTACGGTTTGGGGTCGGCGAGCCGCGCGGTCCACGCGTCGTACCGCATCCTGAGCGCGCTGTACGCCACCAGGGCGGCGTTAGCGAACCTCTGCCCGAACGTGACGGGCACGGCATGCGGGGCGAACAGGTGCGACACGCACGCCGGGTTGGACACGTGGCCGGTGTAGGAGCGCTCGACCGCGGTGAGCATGGCGTTGGGCAGCGCGTAAACGAGCGGCACGCGCAGCGCCGCGGCCAGCGCGGACACGCAGTCCACGGCCATGGGCTCCACGAGGACCGCGTCGAACGCCGGCCGGCCGTCGGCCGGCCGCACCGCCTCCGCGAGCCGCGGGTCGCCGTGCACCGAGTCGCAGTACTCCCTGTGGAGCGCCACCAACGCGTTGGTCATGCGCATCGGTCCGTAGTACGTCACCAACAAGTAGCCCAGGTCCAGGCCCAGCCTGATGACGAAACGGCCGGACGTGTCCACCTCGGTGTAGTTGGCGCGCGCGCCCTCCGGGAACGGCGTGAACGCGGTGACGTGGTGGCCCGCGTCCGTCAGCGCCCGGATCACGGCGCGCACGAAGTTCCAGTGGCTTTTGCCCCCGACCGTCTGCACGGCCAGTATGCGCGCGCTTTCCGCCGGCCCGACGCACGCCGCCGCCGCCGCCGCCGCGATGACGACCATCGCCCACAGCGTCGCGTGTTTTCCCGGCCCGCGGCCGACCGTCATGACGACAGTGTTGGCCGTCGCTTTTCCGCTAGAAACGACCCCGACGGCACAACGTTTCGACGACGTTCTAGCGATACTGTCGAGCACCGAGTGCAGATAGACGTAAGATGCGGTCGACACTGTGGCGTTTACGCGAAACCGTGTTCTCACACCTTCATAGGCTATTCGAAAGTCAAATCCGTACGATCGCGCATAGGCCGTTCAGGCGTCGCTGAGAACCGGTCCGCACGTCAGACTCCGCGGTTCGCGGTTGTTCGTCATCAGTGTTGGGAAATATCTTGATAAATTTATCTAGATAAGTTATCCAAATAACAATTATTCATCTTTTATCTTATCTAGATGAATTTATTTTCAGTTATCTTTATCTTTATCTAGATAAAATTTTAGTTATCTATGAGTACCTATCTAGACAGGTAATGGCCTGAAAAAAAAGGAAATTTAAAATATATTATTTTATTAATTTTTTTTTTTTAATTAATCGAAAAGATTACTGAGAAAAACTCGTGTGATGATGATGATCATGAAAGTGAAGTAGCCATACACAACAATTTGTTAAAAAATGCAGAAATGTATTATTATTTTAATTTTAAGTCAGGTAATGATTTATCATATTTTATGAAGTTTATTAAAAAAAGTACATGTATTTTTAAATGTTTTAAATTATGTATTTTTATTTTTTTACCTTATACCTGTAGGATGTAGATCCGGAATATTTTCAAAATTAAACATGAAATTGTCGCAAATTTTTCTAGATAAAAATGTACTAATTTTTATCTTTATCTAGATAAATTATTAGTTATCTATTCCCGACACTGTTCGTCATGACGGTGATAATGCGTCCGCGATTCGGTCGAAACAACGGTTTCGGCAAGGCGTCTCCGCAGCCCGTAGCCGTCGTAGTACTGGCGCGTATATTATTATTATAACCTACGACTGAGAAAATCACGACTAAATTTAACCGTTCGGACGGCGATGAATTTACGCGCGACTTGTCACAACAAAAAGTAGGTGCGTTTCAACGTTTGCGTCGGGACAGACTAACGGATCGTCGTGAGACGTCGTACCTATATATAATATATATATGTATATATATATATATATATGATATAATATTTATTGTGTGTATAATGTACGCAAACGTTGTTTCGGAAACGCGCTTGCGCGAAATCGTCGTGCCACAGGTTTTTTTTGCAATCGTCCTTTGAAACCATGCAGAGTTAATGAATTCCTGGCATCCGTCCAGCTGATCCGACACGAGGTAGAATCTGTCGGCGTCCTTTTCACGTCGTTTATCATACGTTGACGTCTCTCGTTATGTTCCGATTTTCCGGCAACCTAATCGTCTTTCGTCGCCGCTGCTACAACACACTCGGCTCGCTATACTATCCATACGCGTTGTTCATCTTTATTCATTAGGCGCTCGCACATCGAGTCGGTCGTTACAACATCAATACGAGTGTAACGTTTTACGTAACGTATTCGATGAGCATAAGCGTTTAAGTGCACAAGACGTGTAAAGCAGTATGTTTTCCGAACAGTTGTCCGTCTACGATAAGACGATTTTTTTTAAGTATGGAAATTTTTTTGGAATACGCTCGAAACAACTGTACCTATCTCATGTCTTTGGATCTTTGCCAACGTTTTGTGTGTATTAAGCGGATTTACGGTGCGTAGACAAACCGCAAGCCTTGAACGTAACGTGGTCGTGAGGTCCACGCACCTCGCATCGCCACGACAGAATCATTATTTTCGTGCCGAGTTCCCTTCGGCCTTACAACTAAAACGGGTATTAAATAATAAATAAATATATTTTATCGTTACTGGTTCTATTACCGGAATCGACATCTTATTCAGCGGAACAAGACTTTTCTAGTGTTCCGTCTATGGCGTATTGTGCCGCACACGTATGGTCACCTTACGTATACATGTAAATGTTTCGCAAACACAATAAATATCTTTTTTGGCGATAATATGAAAAATGTTTTTCAACTATCATCGGCAATCTCCACAAAGTCCTCACTTTGTAGGCCAAGTAGCTCACGCGTACATAAAGCATAAAACGCCGATACCAAATATTTTATACAAATTTCAAACATCAAAATTATTACGCATATTACGTATTACCTATGTAATCGAGTTCAATACTTGTGACAGTGATTAACAACATTTTTTTACGGTTTATACAATGAATAATATTTCTTTGATCGAAAACCAAATTACGTGATGTGGATGTTTGGGCGAAAACGAAATTTGTGCGTTAAACATAGGGCACTTTTTTTGGGCGGAAACTCGTACGTCCATTTTATACACTATGTTTGAAAAAAAAAAATCGAATTTTACAATATTAAATAATAAACTCATAAGTCATAACATATCGTAATCTCGCATATTTTAATAATATGAAACGCATGAAGTAAACATGAATACGTATATCATGTACGTAATAACCGAGTAAAACTTTCTATAATTGATATTTAGGTTTTAGCGTCCAAAGTGATTAAACTATTTATACAAATTGCACACTACGAACAATGGACTACATAGACTGTGTGTGGTTACCGAAACAAGCGAGTTCATAGAATAAGTTATACAACAACGACGACCAAAAGCGAGAACTGACCCGAGCCTCTGTTTCGAACGTTTCTCCAGAGAGAAAATATCATGATCGTATGAAAACGGCGATGGGTTTTCTCTAAATTGTTCGACAGATTCCCTCGCGTTTCAAAAAAATATTGAGAACAGACAAAAATAACACATCAAAGTACCATTTAAATCCGTTTTCAGATCGATAGAGCCGCTGAACGAAATGTTCGAATAAGGTTTAGTATCCGAAAAACAATTATAAAGAATGAAAATCACTGTATTACCAGTCAATCTATTGATTCATCCACAAGACTGATTAGTAGGACATTGTGGCATGGAAAAGAAATATTCACCAGCCTTGATTTTTTACAATCTAAAGGAACAAATGTTTTAATGAATTTAACATTTTCTAGCGGAAGATTCTGTTATGGCTTGCCACACATTTTTCCAGTCAATTTTGGATTTTTTTAATTTATCTTGCAATCTTTTCCTTTTTTTTTTTTGTTTTAAAACACTGAACAAAGTAAAAAATATATAGATAAATGGTCTGTTCTTTTTTACCTTTTTTATACCCTAAAAATCTTTTCGGATAATGAAAAATGACGTCATGTTTATAAATACTGAAAAATCATTTAAACCTTTAATCATGTTTGAAACACAAAGCACTTAACATTGTACACATTATATATATATATATATATATATATATATATATATATATATATATATATATATATATATATATATATAAGTAGTATATATGTACCAATCCTGGCACACTTTGATATTTTTCACTTAAAACTAATTTATTGATATTTTTCACTTAAAACAAATTAATTGATATTTTTCACTTAAAACAAATTAATTGATATTTTTCACTTAAAACAAATTAATTGATATTTTTCACTTAAAACAAATTAGTTGGTATTTTTCACTTAAAACTAATTAGTTGGTATTTTTCACTTAGTTTTTTTTAAAAATATTTATATTATGGTCTGTGGTCTTTTCAACTTAGTTTATTTTTCTCTATTTTTTTGAGTTATTATTTTTGATTACATTATTAATATGGTCAATGAAGTTTTCTCTAGATATTCCTGTTTTATAATGGCCCCAAGATAAAGTATCAATTCCATTTTCTAATATAAATCTTTTATCATCATGAGCACTGAGTGCTGTTTTATTTTGTTCGATTGTACAAATGTCATGGTTTTTTGTTCTAAAAATATTTTGTTTAACACTTAGAGATTTTTGAGTTGTTAAACATTTTTTCAAATCATTATGACATATTTCTTTATCAACCACACATTTTTTGACTCCTTTAGCTTTTTTGACTTCTTTCCCTGTACTATGTTCTGTGAAGGAATATAATTTCGATCGCAGACCAATAAATTCAGCCATTATTTTACCATTAAGCTCATCTTTGAATTTCCCTATAACTTTCTTGTTAACTAATGGTATATTATAAATATTATCCAAAGGATAATCAGATGTATCATAATGGTCTATATCATTTTTCATATCTTGATAAAAATCATTCGTTTTCACTTCTATTATTAGAGAATCTGTATCACAATATAATAATCTTATTTTATCACCGTATTTCTCCTTCAAAACATTATAATAAAAATCATACATTAATTTTTTAGAAATGTCTAATATAGTCATCCCAACATAAACTGGCTGAAACAATTTAGTCGAAGTTCTTTTCATATGTATTGCAGCTAAATTTTCTGTGAAAATCGTAGCTCTATCGAAATTTGGTTTCGCAACTAATTTTTCCAATTGTGAAGCATTTGTTACCAATCTAATATCAACATGATTTCTTACATTCATCATTGTTCTACCGAAAACACTGTTATTCATCAATTTATAGAAATCTTTTTCAAAATTATTTCTAGCTTTTGTTCTGAGATTTGTGTTTAAATCAATGTAAGGTTTTAACCAAGGAGATTGGTCAAACTCCAAGATTTTATGAATTTTCTCTATTCTCAAACCATTACGAATATATTCTTGTAATGTTATGTAGTGGACGATATACTTTTTTTATCATATAAATTTAGAGTGAGTTTAGGTAATGGAACACCGTCGAATTGATTTTCTGGAGCAAAGGGGAAATCTGAATGTTTATCATGAAGTTCTTGAGGATAAGTTAAATCAACCTCGAAAATATATCCTTTAGAGGAATCTACACTAAGATTTAATATATCTGTTATTTTTTCTGGATCAATCCATTTGAATCCTCCAGAAGGTAAGTATTGAGACATTGCCCATCCATAAAGATTGTTTGCGTCTAAATATTGCAAATAAACAGAATCTTTATTTTTATTAAATTTTTCCATCATGTATTTATTGTTTGCTTTGGAATATCTAACACTACATTGAGTCATCCCTCCTCTCAATCCTTTCTCAATGAATAAATGCATATCATAATCTGTTAATAATTCCAATTTTACTCCTGTTTTTCTGAGCATACAATTCCATGCAAAACCTGGAGTTGTGTAACACCACAAAGGATCTAACTTATAAGTTTCTAAAGAGAGATTACGAAAGTTTTCAATAATATCACTTAATAAGAAAACATCTATCTTATTATACAACATGGTAAATTCTCTGAGATTTTGTATATTAAACTCATTCCAAACTTCTTGAGCATTTTTATAATCATCGTTTGTTATATGTTTTTTTGTAAGAGAACTATAGAAAAGTTCTTTGGGAGGTAAACATGTTTCTTTAAACTGGTTTTTCTCTAGATTATTAGCTAATTCATCTAAACTGCAAGATAGAAATTTGAATGATTTTGTGTTAAAATTGAATTTTTACAGACAATATTTGTTCTACTTTTTTTACAGAATTTATTCAAACATTTATTTTTCATACAAGCAGATGATTGGTAGTCCAAAATATTTGAAAGAGATACATATTTTTCCTCATTATCTGGAATCAAGTTTATTCTTTGATTATCGCCGTTGAATTCTTTTATAAATAAATGTGCGTCGTAACCTGAAAGGTTATGGAATAAAACAGGAATAAATCTAGGAACTTGATGATTTAAATTACAATAAGAATGTGCAGCTCCTCTATAATTTCCAGTTAAATGATCATGATCTCGAACTTTTCTCATATTATTTTTGAATTCAGTATTTTTTTTCCTTTTTTTTCATACTCTGTAACAATTGTGGAGGTATATCCTCCATTTTTCTCTCACAAATATGACATGTGTTTGCGTTTTTAAAATTTTTCCATTGTTTTTTAGTCAACTCTTTCATAGGAACTTTTACATCTAAATAATTTTTAGCAATATTAAGAGCTTTTTCTTTTATTTTTTGAACAAATACCTTAGGTGCATCCAGTGGCGGTTTTATGGGGGGGGGTCCAGGGGGTCTGGACCCCCCCCCCCAGATCCCGAGTTTAGGCTGTGATACATTATTCGCTCGGGCTGCTTGGGTTTTGACAGTATTTTTTTTTTATACATTAGCTATTACGACTTTTATATGCGAATATAGGTACACTTATACCTCCATAATTCTGGTGATTTCATCTTTATTATTTCGTATATTAGAATGTCAGCTACAGCTATTTAGGTAAATACCATATTTTCCCTGAAATTATGACGTTAACGATTACGATTACGATTTGTGATAATAATAGCGTTGGCCATTCGAAGAACGTAGGTACATTAGCGCAACGATAGTTAATAAACTGACAATCACTTTTCAGCCGTCTCGCCTGTCGAACCCGAACGTCTATTCAGGTTAGTAAAATTTATAATAATTATTTTAAATCGTTTTCATTCTTAATTTACAAAGATTTTATCCATATTATTTGACTCATAATTTGTAATTAATTTAAAATGTAAATTGTAATCTAAGTAAATGATTTTGTATGTTAGTATGATGTCATGTTCTTTGAAATTTGAATATTCAATTTATGTCAACAATTATAATTAATAAATTATAATATGGTTTTGTTTCATTTAACTTACGCTAGCAAGTAGCAATAGACAGTAGTATGTAATACATAATATTATGTATTTATGTATATTGTCGAAGCGTGTGCGTATGCCGTATGCTGTGTAGCAGTGGCGTGGCGTGCATATAAGCAGCATAAGCGTTGCTTACACTTTCAGTTGTAAAACGTATGGGTATATTTTTAAATGAAAAAATTAAAATTCAATTAAAACCATGATCGAGTTATAATAATTTAAAATTATAAATTACATTTTGTTGTTACTTGATGGTATTAGATGGTATTATTTGTATATAATAATATAATATATTATTATTGTTATTGCGGGAGATCTAAAAATAAAATCGTTGGTTCGGGCGACGCGCGTCGGGAGATAAGCCGAGAATACTTGGTAAAATGTGAAATGTCCCTCGAACCTCACGATAGTCGACACTCGACAGTACACGCGTGTTCGTTGTACAATTAATGTACAATGCATTTTCTATACTATATAAGAAAGATGACGTATGTGTAAGCAATTCCAATTCCTTTTCCTATTTTGTATATAAGTCTATTACAGTTTATAGTATAATAGCAATTTAAAATTACTTATATTATTCGTAGTTTATTTTGAGTATTATTAACTTGCCATTTTTAACGGATATACTCGTATTACATTGAAACCCACGTTACGCCACTGATTGGTATATCAATAATAATACATAAATGGTTAGTCACCGACCACCGTGTAATGGGTATTATTAATAATAATTTTTTTTTTTTTGTTAGATCAGAGTTTAATTATATAAGTTTACTTATAGATTATATTTATGGTTATAGATTAAAGTTTAATATTGATTGAAATATGTCAAATAAAAACCAAAAAACTTTAACTCATTTCTTCAAAATAACATCAACAAATGACAATTTGAAATCTTCAGATATGGCGAATTCGTCACACGATAATGAGAAAGAGAAACTATCAGCAAATAAAAGATCTGCTTCTCAGCTATCAAATGTTTCTTCTAATCCTAAAAAAATCCATTTGGACTCTCCTGCACTGATCTCTACGTCTCCATTTGATATAAGTTTCTACAAAAATAAAAAACTTGATCAAAACGATATAATAAATGTTTTAAATAACCTCTGGAAACCTGACGTTCAATTTAATTTTCCTACAAAAACTTATATTTGTGGAAAGGAAAAGAAGGAAAAGAATCTTAAATTTCAATATTAGATGGTTGGTGCGATATTCTTGGTTGGCATACTCGGCAGTAGAGAATGGTGCATTTTGTAAGTTTTGTGTAGCATTTTCCAAAAACGAAGGTGGAACAAATTCTCAATTATTAGGAAGCTTGGTACTAAAAAAATTTGATAATTGGAAACATGCAGTTGAAAATTTTAATAAACATTCTTCTCTTGCATATCACAAACAATGTTTATCCGATGCAAGCAATTTTTCTAACGTGTTAAAAAACCCTGAAACATCTATTATCAACATGATACAAACCGAAAGAATGAAACAAGTTTTAGAAAATCGACAAAATATTAAACCCATCATTGAAGCCATAATGTTGTGTGGGCGTCAAAATATGCCTTTAAGAGGACACATTGACTGGGGACGCTTACATGTTGATGATCTACAAAATAATCAAGGCAATTTTCGTGAAATTATTCGTTATCGAGCACAGGGAGACGATGTATTAAGGTCAATTCTAGAAAGTGAAAGAAAAGTTAAATATTTAAGTAACACGAGCCAAAACGCCATCATAGATTCTTGTAACTCAGTTTTACTCAGTAAAGTTGTATCATCAGTAAATAAGGCAAAATGTTTCGCAATACTTGCTGACGAGACATCTGATATTTCCGGAATGGAACAAGTTTCTTTGTGCGTCAGATATGTCGACTTAGACAAATTAGAACTCCGTGAAGATTTTCTTCAATTTATACCAACAAATGATACTACAGGAAAAGGACTAGCAAATTTAATTTTAGAAAATCTTAGTACGTTTGGAGTAGAACTAAAATATCTTCGTGGCCAAGGATATGATGGCGCTGCAGCAATGTCAGGAAGATATAAGGGTGTACAAGCGCACATAAAAAAATTGTACTCTTCTACAATATATGTACACTGTTCTGCTCACTTATTAAATCTTGTCGTATCTAAATCATGTTCTCTCCAACCTATAAGAAATTGTCTTGGGGTAATAAGTAAAACACGGGATTTTTTTGTGTATCCAAAAAGAAAATCAGTTCTCTCACAAAAAATTGAAAATTCTCCAGACAATCCCTCGAAAAAAACACTAAAGCGCTGTTGCGAAACTCGATGGATCGAAAGGTATCACTCAGTTAATGATTTTTTAGAACTTTACGATTTTGTTGTAGAGTCCTTAGATGTTATTTCAACATGGGAAGACAGTGATACAAGTGGGAAAGCACAGTGTCTACGAAATTCAATTTTGAATGGGGAATTTATTATTTCTTTAATAATTTTAACTAAAGGATTTGGATTTGGACTACCATTATCGAAACAGCTTCAAAAAATTAATATGGATTTAAGATTAGCTGTGAAGTTAGCTCATGAGACATATCAGGAAGTACAGGTTTATAGAAATGATGCAGAAAATAAATTTGAAAAAATTTTTAAAGAAGCCTCTAAGATTGCTGATAATTTTGAAGTAGTCATAAAGATTCCAAGAACATCAAATAGACAAACCTTAAGAGTTAATATAAATACAACATCGGCAGAGGAATATTATCGTGTATCTGTATTTATACCATATCTGGAATCATTTGCTAATGAACTAAAAGAAAGATTTATTGACCACGAAACTACATTAAACTCTTTTCATTCATTATTTTCGAAAGAAGAATTAGATGACGACTTTATGACATTGGTTAATTATTACCAAGATGATCTGGAAAATGGAAACCATGCAATTTTGATGGCTGAATACAAATTGTGGCAAAGGTGCTTAAAAAATTTGAGCGAAGAGCCAACTAATGCACTTCAAGCTTTATCGTTTTGTAATAATGAAATTTATCCTAATATATACAAACTTCTTCAAATACTAGCCACATTACCAGTTTCAACATCATCTAATGAACGGACTTTTTCAAATCTTAAGAGAATTAAAACTTATTTGAGGAACACCATTGGAGAAGTAAGTAATGAAGGAAATCATAATTAATGTTTTTACAATATTAAATATAATTTGCTTATTAAATATTTCAGAAAAGATTAAATGGTCTGGCTATGATGTGCATACATAAGGATTTAAAATTAACGGCTGACGAAGTTTTGGATGAATTAGTAAAAAAAAAAAGAAAAATTGATTTTGTGTTGTAATACCTAGTTGTAACTAAAATGCTGTTATTTTTATGTAAGAATTAAATTTTATTTAGTAACTATTCATGGATTAAACTTTTTTGTCTTTTATATTATGAGATAATGTTAATGGACCCCCCCAGAAAAAATTCAAAAACCGCCACTGGATAACATATTAACCCTAAGAGGGTTTAATCTGTTCAAGCTCAGACGGAGGTAAAATCAAAGTCGAATAATCTAATAATCTCTATCGCGTGTGGTGAATTACACTTAAAGTCCAACCAAAAAAGCACTTATGTTTTGAACTCGTTCAGACTTTGCAGATGTTTTCGATCGAGCGACGAACCGGGATTTAACGGAGATCGCCTAATGTTCGCGATTCTCGTAGAACATATTATTAATTGATATTGGACACGGTACAACTACATCTGTCCAAAGTCTGTGCATGTGTGAGTGTTTTATACGTTATATTTACAGTAGACGGTCGACAGTGTTGTTTTCAAAACATTTAAATACGTGGATTGAAAAACTAAAAACTAAAAAAAAAACGAAAAATTGATTTTGTGTTGTAATACCTAGTTGTAACTAAAATGCTGTTATTTTTATGTAAGAATTAAATTTTATTTAGTAACTATTCATGGGTTAAACTTTTTTGTCTTTTATATTATGAGATAATGTTAATGGACCCCCCCCCAGAAAAAATTCAAAAAACCGCCACTGGGTGCATCCAACCCAAAGTATTCTTCACTTTTCTTAAAACTCCCATCAGAGTATTTTATATAGAATATGAAACTTATAGGAGTATGTTTTTGGTATGGGTTTATATCAGGGCTTATTTTAACGTGCGTTTTAACACATTTTGCGTAACTCTAATTGAAAAATGCGCAGCTCTAATTTAAGAAACGCGCAGTTGTAACTCATGATATTAATATGCTTTGTTAAAATAGTCTATACATTATTTAATATGGATTTAGTATAGATTAATATTTAGAAAATTGTTTTTATTCACAAAAATAAACCTACATACACGTAATATAAACAGTGAGATTTCCGTGATTTTAGATTAGCGTAGCATCTAAGTTGTCGTAATCGGATTGTCTATCTTTAGGTACAATTTAAATAATACTATGATACGATATAGACTGTTTATCGATAAAAAGTAATAAGAATACTTGAGGGGGAAGGTCACGTGTGTTTTATAGATACTTTTATGGATACTTTTAATTATACTTTTAAAATGTGTGTGTGTGTGTGTGTGTGTGTGTGTGTGTGTTTAAAAGTATATTTTTTATTTATATTTGTTTATACACAAGGAATATTTCTTGGAAGTGTGAGAGGGGCATTATGTTTGCGCACTTCTAAAAAAACTTTAAAATAAGCCCTGGTTTATATACGAAGTATTATCACAAGGTTGACAATTCTGTATTTTTTCTAACATACACTCAAAGTCTGCGTAAATCGAAATAGGTACTTTTAAAGAATGATTATAATGAGAAAATTGAACAATATTATTAGAAGGTTCAGGTAAAACGACCTTGGTACATTTTTTTTTTTTTTTTTTTTTTTATTTAAAAATGGGACGAACCCAAGTTAAAAGAGGTACATCAGTTAGTAGAATATTTACAACAAAATCTTTAATTAAGTACTTAAATACTAATTAAATGGCTTTAACAGAAACTTGGCTTATGGCATAATGAAAGAGGTGTCAGTATTGGCAATTATCATTAGACAGTCCGTCTCAATTCGATCAGTCCGACTAATGGAGAATTCAAGTGATAATTGGTGGAAGAGAATCGAATATGAAAAGGAAACTAGGAACGTGTGCCACGTGCAGGAACTTTAAAATTTATAAGGGACAGCAATTCAGGAGAATCAATATTATCAGAAAGAAGATCAGAGAGGAAGGAGAGATTAAGCGAATGCCTACGGTCAGCGAGAGTAGAAAGATTAAGGGAATGAAGTACAGGGGTATAGTCATGAGGGGGATGAGTGATACCTAACTTAAATGCGGAATAGCGAAGAAATTTACGTTGCACACGCTCAATCATTGCACTAGCGCTAGAAGTAGATGGATCCCAAAGGACACACCCGTATTCGAGGATGGGACGGACGAAGGCACAATATAAAGCTTTAAGGGGTGAGGACATACGAAACTCTTGCGTGATGCGAAAGACAAAACCCAGTATCTTTAGGGCCTTGCAACATAATTCCTCAATGTGCTTTACAGGGCACAAAGTGCGAGTAAGGGTAAAACCCAAGTCATGGATAGAATCCTCAGAAGACTTTAAAGGAATATCATTAATAGAGTAAGAGAAAAGAATAGGATTCCTTAAGCGTGAAAAAGTCATTGAGGAGCATTTTTGAATATTTAGGGAAAGGCCCAGAGATTCACCCCAGATGACAAGGCGATGAAGGTCAGCCTGGAGAAGAAAACAATCAGACAGTGAGTCGATACGATAGTACAGTTTTATGTCATCCGCAAATATAAGCAATTTGGCGTGTTGCAGAATCGAAGCGGAAGAATTTACAAACAAGGCAAAGAGAAGAGGAGAGAGAACAGCGCCTATACATTTATTATAAACAGTAAGTTTTATGCTCATTTAATTTATCTTGTGTTTTATGACTGATTAAACACATTTTACACAGAAAACGTTTATGTCCATCTTTGGAAATTTGATCATGTCCTACTAGTTTCCATAAATCTTTTATCCAACAATAATGCTCATTATTTTTCTCTTTAAGATACAACAAATCAATATGTTCCTCCTTCTCAATTTTAGTTATTTTAAGAGGAATAATTACTGGCTTGAACTCATCAATACAATACACATTTATAGAAATATTTAATCTATCTACTATTTTATGTATATCTGTTAATTTAACAGGGAATTCAATATCTTTGAATTCTTTATCAAACACATTTTCCCATTTTTTATAATTGGAAACTCTCTGCGGATTATGTTCAGCTGGATATAATGCAGAAAGTAAGGCCCAAAGAAAACATTTATTATCCTCATTTTTCACATTTATAACGGCATGTTTAAGTTGAATAAATTTTGGAAGTTCTATATACGAAGCACCTCTTAGAGGTATAAATTTATTGATACACAATTCCAAGGAGACAATTTTTTGAACACACCACTGTGATTGTTTGATTTGAAACTCTTGCATTTCATTCGTTAATTTAGTTTTCACTCCAAGATAGTAATCACTTCGATCAGTCGTTTTCAATATTATTTCATTCTTTGTTTTAAAATGAGTGTCCTTATACTCCATGGTTTCTGTACCAGTAATTTTTCTCTGGTGTATACAATGCAAAATAAAATTTACTTTTAAACCATGTTGTTTATTTAATCCTTCTTGAATTTTACCTAAAACTATTCTTTCTACATGATTCATAAATTTTATAGTATCTTTGAACCCAAAATTATTATTAATTGTGAATGTTTTAACTCTGCTATTAAAGGCAGTATCTTTTTCCAAGATAACAGATCGATTTTTTTTGGATTTATTAAAGAGTTTTTCACTGAACTTATGGAAAACTCTATAGTCTTTAGGTACTCTTTGTTTTTTAAGTTTCTTGGTTGTTGTTATTGTTTTCTTACGAATCCTTGTTGTGATTGTATTATTAGGATCATTATGTTTGTGTTTTTTTGTTTGGCAATGTCTTGACCAATTTTTATAAGCAATATTTGTGTCGCAAACTACACAGTATTTAGAATGATATTTAGTATTCATATTCATATTCATATCTTTCATTTATTATACGATATATTTTTTTGTTTTTCAATTTTTTTTTTTTTGTGCGGTGATTGTCGATTTATTGCATTTACATTTATTTCCTTTTAACTCAACTGAGTAATTATCGCTTGTATGACGTCATACAAAAGATAACGAAAGTAGGTCATCATTCGAATTAAATGCTCAGTTGTTTTTTAATAATAATTATATTAGATTAATTATTTTTTTATTATTTATTTACTTATCTACTATTTAAATATTAGTTTTTTAATAATATTTATATATTATAAATAATAGATGGTTTTAATAAAAATTAAAAATAATAGTATACATTTAGAACGCCCCTTGGTTAATTCTGGTAATTTTTTACTAGAACTTAAGGCTTTAACATTTACTGGTTTACATAATTTAATCAGAATTGAAACAGATTGTGTAATTACAATTGGAGGTATAATAGTGACTGTGGAGCCAGGCAGATATACAATTGACCAGTTAAACAAAAAAATTAATCCTATTGTGATAAGTCTTTCAGAGGAAAATATAGTTAAAATAACATGTAATACTTACTATCATTTAGATGAGAATTTCTGCAATTATTTGAATTTAGAGTATATAAAATTAGATTACTCAAAAATAAGTGAAAAAGAAATCAGGTATATTCCTGTTATCAGATTAGACAGAGATTGTATTATTATAGCGAAAGAATATAAACTTCAAGACAAAAAAAGCCAATAAGATAATGGTGGTGGAAGTTCGTCCTTCGTCGCTTCGCTCCTCGGACAAGATAATGGTGAGGAGTGTACAGCACTATCTATCATGGGATCACCTGGTTTACGATAGTTTAGTTGTATGGTACTTTACATTTGAATGCAATGATAAATCATTGTAAGTTAAGTACAGGATACAGTAGTTGGGTGGGATACACGAGATGCATTGCTAGATTAGGCATTATTGGATAGATTTTGGAATTATTTTATATTATAAAAAAAAAAAACGATTCTGAACGAAGATGAAGATGTCAGCCTTAAATTGTAATATATATTTTATTTTAATATCCTAGATTGGGTTAAATTTACATTTGTCTATTCATGTGACTTCTGCTCGTGAGCATTGGACAAACCAGGATGTGCATAGATAGGGCGTAGGTAAATACCATATTATTTGCCTAAATGCACTATCGTGACGGTACCACCCGACCCCGCCGTCCATATATGCTGAATGCTCCGTGGCTACGTCTATTTAAATATTAATAATTAATAATAATATATAAAATCCGCATGTTTATGGAACTGATACACACATTAAAATAACTGGAAATTGGAAGTTAGTAACGTTCTATTCAACCATGTAAAGGTACGTTATACTATATAACTTCCACCACCATTATCTTACGGGCTTTTTTTTAATTTAACGTATCGCGGTATTTTTATACTTATCGTAAGCAAAATTTATTAACAATCTTGTATTAAATTTTCATTTCTTATCTTTGAATACAAAAATTTTTATACATTTTCAACTACAAAATAATTTGCAAATATTCGTGATTTTGACAAATTTTGTCGATTTTTGAACTTCAACTGCTTATAAAAAAAAATTGTGCATATGTATTTGAATAATTTTTGAACCACTCTTAGATCAACTTATTCAAAACCTTCTATTAAATTTTCAAGCGATTTGGTAGGGCCAAAAAATTGTTATCGACTTTTATAAAAAAAAATCTAAGAAAAATCGAATTATTCAAATGCCTATAAATAGCTAAAAAATAAACGAAATATTTTGAAAATACAACTATGTAAAGAAAATTCCTATTTAAACATTTTGTAAAAGTTTTAAGTTTCTACGACCTATACTTTTTGAATAAGAACAAATATCAAAAATCAATGATGCCTAAATTGTTATTTTACGCGATTATGTGAAAAAATTGTAATTTCAAACACTCATAAAAATTTTTGATTTTATTCCAGTGCAAATTTTTTTACAGATAATTGAAGGAAAACGTATGTCAAACTTCGTACCGAATTTACAATTCTTAGTTTTGAATACTTAAAATTTTATGAATTTTCAACTGCAAAATAACTTCAAATTTTCGCGATTTTCTACACATTTCGTAAAAATATGAAATTTTTATGCTTATAAAAAAAAAATTGTGCATTACGCTTTGAATTTTTTTTTTATACCGATAAGTTCGACATATTAGGTACCTTGTATTAAATTTTCAAGAATTTTTGTCCAGTCAAATTTTTTTTATCCACATTTCAGAAAAAAAAACAAAGAAAAGTTGAAAATTTCAATTGTCTATTAAAAGCTCAAAAAAAGTCTAAAGTTTACAAAAATTGTACTACGTATAGATGATTCCAATATAAACATTTGGTGAAAGTTTCAAGTTTTTTCGACTTATACTTTTTGAATAAGAACAAATATCAAAAATCGTTGAAGGCTAAATTATTATTTTACGCAATCATGTAATTATTTCGTAAACGTTTGAACTTTAGATGCTTATAAAAAAAAATTGTGAGTCACGATTTTTGATTTTTTTTAATAGCAATAAGTACTTCTAATGAGGAACCTTGTACTAAATTTTCAAAGTTTTATGGCCAACCAAATTTTTTTATCCACATTTCAGAAAAAAATAAGTTCAAATTTTCGCGATTTTTCAATATTTCATAAAAATTTAAACTTTTTATGCTTATAAAAAAAAAGGTGTGCATTTCGCTTTGAATTTATTTTTTATACCGATAAGTACTTCTTATGAGGAACTTTATATTAAATTTTCAAGATTTTTTGTCCAGCCAAATTTTTTTTATCCACTTTTCAGAAAAAAAAACTAAGAAAAGTCAAAAATTTAAATTGTCTATAAAAAGCTCAAAAAAAGTCAAAAGTGTTCAAAAATTTTACCACGTATAGATGAATTTAATATAAACATTTGGTGAAAATTTCAAGTATCTACAATTTTTGGTTTTTGAGTTACGGCTAAATAAAAAAATCGATTTGTCGAAAACGGGTTTTGCACAAAAAGTACCGTTTTTTCCTCATTTTTTGTTTGTTTTTCCCGTGGCATTTGAAAACTTTTGGGAATTTTCACTTGTGACCTCTCTAAGGTACCTCCGATATTCGTTTTGCCACCGAAAACATACCCTGAAGTTCAAAATTGAAGCATTATTTCGAGTAGTTATGGTGTACACAGACACAAAAACAAAAAAAAAAACAAAAAAAAAAAAAAAAAAACACACACATCATAGTAAAATCAATACATTCTTCACTTCGTTCAGAATCTAATAAAATTTGTAATTTTAAACACAGAATTTGTGATAACAAAAGGCATTTATTCTTTAAAACAATTTCGACATGAGCTAAATAAAAATACCACTTATAAAAGAACAATAATTAAATTAGATGAAAATAATATTATACATTTTACTTCAAACATCTCTTTTATATTCGAAGATTATTTAAAAGAGATTTTAGGAGTGGAAAAATACCAATATGAATTACGACACTCTGATGTAGAAATCACTCATATTGGTAATAAAACATCAAAATTTATAAACAATAAAATGTGGATATTAGAGGGAAATATTTATATGGATAACACTGAATACAATATAAAATCTGATTATTATACAATAGAAGAATTAAATAAAATTATACCAACAAATATGTAAATATCTCTTTTAAATAATTATACCATATTAATTGAATCTGATAAATATTTCGAACTTGATGAAAATTTAAACAAATGTTTTGGAATAAATAAGAAAAATTTTTCTATAAGGTCATATAAAGGTTTATCACCTATATATGAAAACATAATTATTACACCTTTAGAAATTCATTGCAACATAGTTGAAAAATCGTTCTCCTCTGTTAATGATATTCACCATGTAGAGGAAGAACTTTTATTCGTGTTTTTATTTAATTCTAATAATTTATTTGTAAGACCAGAGAAAATATTTTAAGTTCCTGTAAGCTTAAAAACAATTAAAACTATAAACATCAGTATTTTCGATCAAAATGGAAACGAATTTATCCTACTCAAAGATCCAATTTTTTATCTCGATTTATTAGACCTCAACAGGAAAAATAGTTAACCAATCCTGAAAATCTTCTGCTTCCTTTAATTTAGACTTTAAAACTAATGAATATAAACCTGGTTGTCAATATTCTAACCAACCCGGATAAAAAATCCGGGTTAAGAATTTTTTCAAAAAAATTAAAAAAATGTATAATAAATGGAAAACTATAAAACACTTTTAAATTCAAACACATACTTCATCTCATTAAAAAACTTGGAACTCGGAAAAAAATATAAGGTAACAAACTTTGAAATTGTTATGACAAAGTATGGGCAAAAATTATTAGTAATTTTAGATAATAATTTAAAAGTAATTTTACCAGACCACTTTTCTAAAAAGTTTACAGTTAATGATATTGAAGAAATGAACTCAAATCCAGTGAAGTTCACTTTAATTTATAAAGGTTTGGAAAAATTGAGTAATGGTTACTCAAAACATTTAGTCATTTTTGAGTAAATATATAATATACTCTTTTAAATATTCCTAGAATATTTAAAAACTCTATAATAAATATGAAAAAATATATTTTCAAGCTTTATCCTTTTGAAACCGAAACTCTAAATAAAAACGATTCTTTACTTCCTGTTCCTATTCGATGTTTAATTGTTGGAGGTTCTGGTTCTGGTAAGACTACGTTGTTAAGGAATATTATCACATAGTATTGGGTTGATTATCAACATCTATATGTGTTCTCAAAAAATCTTGAACAACCAGTGTATAAATTTTTACAAAAAATATTTGATATTAATTTTAATATTGATTCGCATTTCTCTGATCAAGATATAATATCTGTCGACGAATGTCAAACAAATAGTCTAGTTGTTTTTGATGATTGGATTTTGGAAAAAGATCAATCATTAGTAAAGGAATATTTTGTCAGAGGCAGACATAAAAATATTTCTTGTATTTATTTAACTCATTGTTTTAGCTCGAGTGATTTAAAATTGATACGCAATAGTTTAAATTTTTTGTTTATTTTTAAACAACAAAAACACAACGTAAGTAAAATTTGGGAAAGTTTTTATAGTTCAACTCTATCTAAAGAAAAATTTTTCAAATTTTGTGCACTTTGTTGGGAAAAAAAATATGGATACATTTCTCTGGATGTTATAGATAATCATATATATATAATAAACTAGAGAAAAAAACTATGTTAAAATTTACGTAAGACGTTTATGTTTAGGTTTACGTAAGACGTTTATGTTGTAATATAATTTAGATATATTTTTTTTAAATATATCTATTATAAATGAATGATAGTGATATTAAAAAAATTCAGAATAATCTTACAAAACAAATGAGAAAAGGAGGAGGTCTTCCAAATAGTGAGATGTTTAAACCAAATACTTTAAATAATGATAAGGACAAGGACAAAATAGAAAAAACCAAACAAGTATTAAAAATTAGAGAAAAACTATAAAATAATTTTAAAAATGACAATCAAAGAGAAATCAACAACGAAATAAGAAAAGAAAAAGCTTTCGAACCTGTAGTGAAAGTATTAAGAGACATAAAAAATGCTGTAAACAAAACAGATGTTGATTCACAGACAGAATTGGTACCTGTAAAAACATCAACATTAATAGAGCAACCAATCCATACAGAAAACAAACCGAAAATGATATCAAGTTTTCAAACACCAACAAGAGATGAAGAAAATCAAACAATAAAAACACCAGAAACAACACATCTAGGCAATATCGCCACACAGAAACTCATAGATCTAAGAGACAAAGCTTTTGGAATTTGGATTTATGATAATAAAACTACCAATAAAAAAGGTCATGCAATTGGGAAATACGCAATAAGTTTTAACGGCAACGATATTATTTAAAACAAGAATCAATATACAGGAACAGAAGGATTGTGGAACTTGTTAACACAGTCAAATCTATGGGACGAAACAAATAATATTATATTACCGTATACAGATGGGAATTTAAAAACATATAAAAAAATATTATTAGAAACCGACTCAATATATCAAAAAAACGATAAAAAAACAGGAAAACCAAAATCATCCAGTTCTAATAAATATAATCTAATAATTAAAAATATTTGGAATGAAATGAAAAAACCATCTGAACATGTTGGAGAAGGTTTAAAATATTACACGGAAAATCCTGTAGAATATATGTATATAAATAATTTCAACCCAATAATAAATCGATTGTGTAAAATCGCCGAAGAAGAAAGAGCAGAAAATAATAATTTTCATAATGAAAAACTAGGTATGGTAACCTTTTTCAAAAATGAAATGGAAAAGTTGATTGATTCCCCAAAAAGTACAGAGTATGTTATTTGATCGAAATTATAAAATGTTTGCCAAAAAAACTAATTAAAGGGGAAGGTCTTGTCAATCATATTTTAA
Organism: Therioaphis trifolii; assembly: GCA_027580255.1. Classification (NCBI taxonomy): domain Eukaryota; kingdom Metazoa; phylum Arthropoda; class Insecta; order Hemiptera; family Aphididae; genus Therioaphis; species Therioaphis trifolii. The sequence continues at coordinate 16,723,162 of CM050407.1, forward strand.
ACAGTAAATATATACCTGAAATGCATTGGCCTACTTATAACTACTTAGGTCCTGGTACAAAATTAAAGAAAAATAAAAAACCTGTTAATAAACTGGATGAAGCAGCAAAAGAACACGATATTTACTATGAAAAAAATAAAGATACTAAATTTAGACATAAAGCTGATTTGATTTTAGAACATAAAGCTTGGGAAAGATTTTCAGATCCAAATGTGTCTTTAGGTGAAAAATCTGCTGCATGGGTTACAACAAACATCATGAAAACAAAACGAAAATTAGGGATGGGATTAATTAAAAAAAAAAAAAAAAGAAAATGTGTAATAAATGAAACTTAAACTAAATGATTATCAAAATAAAAAAATTCATTTGGCTCATGAACAGAAAAAAAATGTTACAATCCTTTTAAAACCTTATCAAATAGGTGAGGGAAAACTATATAATTTAACCAATACACAAATAATTATGCTAAAAAAAGCCAAAAAAGAAAATAAAGAAGTCCGATTAGAATTGGAATTTAATCAAATAAAAGAAGGTGGATTTCTTCCTCTTTTATTCGGTGGAATTGCAGCAGCTGCTGCTGCAGCTCAAGAAGGATCTGCTATATGGGATAGTTATTCAGAAACTAAACATAAAAAAGCAATGGAAAAAGAAACAATTCGACACAATCAGGAATTGGAAAAAATTATTAGAAATGTTAAAACATTACATATTGGCTCAGGTTTGAAGAGAAAAAAAAACAATCAAAAAGTAGATCTATCTGTTAATTTCCTTGTTAAAAAATATGGGGAAAAAGCATTGACTAATTTTGATATCTTAAAATTTACTGAAAAAAATAAATATTTTAGAGGGTGTTTCATGAGAAACGAACTTCCTTTAAAACCTTGGACAAATGAAAGTGGTATATTAAATTTAAATGATTCTAAAGAGAAAGGTTCACATTGGGTTGCATGGATAAAAGAAGGAAATTTAAAAATTTATTTCGACTCATATGGAGAATTTAATCCACCTACAGAACTTGTAAAATATTTAGGGAAAAAAAACCTACTAATATATCAACGAATATATACCAAGATGATAATGACCCACCTATTTGTGGTCATTTGTGTTTGGAATTTATAAAAAATTATAATAAAATGTATTGTTAATTTTAAAAAGAAAATCTTTAAAATTTTTATACTGTTACAAAAAATATAAACCTGGTTGTCAATATTCTAACCAACCCGGATTTTTTGCCTGGTTTAAGATTTCTTTTTTAACCCGGATTTTTTGCCTGGTTTAGAATTTTTGTTAAAAAAATAAAATATATGTATAATAAATGGAAAAAATTTTTGAAAAGTATGATGATAATATTATCCGGGCTGAATATAGAGATTTCAACCCATCTTCTGTGTTAAACCTTAATACTGAAAATAGGAAGACAATTTTCTCAATAGATGGAAGTGATAGTTTTCTAGACTTAAAATCCACAAAATTGAACATTTCCGGAAAAGTTGTACAACTAGACGATACTGAATATGCACTTAATAGCAATATAAAATTAGAGAACGATTTTCCAAGCAAACTATTTTCCAACATCCAACTGAAAAAACATGGAACATTACTTGAGGAAATCGAAAACCCTGGTATAACAAGTAATATGAAAGGGGTTGTTGGTTTTGCTTTAAATAATAACCATGGTCCTACTATAAACTCAGGATATCAATCCACATTTGAAGGAGGGGGAAAATTTAATGTTTATGGCAATTTGTCTGATTTCGGTTTGGGTTTCTTTGAGGATATAACATATCCACTTTACAAAGGAGACATTCAATTAGAGTTTACTCGAAATCATGACCATGATGCATTATTCAAAGAAGAAAATTCTGATAAAAAAATGCCAACAGATGGAAAAATTATTATTGAGGATTTTAGGATTAGTTTTCGTGTAGTTAAATATGATAGTATGAGTAAAACCCTCTTAATAAATGAATTGGTTGAATTATCAGAAACAAATAATTATTTCTTGGATTTTAAAACTATTAAATGTATTGAAGTAAGAAAATTGAGTGGAAAGAAGTGTACTCTTGATATTACAAACATGTATAGAAATTCTCATGATCCTTTATTTGGGATTTTAGGTTTACAAACAAACAGAAATACTCAACTAAAAGAATCAAGTAATTTTGATCACTGTTATGTTAGAAATATTTACTTTGAAATAAACGGAGAAAAATATCCAGAAGAGATGTTGAATATCGATTTCAAAAACGATAAATTTGGCAATATTTACGATATGCTTGGAGACTACAAAAAAGTTTTTTACAAAACATACCGAGAACTCCCTCTAATCTACACAGATCCAGAACAGTTTCAGAATTCTAAACCTTTATTCGTTATAAATCTGACTAGACAACCTGTGAGTATATCAGGTTCTAAACACACAGTCATTTTGAATATTGATTTTGATGGAGATGTATCAGATGGTACTGTTTGCTATATTTGTCTAGTTTCAAGTAACAAATTTGTATACGATATTATACAAAACTCAATTAGAGAAATTCGATAAAATTTAAGATTGTCTATTATAAAATGGATGGTATTTTAAAAGAAATTATACATTGTCTGAAATGTAAGAAAAAAACAAAAAATATCGATGCAAAAAAAGTTCAAACGAATAATGGTAGGTGGAGAATCTCAGCAAAATGTGTTGAATGTAACACAAATAAAATTAAATTTATTCAACCTCTTAAAGATGAAGAAAAAATTAAAAACAACCAAAAAATAAAGGCAAAGGATAAACTTTCAATAGCTCAAGAACTTCACAAACCTGTAAGGAAACGATTTCCGAAAAGAAAAATATTTAATAAACTAAGTGAAAAAGACAACAGACCATAATATAAATATTTTTAAAAAACTAAGTGAAAAAGACCACAGACCATAATATAAATATTTTTAAAAAACTAAGTGAAAAAGACCACAGACCATAATATAAATATTTAAAAAAAAAAAAAAAAAAAAACTCATTCGCGCACCAGTAGCCGCCGCGACAGGTTGTTCTCAGTGCTCCGCTCAAACCTAACGCGTGTGTTCTTATTCTTATTCTTATTCTTATTAAATAATATTGTTCAATGAAATCTAATAAACATAATAGTTCCCCTCAAGCCCGCAATCTTCCAGACACTTCAAAAAAAAAAAAATAACACGAGAACCAGTAGTGATGCTCTCACCCCTCCTTACACATCTAAAAACAGATTTGCTCCCCTACTAACTATCCAAGTCAATGACGAAACGGAAGAAACTACAGAAAACGTCAGTATCCAACAACCACAGGTTAGTCAAAAAATCCCACCTATTTATGTATACAATATCTCGGATTACGAAAACTTTCATACAGCAATAGACAATATAACCTTAGAAGAATTCTCTATCACAAACACAAAATCTGCCCTCAAACTAAACCTGAAATCTATCGATGATTATAGAACCACAACGAAACTTTTTGACGATTCCGGTATAGAATATCACACATACCAATTCCCTGAGAATAAACAACTATCTGTTATCATAAGGAACCTCCCTGTAAATATATCAGAAGCTTGTATATTTAAAGAACTCGAAGAACTGAAATTCGAAGTAGCCACAGTAACACGTCTTCAAAACAAATATAAAACCCCAATACCTATCGTAGCGGTGTTGCTATCCAAATTATCTACTGAAATTTATTCTTTAAATAGACTCTTGCATTGTGTAGTAACGGTAGAACCAAGGCAACCTTCTAAGGGCATTCCACAATGCACCAATTGCCAGCGTTTCTCGCATACAAAAAAATTCTGCCATCTACCACCTCGGTGTGTCAAATGCGCAGGCGATCACCACTATAGTACTTGTTCAAAAGAAATTGAAACTCCACCAAAATGTGTTAATTGCCTTAGTGCCCACCCAGCGAGCTATAGAGGCTGTACTTTCTATAAAGAAATTTCTAAAAAAAATAATAATAACAAAAATAACGCTACTCAATCTCCAAGCAAATTTACGAAATTAATATTCCCGGCGAATACCACACAGAATGACGTAACCGACAAACGTTCATATGTTGCCGCTACCAAAAATATATTGTCAGATAAACCATTAAACAATACAGATAACGACTTCATGAAATCTCTGCTACCATTAATTAATGCATTCGTTTCCCAATTATTGCAGACAATAATAGAAAATCTGCCAGCCATCCTAAATAGCGTACATTTAAACTTAAATGGTTCCCCATAACACCATCCTATTAAACTGGAACGCTAACGGAATTAAAAATAAAAGGAACACGCTACAAGCCTTCCTTAATCATCATAATATAGATATAGCCTGCATAACAGAAACACATTTATCAAGCCTGGACAAAATTAAATTTCCCGGCTACGTAATACACCGCGCAGATCGCGTTACGCAAACACGAGCTATGGGTGGAGTTGCTATTCTTATTCGTGCCCAAATCAAACAGCAAGAAATTCCAAATCTAAACTTGACGTGCCTAGAAGCCGTAGCAGTGCTAATTAAATTAAACAATAGACACGTTACCATAGTCAGTGCTTATCAACCTCCTAGTCGCCAAATGCACATTTCGGATTATGAAATAATAATGAGTCTAGATAACTCAATTATAATTGCAGGCGACCTGAATGCTAAACATACAAACTGGGGTTGCCGCGTTATTAATCCGAACGGCACCAAATTAGCATCTTTTATAGCTAATACGCCCTAAACCATAAACGCTCCAAATGAGCCTACTTATTTTCCAACAGATGCTAATAGACAGCCTGATATTTTAGATATATTGTTAATAAAATCAATCCCTTATAACTGCACACAAGAAACTCTCGCAGAGCTTGACTCAGACCATATCCCAGTAAAAATCACAATTAACTCGTCCTCACAATCTTATCATTCAAAAAACTCATTAATAAAAGGTAAACCTAACTGGGATATATTCTCACATCAAATCAACACCAACTTAATAATACCCAAAACTATACCCACGATCCAAGCCGCAGATGAAATGTCCGATCACCTAACAGCAGTCATCGCCGAAGCCGCGCGGGCGTGCTCGAAGCCCAAGTTACATAATACAAAAAATACAGGCACTCTACCTCAATATATACTTTCCTTAATTCAACGTAAACACCATGCTAGACGTATTTGGCAAAACCATAGAAATACAGCAAATAAAAAATCACTGAACAAACTTACCAAAGACGTGAAAATTGCCCTACAAAACATTCGCGTGTCGTCGTATAATAGCTATTTATCAAGTATGCACCCGGGAGATTCAAATTTATGGAAGGAGACCAAAAGACTAATCAACCAAGAAATAAACATAATTCCCCCTCTCCGCATAACAAATCAACTAGTGATATCTGACACAGATAAATGCAATGTTTTTTCGGAAATTTTATACAGTACATTTTCTACCAACCAAAGTACTGATTTAAACAACGAACTACGGGTCCGGAAGTTATTAGATTCACCTGATTACTCAGTTCAAAAATGCTTGGATTATGCCACACCAAATGAAATTAAGCTTATAGTCAAAAATTTACCTAACAAAAAAGCGCCGGGCCACGACCACATTACCAACCTCATGTTTAAAAAACTTCCTCCCAAAGGGCTCGTATTTATGTCTTCATTATTTAATTTTTTGTTACGTGTTGGACACTTTCCACAAAGCTGGAAGTTAGCAACAGTTATTCTAATAAAAAAACCTGGTAAGGACAAATCAAATCCGGATAGCTACAGACCAATAAGTCTACTTACATCCCTGTCAAAAATTTTCGAAAAAGTTATCCATACAAGACTTCAAAATTATTTGAATAGTGTAGATGCTATCCCAAAATTCCAATTCGGGTTTAGACAAAACCATTCGACCGTACAACAGCTTTATCGCATCACTGAACACATCAATACCTCCTTTGAAAAGCACTGCCATACCGGTGCCGTATTTATCGACATCTCAAAAGCATTCGACAAAGTGTGGCACGAAGGTCTTTTGTATAAACTAAAATCCTTTAATACACCAAAGTACTTATTAAACATTATTAACTCTTTTCTAACAAATAGGCAATATTCAGTTAAAATAAATGACAATTACTCTGACCCCCGGCCTATCTCTGCGGGTGTGCCTCAAGGTTCAAAACTGGGACCTATCTTGTTCAATATATTCATATCAGATATACCACAATCAACACGAACAAACATCGCCCTATTCGCAGACGACACGACTATTTACAGCGAATCCCGAAACATTGAAGCGATGACAAACAACTTACAAGACCACCTATGTCAAATTGCAAAATGGTGCAATAACTGGAAAATACATATAAACGCTTCAAAAAGTACAGCAGTTATATTTAGCTTACGCCGCCATTCCACTCCACTACCTCTAAGATTTAACAACGACCCCATACCATGGCAGCCTTCTGTTAAGTACCTCGGTGTCACACTAGACAAGAGGCTAACCTGGGGACCCCACATAGCTATTAAACTGCAACAAGCATACCAGCGTCTCTCAATGTTATTTCCTATCCTAAACAAAAAATCAGTCATACATAAAAAATGTTCATTATTAATCTACAAGCAATTATTACTCCCACTAATTACCTATGCCTGCCCTATCTGGGGTAACTGTTCAGCAACACACTTAAAAAAAATTCAAATTTTCCAAAACAAAATATTAAGAACAATCACTAACGCACCATGGTTCATACGAAACGAAAAAATACATAAAGACCTCCAAATTCAAAAAATTTCAGATCATATAAGCACCCTTGCTACAAACTTCCATAGCTCACTCCACAAATCAACAGGATCACTACATTTCAACTTACACATACGTCCACCACCTCAAAGACGTCTAAAACGTGGTCGTCCACACGATCTCATTCGTTAACTAGTATTAAATAAACTTACCACAATCAAAAAATGTAATATATTAACGCAAAATATTCTCATCTACACGTTATTGTCAAACGTCTAACCAACCTTAATTATTAGTTATTACTATAGTCGTCATTACTATTGTTATTATTATTATTACTATTGTTAATATTATTATTACTATCATTATTATTATTATTACTACATAATTATTATCATGTTAAAATAGATAAAAAAAAAAAAAAAAAAAAAATTAATATTACTAAATATCCATAGATGTAGATAGCCTCATAGGCTAGGAATGTCTTATTATATAAAAAAAAAAAAAAAAAAAAAAAAAAAAAAAAAAAAAAAAAAAAAAACTAAGGGAAAAAGACAACAGACCATAATATAAATATTTTTAATAAAACTAAGTGAAAAATATCAATTAATTTGTTTTAAGTGAAAAATATCAATAAATTAGTTTTAAGTGAAAAATATCAATAAATTAGTTTTAAGTGAAAAATATCAATAAATAAAAAAATGTGCCAGGACCGGCACTTATATACTACTAATAATCATTGATGAGTAGGTGTCACTAACCGATCGCGACAGGTCGCAACACTCTCAACGTATTATAAACCTGTTCGATGCGGCTAATTATTACATTGTGGTGCGTTGTACACGAAACGATTAGTTGAGTTTTGACCGTACGATTGAATGGTGCGAGGACTTTCACGCGGGAAAGAATTTTCGTCTAAACGATTCGCCGGAGTGAACGCATTAAAGGATTGAACGTGTTCAAAACTTGAAATGTTTATGCGAATTCTTGCGGCGTGGTTAATCGTTTAATCATTTTTCATACAAAAATAACACACGCCGGAAGCCGTGAAAATCCTTGCCGACACGTCTCGGAAAGTGGGCGACGCAGTTTTTTCAGAGAGCAGATTATTCTAGCGGTCGATTCGAAACCGATATAGATATTTCCGTTTTGAAAAATCGCCTTCGCAAACGTCGACCCGCGAGCGTGGCGGACATTATGACAGTGTAACCCGTGCGGTATTTATCGTGGATTTAATGGTTGATAAAACGTATGGCATCGGCGCGCGAGGTCCGAAACCGGCCGATTAATCTTTATTGATGGAACAGATAAACGAAATAACCGGCCGCGCGGCGTTTATCACGTCCCAGACTCGGAACACCCGGACGTCAGCGTGTGCTATGTGTTTTTTCCACGCTTGTATTATTATTATTATTATTATTTTTAATTTTTTTTGGCACACCGAACGTAAATATTAATTATCGTCGATTGTTTATTTCGACGATTCGCCGTTAACGCTGACCGCGGTTCGATGGCGTTAGGTGAATTGCGTCCCTGTTGTAATTTAATACTAGGTGAATTGCGTCCTTGTTATATTTTAATACTAGGTGAATTGCGTCCCTGTTATATTTTAATACTAGGTGAATTGCGTCCCTGTTATATTCTAATATTAGGTATGTAACAAATATATAAAATATACTAAGTTGATACATTAGTTGAAATATAATTTACAAATTAATTTTAAAAAATCCAATAAGTATATACAATAAATTTTCATACTTTATTATTAATAACATTTGTAGGTCAATTATTTACGTAAAAAATAGTAAAATTATTATAAAAGTATATTAAACTGGTAAAATTTTAAATGAAACGGCTTTGACGTATTCAAATCTGGTCAGTAATTTATTATTATATTCAATCATTTTTTCTCCAATATAATTTTCTTTTTCGATAATTTGACGTGATTTTCTGTCTATTACTACGTATTTTTATGTATGTTTCGGATTGAATATTTTTTATAACATCAATAAAATTGTAAATATTTGGATGACTAGAGATATATAGATTATTTAATTTAGAGTGGAATGCCTCACAACTGTTGGTTGTCCGATTTGTTGTTGGTATAAATTCAGCCCAGAGATTTGGTGGAAAACTTGCATCTTTTGTAATGTAAGTTTTAAATATGTAATCTATTTTCTAACATTTCAAAAAGTATCGGGGACGCAATACACCTATTCAGAAAAAATATCGAGGACGCAATTCACCTATCTGTGTATTAACATTTTTTTTTTTTTTTGGACGCAATTCACCGAACCCGGGCTCGATCACTACAACGCCGTTTGCTCGAGTTGTGCGTATATCACATTTATAATGTGTAGTGTGTACACACGTGCCTCGTCGTTAGCGAAAACTCCCGGCACCCAAACACGAGATTATGTTTGCCGACACGTCGCGATAACGATATATCGCGCGTATCGTTTGATTGTGATTTGCGTTTTTTTTTCGCGTATTAAAACATATGTAAATAAACAAACGATCGATTTTACCGCACACAGTTCACCTGAATCAATTCGAAATCCCGGGTGCTCGTCAATAGACGGGGTTTCCTCGCCCGACCGTCATGTCGGATATGTTTTAATTTCGCTATCGCGTTTTAATACGGGGAGACAAAAAAAAAAAAAAAAAACGCACATAAATATTTGTGACGTGTAGGTATTATTTTTCGTTTTTTTTTCCGAAAAAAATAAAGCGCTATACATAAACTGTTAATTATCACGCGTGACGCACACGACGAATCGTGGAAGTCGTCAAACGAACGAGATAACGTCAAACAGAACTACACTTTTCACTACCACCGTGTGTTTGTAACAACGCGATGGAAAAAAAAATTAAAAAAAAAAAAAGAGAACCACGTCACCAAAACGAAAACCGACGAAACTGACCGTGACCGCCGCCGTTGGCACTCGTCCGGAGCGTTTTTCGTCGGTTCACTCACTCGCCCGTCTGGTCCGCGATAGGTCGCCTTTTACGCGGTCCACGCTCGAGCTATTGGCGTGCGCTAATCGACGTTAAAACTATTATCGTCGCCGTCCATTGTCGTCGACGTTTTTATAGTATTTTACACGCCACTCGACATCAGTGTGTAATCAAAACAGAACGACGGATTTGGCGCGACGCGCTACGGTCGGTCCGATACGTTTCAACGACGGCGAGCTACGAACCTGCACATGTGACGTAATTTATTCGTAATCCGCTATACGACACATTAGTGTGCGTGTGTGTGGGCCATATTGATACGATATTTCACACGAGTCTCGTCGCCGAAATCGTTTCCCGTCGATCTGTAGACGTACGAAACGTGATAGGTTATAACATACGAGCGTGTGTGCGTGTGCGTTTGTGCGTGTGTTTATAGGGTCTTACCGGAGATCGACAAATAAAGGGCCTCTTCTGTAGATAATTTTACCATCAACAATAAAATTTTTAATTAATTTATAATATAAATTAGATGCTAATACTATTAAATAATTTTATACTTATACAATATATTATGTATATTTATTGTATTATTATGCATTTTCATTAACACGGACCACAGTGCTTTCAAATATAAAAATAATACATTTTGAATAATAAATACGATTTAGAATGTTGTACGATAATATTGAGTACTTATTCCAAGAAAGAAGGATGCCTGTTTGGCAATTATTAAATCATAAATATAAATTAAAATGCATATTACAATGCGCCTACATCATACTCTTATTAACATTACCACAACTACATATAATATAACACTCTTACAATACAATAATGGTACCCGAAAAAGGAGGCCTCATACAGATAGGGCCTCACTGGGTATTGTCAGTCAAAAGTATAGACCAGTCCGACCCTGTGTGTGCGTGTGTGTGTTCGGGTTCGAATAAGAACGAAACTACTGCGTCACGCCCACTGCGCTAGAAAACAGGTAGGCGAATCGGATTTAGTAGTTTCATATGTATCAACGACGTCGTTCGCGCGTACAGTCAAAGCTTTTTAGGGATACGGAGACATGTCGTCGGTACGAATTCATCCACGGTTTCCGCGCGTAGTCTGATTTCTATATTTGTATAGGCGCGCGACGTGTGTGCATTACTCTTAACCGAATTCTGTCCGCAGCGATAATCCTTTGTTTTGTCGAGTAAGAAGTATTCGACCCCTGCGTCGATACGTTCGCATTCGATTTTTATAAAAAAAAATAAATAAAAAAAAACTACGCCACTAGAACAATGCTGTAACGCTCTGTCCGTGTCCACTGGTGCGTGCGAACTGCACAAGCTGTTTTGTTTGTATCTGTTGCGTTTCCACTAAGCACTGTATCAATGAAAATATCGAATTTCAAAATCTTTTCAATAGATTTACAACGTGTAAAATATATCGACGTGCAATAATTTAATAAACGAATGTCTCAACGCGATTTCGTATCATGAATATTCATAGCTTTTTAGTCATAATTGAATATAATTAAAAAAAAAAAAAAAACAAAAACAGTACCTACTTCCATTTTGACCTTAATACTGCCAGCACCTCGAGCCATAGCTCTTTTAGTCCCCGTAGTGTTAATCCGGACCCGCCGGACCAGAGCCCAACTTAGGGGAGGGCTGCAGCCCCGGGCCCCGATATTATTTGGGGCCCCGGGCCACTGTTGATATTTAACTTCTCCCGGCCGAACAGTAACCCGTTGTCCCTCACTCGGAGTGACGCCGAACCCGCTACGTCCACGACACCGGTGTTTTCCCTGCGAACAAAACGACTCCGTCGTCGATAACTCGAGTCACGTCACCGACGTTTCATAATCCGCACCCCGGTCCCGGTGCAAAAGCCGTCCGGTTTTCCCGGGATCTCACGAGTCGTACGTAGAATAAACACACGGGACAACGTATGTTGTTGTTTTTCTTAGCGGTTCGATTTGAAAAAAAAAATGTATAGGGTCAAGTGGGGTGATTGGAAACAATGTTTTTAAATTTCAATTGTTTTATGTAATTATTAGTGATTGTAACAGTTTTTGGAAAATTCTAAATTAAAATCTAATTGGAACACTTTCAGTCATGAGAATTTTGAAGTTCAAAGTTTATCATACTTACTTTTTTTCACAAAAATGTCCATTTTCATTTGCCTCATCAAAATATAACAAAACATATTTTTTGGGGTAAACGGAAATAAACAAATTGGTCTGTGTGTTATATGTAGAAAAGACCTCTGGGGCATTTGAAAATGTTGTGGTTAGCATTGATTTTATATCACTTGAATGCATAAGGTATGAATATTTTCATTTGTCCCACATTTCAAAGTTTCTTTGGGGCAAATGGGAATTTCATCAATTTTTTAGTATTATAGAATTGGGGTAAATGAAAATAACTGAAAATTGGAAAATTGACAATGCTGTTTTGAAATGAACTTTTTTTTTACATAACCTCAAATATTACATTCGATATCATAAACCACTGTCTGTGGACTTTTATATGTTGGTTTTATATGATCGGGTATACGTTATCACCACTAATTGATAAGAAATCAAAATCGTTTCTAATTGCCCCTATTTTCATTTACCCCACCTTACTCTATACGCTCTCGACATTCACAGCGACTGGATCGACTGGAAATAAAACAAGATTATCGATTTACGTGTATGAAAAGAGTGTTTACGAATCAACGGAGAGACTATAATAAAACACGTACTCGAGTATAATACGGTATAATCTCGTTCGCTACAAAATCGTTGGTTACGAACGTAATATTGAATGAAAATGAAAACGAGACCGGCGGGAGCGATTTCGCCAAAAATATTTCATAGTGAGGTAAATCATAAAATGTTTTAACGTTAAAAACGAACTCGGTAACCTTACCGAGGACGCTTGATGAGAATACGTCAAAATGAGAAGAAATATAGTTGGAATATCATGCAATACCATATGGTGTTTACCGAGCGTATTTGTTTTATGTATTTGTTTTATACTTCCAGAAGACATTTTCGATCGGAGCTAACGTTTTAAACGCCGAGTTCAAACGAAATCCGAAAAATCAATACGATATAAAAACGAAAGACCACGAAACCGCACGTTGTTTCGTCGGTTAAGTAAATTTTAAAATAACGATATTACGATGCCTAATTACTACGTGAAAATCATCTCGAGCGTTTCATCTCGATGTTTATGAAAACAATATTTGTAAATCTAAAGAAAAACGCACTTATACGATTCCGAAAAATATAAATAAGCTTAAAAGTAATATAAAGAGAAGGTATTTGAAAATAAGGATAAGTAGAGAATCCCGGTTAAAAAAAGGACGTATACTTCTTTCCACGGACACGATAATGGTGATGAGTGTATTGAATTTTAAAGAAATGATAAATTATTTCTCTCGTTGAACGATTTTGAGCAGAGATTCAGTATAAAAATATACCGTACGTATATTTGACCGTTTTTAGTCTAATTATCGGCTGTTTTTTTTTTTTAAAGCAGTTTTAAGTTTTCTTGTTTGACAAAAAAGACATTTTTCTTAACCAAAAGATTCAAAACATGGTGCACTATTTAAAGGAGAAAATCGATGTAAAAACTGTTGATTCCGTAAAAACCATAAGATAATTATTTATTTAAACGCTTCTAATATATATATATATATATATATATATATATATATATATATATATATATATATATATATATATATATATATCATAACTCACGATTTTTGACATTCGTTTAGTGTCGTTAATTAAATATATGAGTAAGTTCCAACTAGGTGAAATTTTTAAGACAATTAAAGGTGCCGGATGAAACTTTTGAACAAAGTTAAGCGTACGAAAAAGAGTTTACAGTAAAAAAAAAAAAAAATGAACATCATTGTAAAACCGATTTCACCGTCGCTTCACTCGGAATCCAAAATTAATTTTTATTTTTAATTGAATCCGGTTCTTATTACGTTTCACGTAGATTACCTGTGATACACTTGTGATTTAATTAGTTTTTGGCTTTTAAAAAAATCACTCGGAGAGTTATGTTCACGTGACCCGTGTTTAAATCACCACTACGGTGTGCGGTGTGAAGACTCGCCGAGTCTGTGCCGACTTCCGACGATTATCCCGCATGCGTCCGGTACGATTTCGAGGAATAAAACGCGGTTGTAAATCGTATCCATCTGATTCTTGGTACGCGTTCGGTTTATATTGGACGTTTAGAGCCGTGCACGGGACGTATAAAACGCGAGACACTAGTAAAAGAAAACGTAACGTTTCGAATGATAAACAAAAGTAAAACGTGTTCCAGTCACTCGGGTTTATGTACCGTCGTATATTTGTGTAGTGTGAGCCGTCATCATTTTCCTTTTTGCCCACATATCTTCTGTTTTGATACATTATATTTATGTGTGTGTATGTGTGTGTGTGTGTCTAGTTCGCGATAAAATCGTAGTGGGCGTGTATGATTAAATGATACGGTTACTTGTAAATCTCAAAAAAGTCATGGCCTGTCCGCACGTACGATTCGTCAGAGTAGCGGCCGAACTCCGATCGAAAATCAGCTTAGGAAAATATGAAAATAAGTTTCGTCCAAAACGAGTCGAGAGAAAACTACAAGAGAAAGTACATAACACGTATGAGATACGTATTTTCGCGTGCAATCAAAAAACATGTAACACGTACAACTCCACGAATTCGAAAATCGCTCTCATACCTTGAGTTTTGCATCGATTAACGTTTTAAGACCACTAAAAATTACTAATAAAAATATTTATTGACAAAAAAAAAGTATAGATTTCATTCAATTTCATGAATAGACCATCCAAACTACCTTTTGAGGGTAGTTAATGAATATAAAGTTTACTTATAATTTTAGATTTCTATAAATAAATAAACTTTCATAACATACATTTTACTCTATTTTGAATGTCTATATGATTAAGTTGTTGTATTATAATGTTGCTGAATCACCCTATACATGTTAAAAGGATTCATAAGTTCAATCTAAAAATTTGTCTACTGTAATCATAGTACATGGATCCTGGGCAGTGTTCAGCTATACATTGAAAATAAAATAAATAATATTTCTTTATAATAACGATAAAAAAACAGAAAATTAAAAACTTTTTGTTTCATATAACAATAGCACAAATTAAAAAAACAAAAAACCAAACCAATTATTTCTTTTTTGACTGTCAAAAACGAAAACGTAAATTTAAAAAGGTTTTCAATCACCGAATCCGGGTAAAAAACTTGATTGGTACCTAATAAATTTTGTTTACAAAATGTTTAGTAAACAATTGACAATGCGGTAAATCGATTGACTGTAAAAACGGTATAATTTTATAAAGCTTAAGAAAGTATACAGGTACATAAATCGCAAAATGCAAATTATTTGAAATAACATAATCAAAATCCATAACATAATAATACATAAATTCAAATAACAATTGTAGAAAATAGTTTAGTTTCACTTTAACATAAATAATATAGTAACCCTTTCGAATACATGTCAAAAATAGTCAAATCATGTTTATTTATTATGCTAAGTTCATGCATTTCATGATTATTGATTATTTATTAATATTCAACCGAAATGTAAATATAAATATCTATCATACAAACAGCATACACACACGTATATTTATTTAGGTAATACATAAATTATTACCGTAACTACTTTACATAGAATTCAAAAACATGTAGGACAGCATAAAATCGGTTCTAATTTATAGTATAATAAATGACGAAAATCTTTAAAATGTAAATCAACATGTGTAAATTTAAAAAGTCTTTATTCTGTTTGTTTTATAATATATTATTATTATTATTATTAAATAACGATTCTTACTTCTATGTTTTAATAACGTTTTTAGTCAAACCTAGCTTTTCTATTATATAATTTCAAATGACATAAGCTACAAATGATTTATATGTGTTTTAAAATTGAAAAACACTACAGACTTTAATTAGTCTTAGCCTTATTACTATAAAAACTCTTGAAAATATAAAAACTAATACGTTTCAAAACTTTATTCAATATAAATAATATTGAAAGAATGAAAATCAACGCTGCGCCAATCACGTCCAACAGAAAATATTGATACCAAGTGAGATTTTCAGCAT
This sequence comes from Therioaphis trifolii, assembly GCA_027580255.1. Lineage (NCBI taxonomy): Eukaryota > Metazoa > Arthropoda > Insecta > Hemiptera > Aphididae > Therioaphis > Therioaphis trifolii. The sequence continues at coordinate 16,738,989 of CM050407.1, forward strand.
GTGACTTCAAATTATAACTACTTTAGGTACTATAAAAAAGGTTAAATCAAAAAACATATTCTTTATTTAAATTCTATTAGTACTAATAAAAAATGTATTGTACAAATTAAAACTTCTTATTAGTCTCTCTGTAGTTTAAATAATAGGTAATAATATTATAATAATCAAGAAGAAAATCTTAAATTATCAAACTTCAGTCTTTTCAGTTTATAATAGAACATAATCTAATAATAAAATAATAATTATAATATTATAATAATTAACAAGAAAAACTTAAAATAAAATTAATTAAATAAAAAAAAATTATATTGTGTATCACAAGTTAAAACTTCTCTTTAGTCTCTTCAGTTTATAATAGAACATAATCTAGTAGTAAAATAATAAAAATAATATTATAATAATCAACAAGAAAAACTAAAATGATTAAACTTAACTACAGTCTTTTCAGTTTAGGTATAATAAAAGAACCTAGTAGCAAAATATTAATAATAGTATTATAATAATCAAGTAAAACTAAAATTTTCAAACTTAATTACAGTCTTTTCAGTTTATAATAGAACATAATCTAGTAATAAAATTATAATTATAATATTATAATAATTAACAAGAAAAACTTAAAATAAAATTAATTAAATAAAAACAAATTATACTTTGTATCACAAGTTAAAACTTCTCTTTAGTCTCTTAGTGGTTAAAAATAAAAAATTATATCTAATTTTATTCATCATCCGAATCTGCTGTTAGGTTTGTATTTAGGTTCCTATAAAACTCTTGGTAAATGTTTGGGATTACATTTGCTTCACAAAGGCTTAATAAATCTGTTTTCTTTTTCATTGTTACTCCAGGTGGTCTGGAATATGCCAAGCTTAAGGATAGATCAGTTGGATTGATTGTTGGCCTTCGTCCTCGTGATTTTTGTTTTCTAACATCAATAATTTTAAAAGTATTTTCAGACACTTCTTCTTTATAAAATATTTTAAATGGTGACTCTTTTCGGACTTCTATAATTCTGATTTTCCCCCACAATACCTTTTTGTTATCTGTATTAACATTAAAATTACTTCCAATTTGTCCACTTAATTTTTTAAAATCTATCATATCATCTGTTGTCATTTGATTTACAAAATATGGTTCAGACTTTCTAGCCATACTGATAACTGGAATCCACTGATCAGGGACATAAATTGGTCCACTTTTAAGAATCTTCTTTTTTTGTTTTTCAATGCATGCATGCATTGCATCACCTTCATTCTGTGAGTGGCCACAGACTAAAAATTTATGGGTAATTGAAGGGATTTCTAACTTCATGGTAGCAAGCATGTATAGACATACAATATATTTGTTTTTATTTTGGCCCGTACAGTTATCCGAGTAGAATATAATTGGTAAATTAGTAATGGAGTTTAAATTATTTAAATATTTCCATAGACATGACGCTATTTCATTGGCACCCCTCTTGGCTTTATCCTCACTCCACACATAACAAAATCCATGTCTTGATGAAGTTTCGTACACAGTAAAATTATATACTCCTAACTTTCTTTTGTAATAAAACATATTTACTTCTCCACAGGGCGTTTGCAAAACTGCTTGGAGATCATAACAACATACAAGTACCATACCTTCTCTTCCTTTTGCAACATCCTTTGCTTTTTCCTCACGGCTTTGAATCGTTGCTTCAACATGAGCATCATATTTTACTCGTTGTAAATTTTTTTCTTCTTCACTTATATTTTTCCATGACTCGCATGTAGTGCACTGATCTTTCTTAGGTACAAAAAAACTTATATTTCGTTTATTATTAAATAAATCATAATAAACATGTTTATGAACATATTCTTTTTCATTTTCTTCTTGGTGTATCACATAAAGTCTATACATGTCTGCAATTGTCAAACCACCATCAATGAATTCTCGTTGTGTTTGTGCTCTTAAATAATGAGACTCAATCCTAGGAAATGAGTCTATATGGTCTAACACTCCTTTTTTTAGCTCTTCTGAAATGTTTTTATGGTTCTTATGTTTTCCTTGCTGCAGTGGTTTCAATACTCCTTCAGAATCTAATTTATTGAAACAGTTTCTTATAATTTTGTCACTAACAACAAGAGTTGCTTCAAACATTTTTTTGCATACTCTTACTTTATCAATTTCTTCTGCTTCTAAATAGTAAGCCATGTTGTTAAGTTTCCTGTTGGAATTTAACACTTTTTTAATATTTTTAGGTGAAACTTGTACTGCATGACGTACAATAAACTCACGCTGCCTATTTTTATCACCCATTTCCCAAAACTTAGTTCTAATTTTTTCTCTTATTTCTAAGCTAATGGTAGAGCTACAGTTGTATCGACAATTAACACATGGAGCTTTTAACACTTTTGACTTAACAATTGATCCTGATTCACTGACATACTCTTCACCTTTATTTTTTGCTAACTTTTTTATGTTTCTTTTCCAATTATCTGGGTTTCTGGTACGTTTTTTGGTTAATACGACTTGAGGATTTTCATTCAGATTATTCACACAATCCGTTTCTACGATGGAAACGGAATCGATTTTTACAACTCATTTTAGTTCCGTTCGATACCGTTGTAAAACCAATTACATCTTTTTACGTAATTTCTTATTTACAAAAAAACACATCTAAGAATGAATCGCCATGATGGTACGAACTAGTACTAAGAAACTTTTACTACTATATTTTGCTTTATCGGAGACGTAAAAAAGTCATGAGAACTAACCGTAGAAAACATCGGGTCCTTCCAATTTTACTAAATCTTGATAATTTTGACGTTTATAACATTTTATATTATGAACTGAGGTTAGACCAAAAAAAAATGATGATCACTTTTTTCGTATGTCAATTACTTCATTCGATGATTTACATGAAAATCTTACAAACTAAATTTCTCGAAAAGATACGAAAATGAGGAAATCTGAAGAAATGGTAATGCTTTTAAAAATCACATATTCAAGTGTCAGATAATAATTAAAGTAGCGCGCCGTCCGGTTTGTTAACCACGGCACGTGTCCGCGGTCGTGATTTTTTCAAGTTTATTTCCAATTAATTATTTAATATCCGAAAACAAGTTTTGCAAATTTAATATGACCTTATAATGGCCTTAATAAAACACATATACTCGACTAACGATACTGAAAAATTCAAAAATCATGACAAGCGTTATTTTTTCTTTTTACTTAAGCGTTCAAGTAAATTCTTATACGGAACACACTGTTTTCACATCAATTTTCGTCTTTTAATGTGTAAGCTTTGATACATTATTGGACCATCCAATCGTTATGAATCTCTGACTACGGGTAGAACGAAACGTTTTGAATGTTTCAATAAAAAAGAAATCTACAGATAATCAAACTAAAAACGGTAGAATACAAAACGGTATATTTGTGTACAGTGGCTTTGCTCAGAATTGTTTAGATAAAGATAAGATTTATTCGTGAAACAATCAATCGAGAAACGATCGAGAAACTGCTGCAGCTAATTTTTCTGGATCAACCGACATGGTGGGACTTTTCAAAAGCGATTAATCGCAAGAAAACAAACTATTTTGATTTGATTGCGTTAAAAGCGATTTATCGTAAAACGCAAAACGCTCCCAGTTAAATGAAATCGTAAAATCGCAAAACGCGAAATCGCCAAAAGTGGAGCCGTACCTTTAGGATTGATAAAAAAAAAAATAAATAAAAAAAAATGTCATTTACCTTTGGAATGGGTTTCGCGGGTGTCAAATGAATACCGCCGACGTCGACGACGGTGGACGGCACGGGCCTGGCGGATTCGGTCGCGTGATGACTGTTCTGGAAGACGACGGACGGCCGGACCGTGGGCAACAAGTCGTACGGCTTGGGGTCGGCGAGCCGCGCGGTCCACGCGTCGTACCGCACCCTGAGCGCGCTGTACGCCACCAGGGCGGCGTTAGCGAGCCTCTGCCCGAACGTGACGGGCACGGCATGCGGGGCGAACAGGTGCGACACGCACGCCGGGTTGGACACGTGGCCGGTGTAGGAGCGCTCGACCGCGGTGAGCATGGCGTTGGGCAGCGCGTAAACGAGCGGCACGCGCAGCGCCGCGGCCAGCGCGGACACGCAGTCCACGGCCGTGGGCTCCACGAGGACCGCGTCGAACGCCGGCCGGCCGTCGGCCGGCCGGACCAACTCCGCGAGCCGGGGGTCGCCGTGCACCGAGTCGCAGTACTCCCTGTGGTACGCCGCCAACGCGTTGGTCATGCGCACCGGTCCGCCGTACGTCGCCAACATGTCACCCAGATCCAGGCCCAGCCTGATGACGAAACGGCCGGACGTGTCCACCTCGGTGTAGTTGGCGCGCTCGCCCTCCGGGAACGGCGTGAACGCGGTGACGTGGTGGCCCGCGTCCGTCAGCGCCCGGATCACGGCGCGCACGAAGTTCCAGTGGCTCTTGGCCGCGACCGTCTGCACGGCCAGTATGCGCGCGCTTTCCGCCGGCCCGACGCACGCCGCCGCCGCCGCCGCGATGACGACCATCGCCCACATCGTCGCGTGTTTTCCCGGCCCGCGGCCGACCGTCATGACGACAGTGTTGGCCGTCGCTTTTCCGCTAGAAACGACCCCGACGGCACAACGTTTCGACGACGTTCTAGCGATACTGTCGGGCACCGAGTTCAGATAGACGTAAAATGCGGTCGACACTGTGGCGTTTACGCGAAACCGTGTTCTCACACCTTCATAGGCTATTCGAAAGTCAAATCCGTACGATCGCGCATAGGCCGTTCAGGCGTCGCTGAGAACCGGTCCGCACGTCAGACTCCGCGGTTCGCGGTTGTTCGTCATCAGTGTTGGGAAAAATCTTGATAAATTTATCTAGATAAGTTATCTAGATAACAATTATTCATCTTTTATCTTATCTAGATAAATTTATTTTCAGTTATCTTTATCTTTATCTAGATAAAATTTTAGTTATCTATGAGTACCTATCTAGACAGGTAATGGCCTGAAAAAAAAGGAAATTTAAAATATATTATTTTATTAATTTTTTTTTTTTAATTAATCAAAAAGATTACTGAGAAAAACTCGTGTGATGATGATGATCATGAAAGTGAAGTAGCCATACACAACAATTTGTTAAAAAATGAAGAAATGTATTATTATTTTAATTTTAAGTCAGAAGAATGATTTATCATCTTTTATGAAGTTTATTTAAAAAAATACATGTATTTTTAAATGTTTTAAATTATGTATTCTTATTTTTTTACCTTATACCTGTAGGATGTAGATCTTGAATATTTTCAAAATTAAACATGAAACTATCTCAAATTTATCTAGATAAAAATGTTCTAATTTTTATTTTTATCTAGATAAAATTAATTATTATTATCTCTATCTGTATCTAGATAAAAATGTTTATAATCATCTTTATCTTTATCTAGGTAAATTATTAGTTATCTATTCCCAACACTGTTCGTTATGACGGCGATAATGCGTCCGCGATCCGGTCGAAACAACGGTTTCGGCAAGGCGTCTCGGCAACCGGTAGCCGTCGTAGTACTGGCGCGTATATTTTTATAACCCACGACTGTGGCGTAAACTGCGCCGAGAAAATACGACTAAATTTAACCGTTCGGACGGCGATGAATTGACGCGCGACTTGTCACAACAAAATATAGGTGCGTTTCAACGTTTGCGTCGGGAGAGACTAACGGATCGTCGTGAGACGTCGTACTTATATATATATATATATATATATATTTATATATAATATATGATATAATATTTATTGTGTGTATAATTGTACGCAAACGTTGTTTCGGGAACGCGTGTGCGCGAAATCGTCGTGCTACAGGTTTTTTTTGCAATCGTCCTTTGAAACCATGCAGAGTTAATGAATTCCTGGCATCCATCCAGCTGATCCGCCGACACGTGGTAGAATCTATCGGCGTCCTTTTCACGTCGTTTATCATACGTTGACGTCTCTCGTTATGTTCCGATTTTCCGGCAACCTAATCGTCTTTCGTCGCCGCTGCTGCAACACACTCGGCTCGCTATACTATCCATACGCGTTGTTCATCTTTATTCATTAGGCGCTCGCACATCGAGTCGGTCGTTACAACATCAATACGAGTGTAACGTTTTACGTAACGTATTCGCTGACCATAAGCGTTTTAAGTGCACAAGACGTGTAAAGCAGTATGTTTTCCGAACAGTTGTCCGTCTACGATAAGACGATTTTTTTTAAGTATGGAAATTTTTTTGGAATACGCTCGAAACAACTGTACCTATCTCATGTCTTTGGATCTTTGCCAACGTTTTGTGTGTATTAAGCGGATTTACGGTGCGTAGACAAACCGCAAGCCTTGAACGTAACGTGGTCGTGAGGTCCACGCACCTCGCATCGCCACGACAGAATCATTATTTTCGTGCCGAGTTCCCTTCGGCCTTACAACTAAAACGGGTATTAAATAATAAATAAATATATTTTATCGTTACTGGTTTTATTACCGGAATCGACATCTTAACCAGCGGAACAAGACTTTTCTAGTGTTCCGTCTATGGAGTATTGTGTCGTCGTCCCACAGGCCGACCCACTGCATAATCTGATGCCACACGTGGAGCAGTCAAGTGAAATACATAATATTGTCGGCAACGTTTCTTTTCGAAACGAGCCGAGCCCGGAACCGGTGTCGTGTTACTGACGAACACTAGACCGTTATCTTTGCGACTACTTGAAAAATACAAAAATTACTTCGGTCTACGCTCTGGCCGTTATTCGTATTCTAGACTTGTCGTCCCACGAATCTATTCCCAACCCAACTGAGGTAAACGAAAGAAATCAACCGAGACCATTTTCCACATTTTCCAAAAATCGCCGAACATATAGCGACAAGAGTAACACGAACCAACTCTAAGTTATTTCAATGATCGTTATTTATAGATTTTTTTTTCATAGCTATTAAAACGATTACCAACTATGAGCAAAAGAAAAAAAAAAGAAAAATTCGAAGAAAACGACAAATACTAAAACTCGAATGTAGATAAATTTGTGTACAAATAGTTTACAAAAAAGATAACTACTTATTCGCTCTAAATAAAACCATAAACAGAAATCGGGATTTGAACAAAACATTTATCGATAAACCTAACAATATGGTGAATTGTTAACTACATTTAGTCTTGAAAACCCATTTAGATTGATCAATAAATTTTCGGGAGGTCCAGAAGGACTACTAACTATATTTGAGAATAAATGAGACTTCGACATGAAAGAGTATAATACGTACAGCTATACATTCAAACTCAACTGGATAAGTGAGAGAAGACGATGAATATTGCAAAATAGAGACTTGAGAGACACCGACGAGTCATTAAAGAACAGACTCTGTAAAACGCACTGTGTACAATGCTTGAAAAAACACAAATGAAACAATAAGATAGAAAATCGGTATACTACTATACAAATCGCATAGAAAAATTTATAATAAACAATTTAAACGAAGCTTTTGCGTCAAAGACGGGTGTTTCAGTGACGAAAATGCAAATAATGGCAAATAATAAAGTATTTTTATATCAGGTATTCGTCACAAAGTCAATTAATTCGAAAAGCAACTGCCTATTGTATAAATTTTTGAAAAAACAGTTTTTATTGCTTCAGGGGTAGAAAGATCGAATAAAAGACCTGAGGATAGGAATACAAATAAAAATGAGTTTAATAGGAATACCCGGTCGGAGCGCTCGTAATACCGAACACCAATTAACATTGATATGAAAGGAAAAGATTAAAATAATTAAATTCACCATAGCACCATCATCGTGTGCCACAATCCAGTAAGGTCAAACACGATTTCGTCAAGGACCACAGCTTTATAATGAATGTTAATTTTTCCCGTTGCCACACGTTTATGATAATATTATGATAATATCGCCACTATGCAAATCACCCGGACCCGACGCTAAAGTCGTATACTGTATAAAGTGACCATATATTTTTTTAATCAAAACGGGACAAAAAAAAAAAAAAAAAAAAATCATAATTATTTGTTACAAACAAATATTTTTAATTTAATAATATTACTAGCAAATTTCTGTGGTACTCAAAATGTTTTTAAAGGACAACAAAATTAAATTAACTTATTACACTTACTAGGTAATTAACTTATTATAAACAAAATGTTTTCGTGTAATAATTACAAAATTAAACACTTGTATATTTTTCTAAAAACGATATTTCGTCAAAGAACATTTATTTGCATTATTTTTTTTTGTCTACTTTTTGAAAACGAGACATTTTAACGTCCCGAAGATTTCCCAGGGGACAACGGGACAGAGATTCAAAAAACGGGACTGTCCCGTTCAAAACGGTCACCTTACGTATACATGTAAATGTTTCGCAAACACAATAAATATCTTTTTTGGCGATGATATGAAAAATGTTTTTCAACTATCATCGGCAATCTTCACGAAGTCCTTTGGTTAAAATAAAGACGAGCTCACGCGTACATAAAGCATAAAACGCCGATACCAAATATTTTATACAAATTGCAAACATCAAAATTATGACGCTTATTACGTATTAACTATGTAATCGAGTTCAATACTTGTGACAGTGATTAACAACATTTTTTTTTTATGGTTTATACAATGAATAATATTTCTTTGATCGAAAACCAAATTACGTGATGTGGAAATTTGGGCGAAAACGAAATTTGTGCGTTAAACATAGGGCACTTTTTTTGGGCGGAAACTCGTACGTCCATTTCATACACTATGTTTGAAAAAAAAAATCGAATTTTAAACTAAATAATAGACTCATAAGACATAACATATCGTAATCTCGCATATTGTAATGATATGAAACGCAAGAAGTAAACCTGAATACGTATATCATGTACCTAATAACCGAGTAAAACTTTCTACAATTGATATTTAGGTTTTAGCGTCCAAAGTGATTAAACTATTTATACAAATTGCACACTACGAACAATGGACTACATAGACTGTGTGTGGTTACTGAAACAAGCGAGTTCATATAATAAGTTATACAACAACGACGACCAAAAGCGAGAACTGACCCGGGCCTCTGTTTCGAACGTTTCTCCAGAGAGAAAATATCATGATCGTATGAAAACGGCGATGGGTTTTCTCTAAATTGTTCGACAGTTTCCCTCGCGTTTCAAAAAAATATTGAGAACAGACAAAAATAACACATCAAAGTACCATTTAAATCCGTTTTCAGATCGATAGAGCCGCTGAACGAAATGTTCGAATAAGGTTTAGTATCCAAAAAACAATTATAAAGAATGAAAATCACTGTATTACCAGTCAATCTATTGATTCATCCACAAGACTGATTAGTAGGACATTGTGGCATTGAAAAGAAATGTTCACCAGCCTTGATTTTTTACAATCTAAAGCAGCGGTTCTCAACCTTTTAGATACTATTACCCATAAATTAGGTTAAATATTTACAATTACCCCCCAAAAAAATGTTTTGAGTAATAAGGTTATAAAATCATCTGAGTCATTATGATTAGGGTATAAGGTAATTTCCGAAACTATGAACTACAATTATATTTTTATAATATTGATCATCACAATAATATCATTTCAAAAGTTGTACACGTAATGGATGCAGATTTAATAATAATGGATATGAAGTACAAAAAAAAATAGTCTTTAAAAATAGTTTTTACCCCTCAGAAAATTCTGTTTTACCCGTTGAGGGATAATTACCCCCAGGTTGGGAACCACTGATCTAAAGGAACAAATGTTTTAATAAATTTAACATTTTCTAGCGGAAGATTCTGTTATGGCTTGCCACACATTTTTCCAGTCAATTTTGGATTTTTTTAATTTATCTTGCAATCTTTTCTTTTTTTTTTTTTTAAACACTGAACAAAGTAAAAAATATATAGATAAATGGTCTGTTCTTTTTTATCACTATACCCTAAAAATCTTTTCGGAAAAATGACGTCACGTCAAATACTGAAAAATCATTTAAACCTTTAATCATGTATATAATATATATATTTATATTTTTACAAATGTATCAATGACAAAAATCCATTATGAATAATTTTTACTATCATGTCACTTATTCAAGTATCTAATATTCTAAACAGTCATCACCTCATCAAGTATTATCACTGATTGTATTACGCATTTATATCTGTATGTGTTATCTATACGTCTGTATCAATAGAATATCGTATTTTAAGCCTTTCAAATCGATTAGGTTCATCTTAAAGCGTGTATATAAGAGCAACAGGATAAACAACCATACATATTACTCATTCCGGATTATACCTGTACCATATTTTGGAATATTCAAAAAAAAATTAATTTTAAAATTATGGTTTTTTTGCCCTTAACGACATTTTTGGGTTTGAAAAAAAGGTCAATACGTATTATTCAACCTAACTCGTAAACCAAAAATTTCTTCTACTCGGTGCTTGAAAAATGTAGATCATTTTTCGGAATATTTTACAGTTTTCCCAAACGTACCTAAAGTAAAAGAAAAAATAAAACGTCCGGATATGACAACTAATAAATGTGCGTGTGTGCGTAATAATATTAAGAATATTTTTTTGTGGGTGGCTAAGATTAATTATATATAACATTAAAGATTCAAATTATTATTTTATAATTGAAAATAATTACAAAAATGTTCAATGTGTTAAATATAATTTAGCTTTATTTTTGTAAATTAATTTTAGTTTTCCATAACCTTTATCTAAATTCTAAAGGTTCTTGAATAAATTTAACTTGGAATGAATAATCATCGTCGATCGAATGTGATTTTACCCGATCGTCAAGCAGTGAAGAAAATTGTGAGCTTATTCTTATTTAAACCACTTTTTTAATTTCATACAAAGATACGTCATATTTTATACTTAAAAGTGAAATAAACCTATTTGCGATTCATAATAAATTTAATGATATATTTAAGTGGTTGTTTTTTTTTTAAGTGCAAGGGAAAACTTCCCGATTCTCGGCGGTACAATCCGCCGCCGCTTAAAAGTTTCTCTTCCGTTTGATCTGTTAAGCAACAGTATTCAAGTGAATATGTTTAACAATAATTATTATTTGATGACACATAAGTAACCGAACTTAGTTTTTCTATCATGTAAAAGTAAATGACACACAATCGAAACTGAATTACGTATACACACTACACAGATGAGTACTGAGAGGTGTCCGTCCCAGTGGAAAAGCCGGTCCGACATATTATATCCATTCGATTTGATATAGTTTTGTGCATAATATTAAAGTTTACACTTCATGGGTATACACACAGAGATGCACGGGTAAGAAATGTCTTATGCGCACGCCATTTTTTCCAAATGCGTTGGTCGAAAAAATCAGTTTTGTCTAAATGTTAATAGTAAATTTGCATATATAAAAAAAAAAAAAAATAAATCTCTGGATAGTATTGTAACTAAAGTTTACCATTTGTATGTAAACGGCGTAAAATATTTCCGAAAACTCTTCAATACACTCCACATATTTGAATTTATATGCATTATAATATAAAGTAAGAACAAATCATAATGCAAAATTAATGTAACCTAATATTTATTGAAATAATTTATTTAAATAAAATAACACGATGTTTACTACACTACTAAAGTTTTTTATTTTTTATTTTACACATAAACACAATTAGGTATTTTGTTTTTTCACGAATAAATAAAACAATGTATTACACTCTACGTTCTAACAAAATACCAACGATTAAAATCATAAATTTGTGTAATATCCGTAGTCAAATATATTAATTAATTTTATATTTAGCCGTGGGTAGGTATATACTTAAACTTAATTAATATATATATACTTTGATTTACAGTACGCGAGAATTAAGACGTATAATCAATTGTTTATAATTCATAATCAATGGTATAAAATATAAATCAATAATCGACCCGGAAGTCAGCTCGAACGTCTTCAATACTACATTCCAATAAAATTATCTATAACTTCGATTAAACTACCTGATAATACAGGTGCTAGAACGATTTGAATGTTTATTTTCATTAGTTATAAGCAAGGTTTCGGGACAATACACACTTAAAATCATCATTATAAGTGCTTAAAAAAGCACTTAAATACTTCATTATAAGCATGTAAATAAGCACTTAAAAACATTAAAATAAGCAAAATTGAAAATGTTTACTCACTTTAAAAAATATATATAATCTATTGCCTCAAAGTCTTCCAATAATTTGTATCAAAAAAAATAGGTATTCGTGCCCTTGTTATATATTTTTAGACTTTTAAAACCACGAACACAGAATGATTTTTTTTTAAGTGATCTTCATTTTATTGTTGAATATATCAAAAAAATTATAAGAATATAAATCATAAATCATAATTTAATTATTAAAACCACAACAATTTTGGGAATGCCCGCGCCAATGCGTTACATTGAAATTATAGCCTGCTACGATCGACGCGGCACAAATACATAACAAAAACAAACAAAAATACGAGTTTGGTTTATTAAGTACGAGGAAATAGAATAAAAAGGTAAACAAGTATTTCTAGTTGGAGTTGTAATACAAGTACACATTGAAAAATATAAATTTTCGTCAACCCACGTCGTCATTTCATCACTAATTAGAAATAATGCAAGAAAAGCAAAAAACACTAGTTAAAAGTTATATTTTCTAATACCAATGAAATAAGCAAAAATAAGCACTTTCGAATCTAAAATTTAAAACCGTTGTTATATTTCATGAATGTTCATAGCACTCTGCTAGATTTTAAGACTAACCAAAAAAATAAGCAAATGCATTCAAGTCCCGAACCCGGGTAATAACCTTCATTTTTTCTAAAGTATTCAATAGCTAGGTACTTCAACGGGTACCGATTATCGTTTCTTCACAACCTAGTTGTGTTATGTACAAAATGTGATTTCGTAACATATTAAAATTTCTTAAGCAATATAAATATTTATTTGGTAAATTGAACTAATTTGGCCCGACGGCCACGAAAAACATGCGGCTCAACTGGAATATTGTCACTACCACCCCACCGGGCCAATCAGCCTCTGATTACGTTTTCGAATAATTGTACTTAAAATATTAATGAACCTTGACTTTATTATTGGTAGAACTGTTGAAAATATAAAAACAAATACATTTCGAAACTTTATACAACACGAACAATGTCAAAAGAACGAAAATCAACGCTGCGCCAATCACGTCCAACAGAAAATATTGATACCAAGTGAGATTTTCAGCATGTGACTTCAAATGCGGCGCTCCCTTATGCCGGATCACGTACTCGGTCCAATAAACGACTGATTGTGCCGGTGTCATCGGCCGGTCTTTGAATATGTCCGAAGCTATTTTCGCATTTTTCGTGTACCTACGAATGACGCATTGATATTATATACATTCACAATATTCGGTTAGTTAGGCCGGTATATTATTATAAAATCGTATGATTCAAATGAAGCCGATACCGTCGGAGTGAGAAAAGTATTTTTTCGAAACTCACTTTTCGTTGTTGATTAGTTCTGAAATAGCACCGTGTAACGTTTCTTCAGAAAAATTCAACAAATCCATTGTCATCGCCATTCCCGCACGCACCAAATGTTCTAAATTTCTCGGCTGATCATAAAACAACGGAAATCCGAGCACAGGAACGCCGGCGTCCACGGCTTCATACACGCCGGATATACCTCCGTGGCTGATAAACAATTTTACGTTGGGATGCACTGGAAAATAAACGTAGACATTACAAGTTGTGACTATTATATTTTGTTTATGAACGATCGTTTATTTTTCAAAACCGTACGTAGCACGTCTCGCTGGGGAAACCATTTTTTGACCATCACGTTTGCCGGCATGTCGTTCATTTCGATTTCGTACTTCCACAAGACTTTTTGAGGAACTTTCGACAGTACCTCTTTGAACGCTTTTTCAATATGCTTCGGCATCGTGGAAAGCTTAATAGTCGACCCGAACGTGAAGTAAATTACACCGTGCGGCGAGTCTTCGATAAAATCTAATATGTCCTGAAACGATTAAATAATATAATTATTTTATGTGTGTAATTGTCGAACTGTAATAGTTTTAAGCTGAAAGTTCTAATAAAAAAAAAAAAAAAAAAAAAAAAAAAAAAAATTATTTTATGTAACTCACTCGATCATATACAACGTACATATAAATAGAAGTATTCCACGGAGTTCCGTGCAACGTAACATCGCGTATGATCATAGTTAATAATATAATTAAAATGTATCGTTAGATAATTATTGTTAATAACCGAGTTATATGTTAAGAAAACTGCAATCTCGATAGTTATTTTATCATCGTGTGAGATAATCGCAGTTCTTACAATATGTACGGAACAAATACAGTGAGTTGTTGTTCTTACGTCCATCGTTTATTCAATTTATCCTTGAAACCCGCATCAAGATCGTTCGTATACACATAACGACATTATCATATTACTCAGTATTTTTTCTTTCTTCTCTCGCTTGTTTCAATTTTTTATTTCGATTATTGTTATTACAATTTAGTTTCTGAATCGTTTCCCTAATGTAATTTTATATTTATGTACTTCATAAAAATAACGTATTTCTGACCGGATGAATCAACTCAGATTGATAAAAACAAAATTTAGTCATTGCATTATCGACAAGCGCTTAGAGTCGAGTCTCGAAAGTTACGCAAATCTCTAGGGGAATAAAAACGTACATTCGATTTATATGCTCTTCGAGTGATATTTTTGTCAAATAATAGTCGGTAAATCAAAATACACTTGAAGGAACAGAAAAAAAAAAGCGAGATTCTTCAAGGTTTTTTGAGTAGCAGTGACTTGACCGTACTCGAACAAACAACGGTGCGATCGGAAAAACGTTGTATTCACTTTCGGCACGTCTTTTGTGGTTTTCAAGTGAATTCCATCGACGTCGGGCGGAACTTTCACCTGAGATTCGGTGGTGTGATGACAGTTCTGACAGATTGTACTCGAGCACGTCGTACGCCCACAGAGTGGTGTTCCCAAACCTCAGGAAAAACACGATCAAGACGCACGCGTTTGCGGAAAAGCAGTCTGATTTTTATGGAACCAGCTGATTTTTAAAGTAAATTTTTCCATTCGATATTTAGTATTTGATTGAAAGTTTTGAAAATTTAATATGGCCTTACTCACTTAACTGACGATACTGAAAAAATGCAATACTCGTGACCTAGGCATGTTTTTTTTTTTTTTTAAGCGTTTGAGTAAATTGTTCAGAATTTTCACGGAATAGACTGTTTTACATCGGTTTACAACTTTGTGTGTCATAAATTATTGGGCCACCCAATCATTACGAATCTCTAGGTACAAGTAGAGCAATATGTTTTGAGTTTTCGATAAAAATAAAAATACAGATTATCAAATTAAAAACGGTCAAATATTAAAACAGTGTACTATTACACTGAAGCTATGCTAGTGGCTATTTAGCTGCTAAATAAATAATTTATTCGTGAAATGATCGTATCCTTAACATTCCATACACATATCACCATTGGCGCAAATATTGTTTGATATTTTTTTTGGAGGGGACTGTAGCTCAGTTCAATCGGTATACTCAATGTACATTAGTGTACAATACTATATTATACATAAGCTTTTGGGAGGCGGGCTAAATATAGTTCTTGGAGATTGAGACCCCAGCCCCCTCTATTTGCGCCTATGCATATTATCATGAAGAGTACTCAATGGTCTCAATGGTGTGAGTAAGTCGGTTTTTTACGATTTTTTCTCTCTTTCTCTTTTTGATATTTTCATGTCATAGTCACAGTTAAAATCAAGGTCATATACAATTTTTCCCCATCTAATGCCATTCGCAGTGCCGTAACTAAAGGTTGGCGACATGGGCGCAGTAAAGTAATGGGCGCATTTGAGTTAAATACAATTTTTTTTGTTCCTTTTTATTTTTCATAAATATACTTAAAGTTGTATTAAAATCATGTGCAAAAAGGCTAGAAAGATAAAATTGTAACATTAAAAACAATAATTTATTGTAATACCTGCCCTATTTTATATTATATAATATTAAATTTATTTACATATAATAAGAAACGTTGTGCTTTTTTAGTTTATTTTTATTTTTATTTTTTGTAAATTAAGACTTACATAATTATCGATAATTTAGTATAACTCATCAACTATATTATAAAGACTCCATTATTTAAAAAACATGGCGGCTTTTTGATTAACACGTACGAATGTAATGTTATCATATTTGCACAAAAATTATTAATTCCCATGAAATAAAAACAAAAACAAGCGCCAAAATGAAATTCGCCAAGCGCGCCACGTAGGGTAGTTACGGCACCGGCCATACGTAATTACCAGGGCTCGGGACTCAAAGCATTTGCTTATTTTTTTGGTTTGTCTTAAAACCTAGCAGGGTGCTATGAACATTTATGAAATATAACAACGATTTTAAATTTTAAATCTGAAAGCGCTTATTTTTGCTTATTTCGTTGGTTTTAGAAAAAATTGCTTTTAACTAGTTTTTTCTGCTTTTCTTGCATATTTTCTAATTAATGATGAAATGACGACGTGGGTTGACGAAAATTGTTTTGAATGTGTACTTGTATTAAAACCCCAACTAGAAATATTTGTTCACCTTTTTATTCTATTCCTCGCATTTAATATACCAAACTCCTATTTTTGTTTGTTTTTGTATCTATTTTCCGTGTCGATTGTAGCTGGCTATAATTTTAACTTAACACATTAGCGTGGGCATTCCCAAAATTGTTGTGATTTGATAATTGTATTCTTATAATTTTTTGATATATTAAATAATAAAATAAAGATTACTTTTAAAAAAACCATTCTGTGTCCGTGGTTCAAAATGTCTAAAAATATATCACAAGGGCATAAATACCTATTTTTTAACACAAATTATTGGAAGATTTTGAGGCAACGGATTACATTTGTTTTTTAAAGGTGGTACACATTTTTGATTTTGCTTATTTTAATGTTTTTAAGTGCTTATTTACGTGCTTATAACGAAATATTTAAGTGCTTTTTTAAGCACTTATTTTGATGATTTTAAGTGCTTTAAGTCCCGAGCTCTGGTAATAATTACTCTGTGACCATTACGATATCGACAAAACGTGTGTTATATTTTACCTTCGGTATGCCTTTGGCGGGTTTCAAGTGAATGCCGCCGACTTCGACGACGTTCGGCGGAACGGGCCTCGGCGATTCGGTCGCGTGATGGCTGTTCTGAAAGATCAAGGACGGCCGGACCGTCGGCGACGAGTGGTACGGCTTGGGGTCCGCGAGCCGCGCGGTCCACACGTCGTACCACACCCTGAGCGCGCTGTACGCCACTAGGGCGGCGTTGTCAAACCTCTGCGAGAACGTGACGGGCACGGCGTGCAGGGCGAACACGTGCGACACGTACGCCGGGTTGGACACGTGGCCGGTGAAGGAGCGCTCGACGAACGTGAGCATCGGCGACGGGAGCACGTATATCAACGGCGCCGCGAACCTGTGGGCCAGGTACGACATGCAGTCCAGTGCCAGCGGCTCCACGAGCACGACGTCGAAACCACCGTCTTCTCCGGCCATCATCCGGTCGAGCCGCGGGTCGCCGATCACCGAGTCGCAAAACATCCGGTTGAACGTGGTCAGCACGTTCGTCATGCGCACCTAGAGTCACAAATCGGAATCATGAACACACGTTTTTTTCATCCGTCGGTTTTTCGTCATTTGCGAAAAATTACGAACCCCCCCCCCCCTTTGAATCACATTGAAAAAACGTGTTATCAATATTATTTTTACGAACTTAAATATCCCACCTTTGAAAAATTGTCCAAGTCAAAGCTCCTTTCTAGACGATCAAAGGAACGCCTGTACTTAAGTTTCCTACGGCCAGTTCTAACATTTGCATGTGAAACATGGTCGACTACAAAAGGAGATGAGGAAAAAATGGCTTGTTTCGAAAGAAGAGTTCTTAGAAGAATTTATGGACCTATACTAGAAAATGAAGTGTACAGAAGAAGAACCAATGTAGAAGTACAAAAAATTTATCAAAAACCTGGTATCAACGCGTACCTTATGAGCAAACGAATTGAGTGGGCAGGCCATGTATGGAGGTCAAATGGCATCCTAAAGAAAGCTCTGGAAGGAAAAATCAATGGAAAAAAACCTAGGGGTCGCCCCAGACAGCGCTGGATAGACAGGGTTAAAGAAGATATAAACAAGTGCGCCCAGGAATTAACATTAGAAGACAGTATTGAAAGAGATAGTAGGAAAAAAGTAGTAGAGGCAGTGAAAGTCCTTCAAAGACAGTAAAAGCTGAAGAAGAAGAAGAATATTCCACCTGTTTTAGTCACTACATGCGAATATTTATGGTACAGAAGCGCTAAATTTCAAAGCTCTAACGATTAGATTAGAGTCTAATCCATTGATTCGTTGATCATTTATCTTTGTCTTTATCGATTCAGAGTTGTATCAAAAACTATGGATCAGTGTGAGAAATAACTTATCTCGAAAATCGGTGTTTAAATTGTGAAAGTGCGAGGTGCTACATAGTTTTATACGGTATTACACAAGTATAATACAAAATAATAATTAAAAACATATTACGTACTTCCACCCCGTCGGGTATTCTCCGCCCTTCAGACGATTTAATGGGAACGAGTGTTTAGAATTGCAATGATATGATAGAATATTTCTCGGGTTTTGAGCAAAGTTTCAGAGTTGAAAAAAAACCATTAAATTCTTAAAGTTGAAAATCAACGTAAAAATGGTATAATAATTTACTTAACGTTTAAAAGAAAAATCCTGTGTCAAGATTTTTGAAATTTTCATTAGACAAGTGTATGAGTAATGGACATTTTAAGTTTTCAAAAGTTTTCGTTAAATATTTGAAACCGTATCAGGGAAAAATTTAATAAAATAAAAAAGTTATTTTAAAAGTTCTGTTTTTAGCTCAACAATGGTCAAATTTGTCGAATGTACGTAGTCGTACGTCAGTAACATGATATGGTGAAAATTTCTAGCAACACTACTTTTTTAGTTGATTACAAAGTTGAAATTACGAAAGTAGGTTTGGCAAAAGTGTCGTTTACGGCGAATACAGCCCGTTTTCGTCAGATTTTCCGCTCGCCTGGAAAAACTATCGAGACGAGAGCTCGACGAACGCTCTAACCGATCTACAGAGTCGCTGATCCACGAGACTTTTGGACATGGTCGAGGTGAGCAAAAACAGAGTGTCCAGAGGAAGAAAAGCCAAAACCAAAAAAAATAAATAAATAAATAATAATAATAATAATTAAAATAAACATCATATTGTAAAACCGTGAGATCGTTCGATTCAACCGAAACCATAATATATGAACCACGCGTGACCGTATTATAATACATATTTAAATAGACATAAGTCTAGGGCTCGGATTTATATGTAAATACATATTTTTATTGTGACTCGATAAATTAATTTAGGCGAGTGATACATTTGTTACAAGGGATTTCCAATGAAATGAACTGTATTTTATTTTACATATTTTTACATATTTTGCCATAAGTAGGTACATGTTTTTACATATTTATCAATAATTCCATTTTTTCCAAAAAAGTGCAAGGAAAAATTGGTGAAATTATAAATATAAAAATAAAAAATATTCTACAAAAAAATGTTGGTCGGTATAAATCAGTTTTACGACAAAATCGAAGATCTTTTGAATTCAAAAATTTTTAAATGCATGTTATCATGAATTGTATTCAAGATAATTAATATATGAAAATTAATATAAATATATGAAAATAAATCATATAAGTGAAACACATGTTTTGAGTTTTTCTAACACATGTTTATGTACATATTTCGGTTCCATAAATACATATATAAATCCGAGCCCTAGGGTTATGTCCCTATGCGCACCGGCTGACTGAAGTTGTTCATCATTTCCGTCACGTCGTGGTCGAGTTTCAGCAGGAAACGGCCGGACGTGTCCAGCTCGGTGTAGTTGTCGCGCGCGCCGTCCGGAAACGGCGTGAACGCCGTGACGTGATGGCCGGCGTCGGTGAGCGCGCGCAGCACGGCGCCCATGAAGTTCCAGTGGCTGCGGCCGCCCACCGTCTCCACGGCCAGTACGCGCGCGCTCTGCGCCGGGCCGACGCACGCCGCCAGCACGACGGCCGCCGCCGTTATGGCGATCGCCGTCGACGCGGCTCGGGGCGACGACGGCCGACAACGCGCCATGGTCGGAGGGGCCGGCACTCGTTTCGGAAACGCTACTCGCGATACGACGGGTGGGGCGACTTTGACGCGATCGGGGGGGAAAAAAAACAAAAAGGATTTTTCTACGAAATTTTTGGTTTTTGGTTTTTTTTTTCAATGTTTTCGCCGTATAACGCGCGACGAGCAACGAGCGCGTACGTCGAGAGCGGCGAAACGACTGCACACGCACGTCTTTGTCATACGTTCTAGTGAGTTGTACGGATCGTGTCGAGCGTTTTTCGTAATCCGCTCGATAGATTACGAAAACTACACGTCACCGATCGCCTGCGAGTTCCTCAAGGTAAATCCGTCCGTAAATACGATCGCGTTGCCGTCGATCAGTGTCGATCACTCGCTCGCGCACGTGCACGCCACGCGCGTCGTGTTCCAAAACCCGTTTGCCGTTTCTGTCCCATTATCACCATCGTCATCGTCGTCATCGTCGTCGTCGTCATCGTCATCGTCGTTATTATTATAATTATCGTTATTAGTCTGGTGATGGGCACTATCGAATATAATCACTATCGAACTATTCGATAGTAGTTCACTATTCGAACTATTCGATAGTCATTCCAAAACTATTCGAATAGTTTAAACATTCGAATAGTCACGATATATTCGATAGTTTATCAACCTATTCGATAGTTTTTATTTAAAAACTATTATTCGGTTGTGTAAAAAACATTCCAATAGATATTCGATAGTTTATTCAAACTATCGAATACTATTCGATAGTGTAAACTATTCGTTTAACCCATCACAAGTTATTACATAATAATTAAGCCTGTTACGCGTCGAAAACAAAATCGCCGTTTACACGCGTTGTTGTTCTAGAACTAGATAATAATATTATATACACCTAGTCGAGAGTGTTCGTCGTCAATAATAATTACCGTCGTGTTTTTTTGAAAACATCGTTTGTTGTTGAAGCGGTTTTTGTGGATTTTTTCCCCGCTTAAATTCAAGTTAAGTAGCTCGACTGGCACTCGATGGCGCAAGCAATATCGAAAATTCGCAACACGTTCGGTAGGTACGCTTTACGCTGGAACACATCGTCGGTTTACAGTCCGAGACCGACCGCGATCTAGAGTGGCGATTATCGTTTTCGGAGTTTTGGAAATATTCAAACGAAACCATCGTCGGACCGGAGTTATGTTAGAGCTCGAGCCCGGCACGTCTGTGTCGGGATATACAGCACGACGCGTGTCACTTGTTAAACGAACACCCAAAGTCGACCGAAACGTATTTCGCGTTTTCACCGTCCGCGACCAAAGCGAGTCGTCATTAGAGAGTTTTCGTCAGCGTAAAGTCATAATTTGCAGGTACGGTCGACACGCGCGAGAGGAAACCGCGGCCTGCGACTCGTACGCGAACGAAACGATCGTTTTTCATTTTGCGACACATGACGCTAAGTATATATTCCGTCATACTGTGCGCTTGTATTTCACGGCCGAAACCGATTTATTCGTAAATGGGTTTTCCCTCGAATTCCTCCGAAAATTTCTGACACCATAGTGTTCTTTTATGTCGGACATTAATTGAAGACGGATAATGGTCATCGTTTTATAAGCACCTTTTTTTATTAATTGCCTTTGACGTACGGCGTATATTTTGTCTAATCAATGTTAGTTTTTATAGTGAAAATAAATTATGACATTAACCACGGTTAAAAATCAAAAAATCCCCACTTACTAATTACGAAGTAGTAACAGTATTTTTCTTTAAAGACTTCAAAATATAATAATAAAAAAATCAAAAATTTCAAACTAACATATAGACAAGCAAGAAGTTAAAAATAAATACTATAACGACTACTTTTATCAAATAACAATTGAACTGGTATTAGGATTTTTGACATTCGATTTTCAATGCGGTGCTTCCTGTGGTGTCGTGTAACATACTCAGTCTAGTACACGATTGGTTTTCATAGTGAGAATGGGCTGATCTTTGAATCGACGAGAAGGAAAATGTATTTCAAATCGATTGGAAAAAACAAAAATAATAATAATCTACATTCATTTATAGGCTATCTATCAATTATAAATATAATTTTTAAATTTAGATTCATAACGTAATTAGTAATGAACAAACATTTACTTTCCCATCATTAATTGGTTCTGCTAAGGTATAAAAATAATCATAATCATAATATATCTTCAGATTTGTATAGCCAATTAATATTTCCATTTCTACTTTGACTACTGAATGTACTAATTTTCTTTCTTGGTCGTAAAATAAAGGAAAACCGAATACGGGAAAACTAACGTTTACAGATTTTTACACTCAAGATATACCACGATAGATATTAAACAATTTTGTTTTGGAATACATTAAAAACATTTTTTACTGTCTGGTATTAAGTAATTAAAATTCGTAAAAAATATATTACCGGAATTGTTATTTATTTAAAAATTTTTTCGATATATCATACAAAGTATTTTTCGCTGAGAAAGCTGTTTTTTAATCATTACGTTATTTGGAAAATCATTCATTTCAATTTATATTTTCATAACGTTGTCTAAGATAACAAAGCAAATATTCCTTAATTTTTTTGCAAGATTCGTTTAAATCATCAAGCAAATTTTTAGTTGAACCAAATGGAAAATAAATAATTCCGCGGGACGTGTCTTCAACTAAACTTAAAACTTTCTAAAAAGAGATGTTTACGAGTCATAACATTTCAGAATTATTACAAGCTATACCAATTAATTTTTAAGAAGTTGACACTGACATGAGACAAGTTCATTATTACATTTGAATGGTGGATTATAAAGATTTACTATAATAATTTATGAATAAATGAAAGAAAATAACCTGAGTTCTAATCGTCAATTAACTACTGGTTTTTCTCAATTCTACGTACACGGACGAACATTAATAATTGTTTGGTAACTTTACACACGCGTGTGTATTAATCGATCCCTGTGCCTACTAAACCAAAAGTTCCTCCTAAACGGCATTGCGCGCGTCGATCTAATATATATTTACAGCTTCAGCCACATGAATTTCAATCTACCTCTATTCATCCACCGTCACAACATATAAATTATTTGTCTCAGACAAGCTTATAGTCACACAGCTCCGCTCCGATGTATCAGGGTTATCAAAGACAATATGGTGAACATTTCAATCAAAATATTACAAATTACTGTTCTACTACAGTAATGGGAGTTCCGTCACCAGCAACTACTAACAATAGTGAAGAATCAGAGATTGATTTATTTGGCGAACTTTTAATTTTTTTCAAATCAGCATTTCAATAATTATTTATTATTCTTTTTATGATATTGATAATTTTGCTATTAATTAAAACTTTATTAAATAATTATAATATTATAATTTCTACCGTAAATTAAATTTATGATTTTGCATTAAATTAAAAACTAATAAATATTTTTTTTAAAACTTGCCTCATTGTAATGATTAGTTTTTCTTCTGGTGAAATACAATATAGTACACAGCATTTTAATCAGCAGCTAGCTGATGATATCATCCTTAATGAGTATTAGCAAATCATCAAAAGATTTAACCGACATTCTAAAATAGTTAAAGAACTTTGGTTCATATGCTCTTAGTTTTGGGTAAAAAGTTATATATTGACTTTCATTGGGTCTGGATGAACCCAATAATTTCGTTTTCGATTACGACGACGTGAATTTCTTTCATGCGAAATCCACAAACATACAACTGTTTCTATGATCATCTTTATATAAAACAGTTTTGTATTGACGTGTAATTTTCCGGGATAAAATTACCTCCGGGAACCACGTAAATACCATCGCGGTTGCGGCGCGACATTCACGTGTGATCGACTAACGTTCGCGTACAAAAGGAGACCAATAGAAAAAACGGAGTAATGTCTCGTAGTCTTTAGCCTTTTTGGAATTGCAGGATACTTAAGATTTTGCATAATAGTCGAGGAATGGTGGCCGTTAAATATAATTTTACTTCTGTGTTTTATTTACCAGACAATAGTGTCACAGTTTTTCTATAAATGATATGAAATATTTAAGTATAAGTCCGAAACAGTATGGACGGTGATATAACGAATTTTCGTCGAGTCACTTTTTCTTTTATTTATCACTGATTTCCGAAATTCAAGTGGATCACGGATTGCCAGAGCACCTGTTTTTCGCTGTAAAACACTGGATAAGATCCACTGGCACAAACGAAAGAACATCACGATAGCAAACAAAAAACAATCAATACGTGTACACGTGAATTACAAAATATTTTCAAAAAATGTAGAGAATCCGTAAAACAAGATTGAGTAGCAAATAGATTTTTTTTTAAATTATAACATTTATTGACAGTTGACAAAACCACCTGTCCTGCATCCATACCTACGTACTATTACAAATTAACATTTACATAATATTCAATATCTACACTTTACCTCAACCTACAATAAATGCTCTATTTGAACGGTTATACATTTTATTGAAGATTATATCATGAATTCTCGACTCGTGATTATTCGCGTTTTTTAAGCAAAGTTCAAAATTTCGAATTGTGATAAAAACCGATATAACATAATAACTAATAAATAATTTCTTAATTATAATAACAATAACTATTAAACTAATTTCAAAAATTATAAAAATTATTGATTCTTTACTTTATATTTATAAATATTTTTGAAAATATACAAATAAATACATTTCGACAACTTATACATAATAAATAATAAAAGAAGAACGAAAATTAACACTGCGCCTATCACGTCCAACATAAAATACTGATACCAAGTGAGATACACAGCATGCGACTGCAAATGCGGTGCTCCTTTATGCCGGATCACGTACTCGGTCCAATACACGACTGATTGTGCCGGTGTCATCGGCCGATCTTTGAATATGTCCGAAGCTATTTTCGCGTTTTTCGTGTACCTAAAAATAACGAATACATTAATATGTACATATTGTAATTAGAATTTGGCCGTTTCGGGTCATTATAATGATGAATTCACAAATTTAAATCAAACCAATGCATTTGGATTAAAACTTAACGTTTCAAAACTTACGTTTCATTATTCACGAGTTGTGAAACAGCATCGTGTAACGTTTCTTCAGAAATGTCTAGTATGTCCATTGTAATCGCCATTCCTGCACGAACCAAATGCTCTAAATTTCTCGGCTGGTCATAAAACACAGGAAATCCGAGCACAGGAACGCCGGCGTCTACAGCCTCATACACACCGGATATACCTCCGTGGCTAATAAACAATATTACTTTAGGATGCACTGAAACAAAATTTTAACCTATCGATTATGTGTTAAATCAGACATTTTTTTAAATGTTTGAAACCGTACGTAGTATTTCTCGTTGGGGAAACCATTTTTTGACCATCACGTTTGCCGGCATGTCGTTCATTTCAATTTCATATTTCCACAAAACTTTCTGAGGAACTTTCGATAGCACCTCTTTAAACGCTTTTTCGATATGTTTTGGTAATGTAGAAAGTTTAATAGTTGACCCGAACGTGAAGTAAATCACTCCATGGGGTGAGTCTTCGATAAAATCTAATATGTCCTGAAAAGAGAAAAATAACATAGTATTACTGTATTTGGTATTAACTTATACGACTTAATACGTAAATCCAAATTATAGGCAGTCCACAGAGATTTAAACAATGTTACGTAATGCATAATTTATATCGAACTTTAATTTATATTAAATTAAATTATTAGCTTACATGTTCGTCCTTTCCTCTCGTATATTAAAAATTGCTTTGAGTTATTATTCTCCTATTTATAAAAATTAAATTTATCTTTCTAACCCTGTATTAAAATCATACGTAATTTGCTTGTCACATAATATATTAATTTCTTTTCCTTCTACCTTCCCACACATTTTTTTTTTCAATTTCTCAATTCATATAAGTAATAATTTCCAGTAATATTTTTGTATTATCACCTTAAAACAATTATCCCAATTTAATTGAATCGATTCATCGTGGGCCTGATTATGTTAAAAATAACAAAAATAAATGTTAATCGTTGTATGGTCGATAAGTACCTATAAAATGTAGTGGGGTCTGGATAAATCGAATCTCAAGAAGAATAAAAAATTATTTGGCAACACAAAAATCGAATTTCAATTAAAAAAAAAATAAAAATAAAATCGAGTTCGACGATACTGTAATCGCTAAATGATCGATAAAACGTGTTTTTTACTTTCGATACGCCTTTCGCGAGTTTCAAACGAATACCGCCGACGTCGACGACATCAGGCGGGACGGGTACCTAGGAGATTCGGTTATGCGATGACTGTTCTCTAGGACAATCGACGGATGGACCGTCAGAGACGACTAGTCCGGTCACGGGTAGTCCGTTAGTCACGCCGTCCTCGCGCAACTTGAGCACGCTGTACACTACGAGGGTGGCTTTCGCGAACCTCTGGTCGTACGTCACGGTTAGGACGGACGGCGTGGCTGGCGAACACGTGCGAGACGCTCGCCGAGTCGGATACGTGTCCGGGGAACAATCGGTCGACGGCGCCGAGCATGACGTTCGGCAGCGCGTATATCAAACGACACATGAGTTTTATTACATAAAATTCATAAAATGATTTACTTAAACGCTTATAAAAAAAGTCCAAGTCACGATTTTTGAAATTTTTCATTATCGTCAGAGAGTATTTGAGTGTGATGCTACTAAATACTCAAACGTTTTTGTCAAATATTTAAAACTTTATTAGAGATAAATTTAAAATACACGTGGTATATTCAAAGTTCTATTTTTAGCCTATGAATTGTCAAAGTTGTTTTGAAAATTTTTCTTCGAGTATGTCACTTATATCACTCAGTGATACGTCAATTATACATAGTGCAAATTTCAAGTTTCTAGCAACATTTATTTTGGAGTTATGAAGAAACTATTGAAGTCGATTTAATGAAAGGGTCGTTTACAGCGCCTCTCGCCGTTTTCATCAGCAGTTTTTCCTCCCGCCCGGGATCGACAATCGGTCGACGGCGCCGAGCATGACGTTCGGCAGCGCGTATATCAAACGACACGTGCAGTCGGCGGCCGACGGCGGTTCCACAAGGACGACGACGAATTTCGAGCCGAGCTGTCGATGGTCGTGCACCGCGTCGCGAAACATTGCGAAGTTAAACTGACTTTGTATTAATGATTTTTACGGGATCGAATGATTTTTTAAAATTTAATTCCTAATAAAAATGCTTATATTTGTATACAAATTTTTGAAAATGTAATATGACCTTAATCATATACTCGAATAATCATAATGGAAAAATTAAAAATGCATAACTGAGGTTTTTTTTATGAGCGTTATAAGTAATACGATTTTTTTGAAATAGACTGCTTTTACGTTATTTTTTAAATATCGTGTATACAATTTTATTGGACCATCAATCGTAATGAATCTTTTGGTAGAACAACATGTTTTGAATCGTTTGGAAAAAAAAAGCGTACAGGTAAACAAGAGAAAAATGTCTAAATACAATATAAATGGTACACTTTTACACCGACGCTTCGCTCGTTTAGCTAAAAAAACGAATATTCGTGAAGTGATCATTCAAGAAGTGATATCTGAAAAATTCAGTACACCTCTCGTCACGACTCTGTACGAATAGCGACGAATATACTCCAAGGTGTGAAACGCGTCCTTTTTTTTATGCTTTCTCCCCTATTTTTCTTTAAATTTAGGACATAAAACATCATAATATATTTGGTATTTTAAAAGAATATTAAGAGAATATATTGCCTATTTTATGTGACATAAAAACATCATATTTTAAGGATTTTAAGAGAATATAAATCCGACCTCTAGACTTATTACTATCATTGAAATATTATAAGGTCTTGTATAGAATTATTTCCTTTTCAACGTCCGGCCTGTTCACCCCGGGACGATCGCGATCGATAAAACGTGTTGTCATTAATTATACTCACCTTCGGTATGGCTTTCGGAGGTTTCAAGTGAATACCGCCGACGTCGACGACGTTGGGCGGAACGGGCCGGGCGGATTCGGTCACGTGATGACTGTTCTGGAAGATGACGGACGGCCGGACCGTCGGCGCGGACTCGTACGGCCGGGGGTCCGCGAGTCGCGCCCGCCACGAGTCGTACCGCACCTTGAGCACGGTGTACGCGGCCAGGACGGCGTTCTCGAACCTCTGCGCGAACGTGCCGGGCACGGCGTGCCGCGCGAATATGGTCGACACGCACGCCGGGTTGGACGCGTGGCCGGTGAGGTCGGGTTCGACGAACGTGAGCATCGCGTTGGGCAGCACGTGAATGAGCGGCACGCGCAGCGCCGCGGCCAGCGTCGAGGCGCAGTCGACGGCCAACGGTTCCACGAGGACCGCGTCGAACCCGGGATCGCGGCCCGGCCGCACCGCCTCGGCGAGCCGCGGGTCGCCGTGCACCGCGTCGCAAAACATGCGGGCCACGGGCGTCAGCGCGCCGGTCATGAGCGCCGGCCCGCCGTAGTTTTCCAACACGTGCATCAGGTCGTATCCGGCCTTCATGACCAGCCGCCCGGACGTGTCCACCTCGGTGTAGTTGGCGCGCGCGCCCTCCGGGAACGGCGTGAACACGGTGACCCGGTGCCCGGCGTCGGTGAGCGCGCGCAGCACGGCGCTCATGAAGTTCCAGTGGCTGCGGCCGGCGAACGTCTGCACGGCCAGTATGCCGGCGTTCTCGGCGGGGCCGGCCCGCAGGACGACCAACGTCGCGACGACGACGCAGGCCCGGAGCGCCGCGGCGTGTCTGCTCGACCCGTCGCCGACCGCCGTCATTTTTTTTTGGTTTTTCTCGATGTCGCGGGAAAAATTTTTCGTTTTGTTTCTGCGACAAACGCGAATTCGAAATGGAACAAGTCTAGTTTACCGGGCACCTTTTTTTTTTGAAATTTTTTTTTTTTTGATAAGGGTTGTTTTGACGAGTTAAGAACGACAGTGCAAAAAAAATTTAAAACATAAAATCGTTAACTTTGGGAGGCTATAACTTCCAAAATAATCATTTCCGCAATTTTTTTTTTCTGCACCGTCGTTCTTAACTCGTCAAAACAACTCTTTTCAAAAAAAAAAAATTTCAAAAAAAAGGCAAACTAGACTTATACCTTCAAAATTATCATCAAAGGAACAAAACAAACTTACCCACACCTTTCGTCGAGCTGTTGAAAAATTGTTAATCAAATAATGACGTCGTAAAACGTTTTTCGTGAACAAACTAGACGATTACAATATTCGTTTTCTGCTGTTATATCGATTCGTGTGAGATTATCGTATTACTAATTATTGCTGAAAATCGAATACACACGAACTGGACAATATGGTTTTTGATCATTTAACGAGCAGAGACGACGAGACCGAAGCGGCGTGCGGCAGACGATTCAGCGAGTGGCCGCGGCGCGCTGTAACGCCGTGGTGCCGTAACCTAACGCGACGGTGACGGTCGAAAAACCGTCGGAAATCCGTGTGTGTTTTTCTATACTCGGCTCTCGACTTTGTTCCAAATTACGTTTTTTTAATTTTTTTTTTTTTTTCTTTTGTTTAAAAATATTCAACGACGAGTCGAGTCATCGGTGGAAAATCGTATTTTTTTTTTTTGTTTTTTTTTCGGCTCTCCCGAACTATTTCGAAGACGTCGCTCGTGCAGGCGCGTTTACGTCGACGGCGGCGCAACTACAACTGTTGGAATCGCGCGGACTTCGTGCGTTTGCGCGCGAGCGTCGTGGTCGTGCAATCGCTCCGGAAACCATTCCGTTTATGACCCCTCGAAGTCGGTTCCTCGTTAATAGACTTTTATCTCGGTTCGTGCGCGTTGTTGTTGTTGTTGTTGTTTTCGTTGTCGTTGCCGATACGGTGAAATACTTTTCGTAAACCACATTTCGTTCTATGCTTTTGATTAATGTTTATGAAAATGTTTGTGATTGAAACTCTGATAGGATTTTTCGATTCAAGTCGAGAGAAAAAAGTCACCGTTTTGTGAATTTTGAAAGACATAATATATTGTATCGAGTATGATCAAGTTTTGGTTCACATCGTTTATGAATTAATAATAATTGTAAGAATGAAAAAAGATTTTTTTTTTTTTCATTTTTCATTGCGATTCGATAGAAACTATAAAATTCGATAAACATGCTGTATATTTGATACAGACGTACAAAAACAAATAATGTTACATATATTTTACGTTGTATTGATATAAAAATAAATAAAAAGTTATATATTATAATAATTAAATATTATAGAAAAGAAGAATTTTAATGAGGTACACAGAACGAACTGCGATAAGACTCGTTAAGAACGGCACGTTATATAAAGGCGATTAGGAAGTATATTATTAGGAATAGCACAAAATATATATTCGACGGTGAGTTTAGGTATGATGGTAGATAATAATGTAATTATTGGTATTAAATTAAGGAGAGGTTTGATCGACAAAAAATTTCACAGAACGTCTGTCTGTTGAGTTATAAATGAGTTAATTATTAATCTGAAATCGTCTGGAATTTCTTTGGTTGACCTTCATATGATGAGTATCCAGTGCCACAACAATAGGGGACGCTGGGGTTAACGATGCATTCCCTGGATAGAGATTTATTTTAAGATATGGGCCCCTCGTTAAAAAATAATATTATAATATCAATAATAATATTATTTATACATTTTATTCGTAAAATAAAAAAAAAACTCGAAATTGTTGTCATCCAAATATCCCGTAAGTTATGATATAATATTTTCCTACCATTATCTATTGATGCCATAGACAGTCGACATAATATTTTGAATCAAATATATTCTGATTGAATAGGAAAAACACTAAAAACACTTGGAAGTATAAAAATAATTGGTAAGCCTTGGTCGTAACTAATTTATTTCTTTTAAAAAAATGTAGAGAAAAGAGGGCCCATAATTGTGTCTTGCATTGGGGCCCACTAATAGCAAGTTTCGACACTGTGGGTATCCTTTGTAGTATGCGGTATGATCCCCCCCCCTCGGCGCATAAAACGCGTTTGACCGGAAGGTTTCCGTCTTCGACGCTCTTCTCGGACGATTGATCTTCTCCAAACTTGGCACAGTGAAGTAGGTGAGGAAATAAGCCTTTATATTGTGTCCATATGAGTGACACTCGTGTCCTCGATTCGTTTTATTCGGTCGTCCTATCGAAGCCTGAATTGTTGCTACTTTTTTCGAGATCCAAAAAACTGTTTCCAATAAAAGCAAATTCATTAAAAAAAAAAAAAAATCATTCATTCGATGCGTTTGAGATAACACCGATGAGCGTTTAATGGGACAAGTTTCTTTACGGGCGTTTGGTTGTTGGGCCGTATTTATTTGACGATTGGTATCATTTTTTTTCGACGATCAAAAAATGGAATAATTACTACATTTTTTCACGTAAAAATTTGGGTTGAATCGACCGCGTGTTGAAATTGTCGATGTTGTCACGGCCCAAATCGTTTTTATCGATGGGCGAGTCGAAAGTATCATCACCCAAGTTGCTCATCAGTTGCTACAGCATCTTAGCGGTTCGGAGTGCTTAAAGTTTTGAATTTTTTGTCATCCTACCAAGACGGTCGAGAATGCCAAATATCGTTTATTATTTTGCATTAGCTTATCCGGGAAATAGTTCCCCTCCGGCACGCGGCACCCACGTTCCGTAAAGATTACGTGGCATGATTGTGAATATAATTAATGGAAATAGTTAAGTAATTAATTTGTTAATGAAAATGGTCTCACTCATTTAATTCGTTAAAAAATGCAAATTATAGATATAAACGTGTTAATTCGGCCGAATATTTCAGTGAAATTAGAAAACTGAAAGAATAATATGACTATCGTCTTAGAATTCAATTTGTTTAAAAATAAAATTGTGGTAAAAAAATGTTCGTTGAAAATTAACTAAACAATTTTTATCCTGTAATTAAAATTTTGAATTAATATCCTTTGAAATGTGCCTCCCCCCTATGACTAAGGCCTGGGCCACGTGCCCTGAATTGTCCCTTAGATTTGTGTCGTCTCTTTTGGTTATGTCATGCGGGTCCAACGAATGGTGTATTTACCCGTCTGTCCGTGTCTTGTATTTAATGAAAATAGCATTTCGACCTCACGTTGGTTTATTGAACATTTATCACGTCCATTTTTCAATGTTTCAAAACGAATTCCACGACGACGCGTGGTCAAGTCTTACCACGTGATTGTGGTAGACGTGGCGTAGGTGAGCGTGAAAACAATATTATTCGCGTGCCAATCTATTTCGATTATTTGGCTACTTTGTATTGAACGATTGAAATCAAATTTAATTAGTTAAAGACGACGAGCGAAAATATCCGTCCAGATAAAAAATGTAAATTTCCACGAAAAAAACGGCTTTGATTTCTAACGTGTTTTTTAATTTTTATTTCGAAATTTATTCGCAGCAATACGAATGCGGTATGTTTTTAAATATTTATTTTTTTATTCTGAATACACGAAACAAATGCATGTGAATAAAATCTCAAGAGACGGTCTCTTTCGGTGACGCTAGTTCAATTGAAGTTCTTGTTACCACGACGATAATAATACGTTCACGTGGCCGAATTGAGTGAGTCTACCTCCGACGACTGATGGGTTTCACTATATATTTATATATGCATTTTGTAAAGTATAATTTCTATAATGAATATACTTGCCGTGCTGCGGGTATTTCGCGCACAGATGAAACGAAATTACGTAACATATTGGCTTATCGAAAGGAAAAACGGTATAATACGCGACCGCTCGACGACTGGTCGTATACCTAACTCATAATATTATGATTGCTTAATTAAACAACTCCCGTAGTTTTGCTTATCCGCATAATGAATTCGATTAAAATAATTGAGCTCGCACGAAATTAGAGGTGAAACACGGTTGAAATTATTTCTGTTGTACAGTTCAAATCATCGCTTGGCGATTGAACAAGTCCGATGACTTTGCTTTACACGGTCTAAGCGGAGTGAATCGTGTTTAGCGAAAAGAGTACCTAGTTTAAAACACTTACGTATTCTCTGGGCCAATCAAAAATGACACTTTCTATTAAGGATTTGGCACAAATTAATATTCTAAATTTCATATTGATTTTCACAAGCAAAAACAACTGTAAAATTGGTGTTTGTACTTAAAACGTATATAATTATACTTTCACGAAGCCAATTTGAATGAAATATTTTTTTATTTTTCATAATCCCCAAAATAAACAAAAATACTAAAACTTTGACGTTTAATGAGACTTGAATATAGACCACATAAAATGTTCAAAATGTTCGTTTTTAAGACGAATAGAAATATGAAAGAAATTGAAAAAATTAAGTTTTAAACGCTTTCATATTGTTTTTAAACGTGATTATACCGTATTTAGTTTGAAATATTTATTAATATAAATTGTAAATGTTTGATAATCTTAATAATTTATCATAATATTAACACACAAACAAATATTAAACCTCATTAATCAAATTTCATTTACAGTCGTTAAAAATTTAAGTTCATTGAAAATTAAAATGCAATATTTTCACCACACATTTGACTATTGTTTTTAAATGAAACTCCGTGTACATTTTCATTTCAATAATCATTGCATAATTAAATTATTTATTTATTTGGTTTTTATTTTAATTATTTCAATTTAATAAATAACTAAAATGTTTCCCAATTTAACTCAGAAACGTAGGTTTATGAATACTTTTTTTAAATACCATTTAATTACTTCTTAAATAGTTATTAATTATTACATAAAAATATCAATTTTAATTGTGTTTTCCCTTGTGAAATATAAAATATTTGATTGAATGATCTGACAGCTATATACACGCTGTGTACGAGATAACTATTTTACACTCCTAGTTTTAATCACACATTTCCGTTGCGTAATATTCATTTTCGTATAAAGTTTACTGATTGGAAATATTCCGAAAATCATTAATGAAGTAGATGATCATTAACATCATTAAAAGTAATTATTCATTTCTCTCTTAGTTTCGATATTCACATGCAAATCATATAGGTAAATAATACTATTTGAATAAGCTTTTTTTTTTTTTAATTTTTAGTTTTATAAGCTGTTAAGTATACTTTGTTCCTCGTTAAATTATTGAATCGTTTCCCCGAATGTATAGTCAATCGTCACTGATTTCAAACTTTAATTGGTAGAAACTATTAATATTGACATATTATCATAATTAATTAGTGATTTGTATCCAAAACTTGAAATGCTTAACTACAATGTATCTTTACTTAATAATTATGTAAACATTTCGTAGTCGTTTCCAAAACTTTACGCGTCACAAATAACACTAGAAACGCACAGATCACCTCTACAAATATCTCGTCTAACATAAAATACTGATACCAAGTAAGATGATACCAACAAAGAAAATCCTAGAACAGGAATACCTGCATCTACAGCTCCACATACTCCAGATATACCTCCATGACTTATAAATAATTTTACATTTAGATGCACAAAAAAAAAATAAAAAATCGTTAACATTATTTGATAATATTACGAAATCATTACAAATTTTTAAGTTTTTTTCAAAACTATAACCGTACACAGTATTTTTCGTTGGGGATACCATTTTTTAATCAATACGTTCTCTGGCCTTTCATTTCGGTTTCGTATTTCCACAAAGTCCTCTGCGGGACTTTTGACAGTACTTCTATAAATACTTTTTCAATGTGTATCGGCAACGAAGAGAGTTTGATGATTGAACCGAATTTGAAGTGAATCACTTCGTGTGGCGAGTCTTCGATAAAATCTAATATGTCCTGAGGTCAAGCTGAATTAATGCGATGTGACTTTTACTTCAAGCCGACATTTGAAATTACACATTTATATATTGCGTCCCGTTCGTGCTGGTCGAATCCCTACCAGAATCGAATCATTTATTAACACCAGTGGCGGCTCGCGGTGCGGGGTATATATGCCCCGCCAGAAATAGCGAACAAAGGTAAATAACTAATCAAAAAGCTCAAAATTAAACTATATTACAATATTATGTTAGTAACGATTTAGTATGTATAAATAACTAATAATTATTATTAATCAACAGAATACGACTTTCGGATCGTTCTCATTAGTTGGCATAGATTACATGACGATATCGCGGCATGGCACAAGCAAACAGATTGTAGTCGAGCTCAATCTTTATTTGGGGATTTCATCGTTCGATTTATCGTCGTAAGGTTATGTTCACCACAATCGATAATAATAATTATAATGAAACTCAATAAACGGAATTTATGTTGAGAAAATATGAAAAATACATTCAAATAAACTAGGTATATCGATAGACATCAAGTATAAGAGGTGGTGATTTATCATTGTGGGGAAGGAGGTAAAATATCTGTACTCTACCTCCATCGAACCCCGTGAGTCACCACAGATCAACGGTAACGAAACATTGTACAATAATAATAGTAATGATAATTTGAAGAACAAAAACAACAATGTCATCGTGTATAATCGTATAAAAAAATATTGATTATTCAGCGCGTGTCGTTTAGCGTCGGTACCGGTATAAAATGAACAAACGTATTCGATTAAATTCATTAAAATCATTTTCGTTTTTACCGTGTTGGCATTCGGTTTTTAACCGTTGTTCCGTGAAACACGAGTGCCCGCGAACTCCGGGACGAGTGTTCCGCTAACGTTTCAATATCGGAGGAAAATAAAAGCCCAATCGACGAAAGTTAATGGTATTATAATTTATACCTCTTTGACTTTTAATTAAACATCGAAAACTTTTCGCTCGGCAATCGCGATGTTATTGGTTTTCGTTCTCGATTCGTTTTATTATTCGTTTACGTTATTATTTCCTATCGGCTAACGCTTAAGAAGCGATACGTGAAATAAAAAAAAATGAAAAAAAAAATCTTATATTAACATATTATCATACCAATAATGTTTTATTTGACGGCCGTGCTCGCCGGGGACCGTGTACGATTTTGTATAAGACGTCCTTTTGCAAAGGTCCGAAAACCGCGCACTCACCGTCACCGTACGGCTTTTGCGGGTCTCAGGTGAATGCCACCCGCGCCGACCACGTTGGCCGACAAAGGCCCGGGAGCGTCGACCGCCGCGCGACGCGTGTTCCGGAAAACGACGGCCGGGCGTACGGTCTTGGGTCCACGGCCCGCAGCCTCCACAGATCGTATACTGTCTTGAGCGCGCCGTACGCCAGCAGCACGGCGGTTAGTGAACACGCGGGGCACGGAGTGGCGGGCGAATATGTGCGCGGGAAGACGTACGCGGGCATTGGTCACGTGGCTGGTGAACACGCGCTCCGAAGCGATCCGTCCAGCAGACAAATCGTACCGCTCGGTCGACGCCTCCGTCCCGTCAAAAGTCGAAGTCGATCGATTATTATTTATTGTACTCGAATCAACAAAGTGTTTGTGTTCAAAGTCGAAATCCATCATCGAGTCATGAGGACTTGTCATGATTACATAAGCCTTTACACCAGTGGTCGTCAACCGGCGGCCCGCGTGGCTATTGAAAACGGCCCGCTTTAAATTCTAGAACAGGGGTCGGCAAGTGATTTCTACTGGAGTCCGGAAAATTAAAATAATACGTAAACGGGGTCCGTAGAAAAAAAAAAATTAATTTTATTACATTATTCTATAGTTACTAAAATGTTAAAATTATTTGAAGAGTAAACATGCCTTGTGATGTTGTATTGTGAGAAATCACATTTCTTGTCTTTGGCTTGTAA
Source organism: Therioaphis trifolii (assembly GCA_027580255.1). NCBI lineage: Eukaryota > Metazoa > Arthropoda > Insecta > Hemiptera > Aphididae > Therioaphis > Therioaphis trifolii. The sequence goes on from CM050407.1 coordinate 16,775,924, forward strand.
CTTGAAATCGGGAACTCTTGTAGAACATCTAATACGAAACAATATGTTCTCAAGGCTCAAGGTGAGAATCCGTTAACTTTGTTGTCTACTTGTTTATAAAACAACTGTTTTACAAAACGAAGTCTTAATAATCACGATGGAAATTAAAATAACGTACTTGTTAAACTATCAAAGAAAGATATGTCGACGGTCCAGATCACTGCCTTCCACGGTCCGGATTTGGACCTCGGTCCGCCAGTTGCCGACCGTTGTTCTAGAACGACGAAATTTAATTGAACATCATATTATTGCATAAGTATAATTGAACGTGGCGTTTTTGGTACGGGTAAGATATGACCGACAAGATAACATCTCCACCATGTTCTTAGAGCGAGCACAAGTAATTTTAATGTGGAAATTGAATAATTGATTAACAATAATTTCCAACAACAAAAATCACATTCAGCATTTTACCAGTACATTACATTCATATACTTTCATATTATAATCATAATAAAAATTGTAATTTTTATTTTATAAATTTTATTCACTATTTTAAGTTTTAGCCTTTATTTTTTGCATAATACATAATTTAAGAATAAAATATTTTTATTTTTATCTGGCCCGCGAACTCTTTTTAATTTGTAAATGTGGCCCGACAGTTCGAAAAGGTAGCCGACCACTGCTTTACACAATCCTACAGCATCGACTATCGGTGTTACCTCTGCCTCTCGGTGCGTGGCAAGCGCCACGAACAATGACACAATGCGTTTGCATATTATGGTAAAATACAAAAGTTACGCACACGACTCGTTTTACCGCTAAGTGCACACACGCGATAAACACAAGCGCGTCACCTCGCACATTAACATACATTTACATAACATTTTTTATACATCACATAAACGCGAAAAACAAAACCTACCGATAGAGTCGTAAAACCGTCATTACACATATAAACATTAAACGCATTTTAAAATTTTGTACTTTAAAAAGGTGTGTTCGCAATGAACGACAGACAAGAAAAATAAATTCACGTAATTAATGAATAATAATAATAGTAACAATATTATTGAACGCTGGCCACACAGGTATAATTCCTGACAGTTTGAATAATTTAAATATAAAGAAGATAATGTACAAATCAATATAACCAGTTAAAATAATTATATAAGACATGGACATTTGACGATTATAATAATTCACACGACGAGGAAGGTAGAAACAGATAAGGATATCGCCGTCGCCGAGCGATATTAATGAGCCAATTTTCTTCATTAACAATTACGAAGAGTCGAAAACACTCGAAATTTCAAAAAGTTTCTTCTTCGAAGTTTTTGGTCGTTGTAATTGCATTTATTCGTAGGAATTAGAATAAATATTCATTTACTTGTTGTAGGAGTTCAATGAAAAAAAAATAATTTTCTCTAGAAGTAACGAAAACATACGTTTAGTCAATGTCACAAAGAGTCTAATTGATAATAATCATAATTTTTATTGCTACACATTGAAATTCTTTTAAATTTTTCCGTATATTCTGCTCGTAAACGTATGTTCCTTTTTTGTGAATTTTCATGATTAGACAAATTCAATTTTTTTTTTTAATCTTCGTTTTGTACCAGAAGGTTTATGCGGGCTAATTATGAACAAAAGTAATTGTCTTAAATTACTCATACCTATGCCAATATTATTTTTTTTGTCAAATAGATAATTTATAGATGTCATATTTGGTTTGTGTGTATTAATTAAATAATATTTGATAATAAGTTTTCAATGAGTTAAAATAAATTTTTTTTTTCATTAAAAAATTTCTTTCATTTTATAATGGTATGGGTTTCTTTAACCTGGATACTTGAGAGATGCCACCCTAGACCTTGCTGAATGTGGTCATGGATATCGATTTACACTATTTTTTTAATTGCGTTAGCCGTGATCGCCGAAATTTCTATACGCAGTCGCGAAGAAAGTATATAAATACACTTTTGTATGTTCACATTTCTCTCTAATGTATTTTGTAGGGTGGTGTTAATACGGAATTATGGAAATAAACATGAAATTCGTTGAGAGTCCATTTGAACGATTGCGGCAATGCTAAAAAAAATAGAAACGTTTTTTTTTAAAGAAAACAGAATAAAGTATGGGCGTTGCTCGTTATTTTTAATATTCATATAATTATAATAAATGGATCTTGAAAATAAAATTCTCTATGTAAATTTCAATTCATTTTTACTGTTTAAATTAACACGCTATTTAAATATTGTCACTGACTGTTGTTAGTTCATTAAATTATACTAATTCGAATAGAAATTTCCGTGTTCATACATTACACATCAAATAATGTAATAAGTGTTTATATTATTTTTTCAAAATTTCATTTATTTGGACGTTCAAATATTTTCTACTCTTAAAACCCTGTCATGCCGCTTCTTATTAAAGTATTCAAAGGAGAATTTTTTAAATATGTTTAACATTTTTATTTTAGTATGAAAATAGTAAGTATAATAAAGACATTAATGGTTTTCCCGCTCTTAAGAAGTTTTCTCTACTTTTTACGGCTATAATATATACATACATATTACATACATAATTATTATGTTTATGTTTTATAAAATGTATTAAAATATTTTAAACCATTTATACCTATGGTAATATATTGACATAGAGTTGAGCCCGCAATGCGAACTATTTTTCACTAATATTAAATAATTTGTCTTTAGGTACTACTTGAAATTGGTTGTTGGACACCAACTTTTTATACCAGATCTAGAATCATTTTTTACAAACCATTTCACGTTCAATCATCTAGTTACGACCTATATCATATGACATATAGTTAATGAACCCATACGTCGAATGGTTTGGTTTTGTAACAAATTTGATAGTTTTGACTTCAATTATGATTCTGAATGTAAACTTCGGCATGTACATATACTTGAATTTTAAATTATAATTACTTATGATAAAGTTATTCATTTTTATATTTTTATATTTATTATCTTGTTTCATTAATTATTTGTCTCATTTTATTCAAAACTTTACTTTTATTGATGTTTGCATAGGTACTGAATAAAATTAAGTTAATTAATTTATAAGAAACCTTGCACATTAATGCCCTAGGCCTAAGACGTTAAACAAATAAATTAAATAAAAATAAATAAATAATATTGTTGTATTTCAAGCGAAGTAAAACTAAAATAATTGCAATTACAAACACAAACCGACCATAAAAAGCAATACAAATCGAAAATAATGGGAATTAAAATTCGTCCTATGTTCTTTTGATCGTCAGAAAAGAGAAATAGTGTTGAGCGTTAAGAACCTTAGATGAACCACTTTTATGATGAATAAGAGATACGTGTAGTATGATTTTATTTGAAATTTGAAATTAATTGGAAAATGATTCTGAATGGAACTCATGTAATAATTCATTTCAGTGTCAAGTTTTTGAAAATAAATGAAAAATTGTATGGTAAACAATTGATGTAGTTTTCAAGTTGCTGGTTAAATAAAAACATGAATTAGAACAAGAAAAATCCGTGTCGATTTTATAATATTCGTAAAAATGTCATTTCTGATATCTCTATTTCACCGTATTTAGACATTTCCGGCTTATATGCAAACAAAAAAATAAACGCATACGATTACTATAAAAATATGAAAATAACTGAGACAGCTTATAATGAAAAGCTTGTATACACAAACCTCAGATCTTGTAACCAAAAATTACAAATTTGATGCTATAAAATGGTTATTTCAGCCATTAGTCCAAATTAAAATGCGTGTAAAAATAAATGTATCTTCTTATTCTTCTTCTCTGGCTTTTTACAGGCCTTTTAGGCCCATTGCCGCAACAGCATATTGTCTCCAGTCTTCTCTGTTTTGTGTCATTTCTTAAAATAAATGTATGGTGTTATAAAATTCGAAGTGTAGATAGGAATATAAATACCAAACCAATTGGTCAATGATAATTTTCATCGAATTATAATTCCAAGTTTTATATGGTTTTTATTGAAAAATATCGCTTATTTTAATTTTATTCGTATTAATAGTAACTAATTGTGATCCCTCAATTAAGTTGTATTACTATTAAGTACAATAACTATTTTGAGCCTTATTAGGCGTGTGTTCTAAATATAATATATAAATATGCCACACGTGTATAATAACATTATATTTGTTGCATCGTAATTTTATTTCATGATTTAGCTATTATCGGGGCGATATTCTGGCATCATTTATCCTATTATTTATCGGCTTTTCCAATAAGACGCCTTGCCTGATTTTCCTTGGTTGGGATATTTTGCTTTTTTGAAAACATTTAACATTAAAATCGGGGTATTATTGAAACGGATCTTCGTTCATTTAAATACCGAGTACAGGAATATCTACACTGTTCATATCAGACCGTTTCACCACGATCCCAGATGATTTGCTTGTATTTAATCAATACAAATAACAGCAATAATATATTGATATCAGAGCTTTACTTGTTAGATTTATCGTGTAACTCTAACACCAAACGAATAATGGTGTAATAATCATAAACGGTTTTAAACACTTTAAAAATACAAAGTAACACTAGAAGAACACAAGCTAGTGTTAGCGGTACAGCAACAATCACGTCCAACAGCAGATATTGATACCACGGAAGATCGAACGCGTATGATTTCAACTGGGGTGCCCCCCCGTGCCGAATCGCGTACTCGGTCCAATACACTACTGACTGACTTGGTGACATTGGTCTGTCCTTGAAACGATAGGAAGCGATTTTCGCATTTTCCGCGTATCTATAAATAATTGTATCGTTTAAACAGTATCACGTTAAATCAGCCGAACCCAATACTCAGTGATGCTCGTGAGTTACAAACCCATATGGCTAACCAAATACGACGGATTGAAATGTATGACGTCGCCGAACAACTCGGATTCAAAAACATCAAATAGACGATGATTATGAGAGATAATAATAGGACCTAAAATCATCAGTTCCGGTGTATAGCACAATAAAATGCAAAACAAATATGATTTATAGCGATAATTCATTATATCTATTAATTATACGTCGAAGAAATACACAAAACAATAAAAAAAAATATAAATGTTATCGACAGTATTCATTTATATTTTAAATAGCAGCTTTTTTCTTTTTTTTTTTTTTCATGTCCGTTTCTACCAAACTCTTAATTTCTCGACGAGAGTTTTAAAACAACTGAGGTATTTAAAGGAATATAATAATATTTTAATTGTACTCGTTAATACTTAATTTCGTATCATATTTGTATTATATTTATTATTTGTGTCTTACTTATCGTGAGTCAATCGTTGTTAGATAAACGTTGTTCGGCAACGTCATAAAGTTTAAACCGTCAATTTCGGCTGTTGGAGGCTACAACACCACGCGAGTGATGGATCAAATAAAACATGCGAAAATGATTTGAAATCAAAACTCACTTTTCGTTGTTGATTAGTTCTGCGATGGCGTTGAATAACGTGTCGTAAGATACATCAAACAAATTCAGAGAAACCGCCATTCCGTCATCGACCAAATGCTCTATATTTCTTATTTGGTCAAAAAACAAAGGGAATCCCAGTACCGGAACACCGGCGTCGACGGCTTCATACACTCCAGATATACCTCCATGGCTTATAAACAATTTGACATTGGGGTGCACTGTAAAGCAGTAACATCGTTTTATTGTTACATCGACGATATAACACGAACGTATGACAATATAATTTATTCATTGTGTCTCGTACGCAGAATTTCTCGCTGGGGAAACCATTTTTTGATCATCACGTTATCGGGCATATCGTCCATCGCGGTTTCGTATTTCCACAAGACCCTCTGGGGAACATTGGCCAGGGCCCTTTTAAACACGTCTTCGATGTGTTTCGGCACCGAGGAGAGTCTAATGGTCGAACCGAATGTGAATAGAATCACTCCGTGCGGCGAGTCTTCGATAAAATCCAGTATGTCCTGAAATCAAAAATACATGAAATCGAATTTCACTTCAACACAATAATGATATTTTATCGAGTGGACGTCGGAATCGAATGCGTGCCTAAATCGTGGGACACAGATTGTTCGAAAAGGTGTTTGAAAAAAACAGTTTTTCCGCGGGTGAAGAAAAACCGAGTTAAAATGGTAAAATGTACCATAAGTGAATTGTTTATTTAAAATAATAATTATATGATATGTTTTTACTCCGTTTTCGGCTGTTATTCCTCTCGCCTGGAAAAACTGTTGAGTCGAGAGCTTAATACACCTTCAAAGTACCACCCACATCAAGTTTCTAACTATCGAGTTGCTGGATGAAACTTTCAGACAAAGTTAAGGTGAGCAGAAAGAATAAAAAAGAGACTGGACAAATAATAAACATCGTTTTAAAACCAATTCGTTTCACTCGGAATATGAAAAAATTAAAAACAAAGCCACTTAGGGAGGTTATCTTTACGCACATCTCTCCCACGCAAACGCGCCCCCGTACCAATGCTCACGGCTCACTTTCGGCACGCGGCACGCGGGTCCGCGCTGAAGCTAGTGGATGCCACCGACGCCGACGACGGGCCTAGGCGCCTCGGTCACATGATGGCAGCTGACGGAGGCCACAGTCCGGCCAATGGTCATGGCTCCGTCGTCGTGCGGCCACGAATCGGCCGGCCGCAAACCGCGTCAGAGCACGCGCTCGAAAAAGCCGTCGTACGGCCTGTTTGAGGGGATAATAGTGTATTGCATTGAAAAAAAAAATTGATAGATCATTTCTTTTATTAAACGATTCTAAGCAAAGCTTCAATTGAATGGAACGATTTCTAAAAATGAATATTTTCAGTTGAAAATTGTGAATACAGTTTATCACGTAAAAATTGTTATTTAATTTACTAAAACGCTTACAAAAAAAAAAAAAATTAAGCTATGATTTTTGAACTTTTTTCTGTATAGTCAATGAAGTGTATGAATAAGGTCATAGTAAATTATCAAAAGTTTTCATCAAATATTAAAAAAATATCGCTCGTATCATTCGTCTAATTATCAATAGGTCTTTTATTTCAAAATTATCAATAGTTTTTTTGTTTGACGAAGAAAATAATTTTTTTCACCAAAAGATTCAATACTTCATGTTCTAATTATTATTGCATTCAAAATTTCGTTACGTTTGTATCGACCGATTCCTTCGAATAAATTCTTAAAAATAGAAAATCGACGTAATAACATTACGTAAAAATCGTATAATAATTTACTCAAACGCTTCTTAAAGAGAAAAAAAACTCTGAATTGAAAAAAAAGACAAGAGCGTTCGCTTCGCTCAGACCTAACCGCCTCGCACACGTCCCCGTATGCCCGTAATCACAGCTTACTTTCGGCAAGCGGCGGCGCGCGGACCCGCGCTGCAGCAGGTGAATGCCGCCCACGTCGACGACGTTGGCCGGCACCGGCCTGGACGCCTCGGTCGCGTGGTGGCTGTTGACGAAGACCACGGCCGGGCGGACGGTCGCGGCTCCGTCGTCGTCGTCGTCGTCGTCGTACGGCCTCTGGTCGTCCGCGGCCCGGCGCGTCGCGCGCAGGTCGAGCCGGTCGCGGAGCGTGCCGTACGCCCACAGCGCCGCGTTGGCCAGCCTCCGGGCGAACGTGCGCGGCACGCCGTGGCCGGCGAACACGTGCGCGACGGTCGCGGGGTTGGACGCGTGGCCGGTGTACGCGCGCTCCGAGCCGGTGAGCATGGGCGTCGCGATCGCGTGGATCAGCACGGGCGCGCGGAACGCGGCGGCCAGCCACGACGAGCAGTCCACCGCGCCGGCCGCGGGCTCCACGACGATCGCGTCCCACCGGCCGCCGTCGCCGGTCCGCGTCATCTCGGCCAGCCGGCGGTCCGCGCGCACCGCGTCGCAGCACGCGCGCGAGAACGCGGTCATGCGGCCGACCGCGGCGAACGGGCCGCCGTACTCGGCCGCCAGGCGCGCGACGTCGCGGTCCACGCGCGGCCGCGAGCCCGCCGACGTGTCCACCTCGGTGTAGTTGGGGCGCGCGCCCTCCGGGAACGGCGTGAACACCGTGACGCGGTGGCCGGCGTCCGTGAGCGCGCGCAGCACCGCGCTCATAAAGTTCCAGTGGCTACGGGCCGCGATCGTCTCCACGGCCACAATGTTCGCCGGTCGCGTCGTCGTCGTCGTCGCGGCCGCCGCCGCCGTCAATACGGCCCACGTCAGAACCGTTGCCGCCGCCGCCGACATCGCGCGTGTGCAAAGGGCCGCGAGGCGGGTTACGAAAATCCGAGTTCGTTTCGACGTCGACGACGAACGACACTCGAAAACCGACGAGACGACAATGACCGGCGCAATCGGAATCGAAAACGACGCCGGCGAAAAAAAAAAAAATTCGACAAAATTAGACTTTTTCCGTCTCGGGCCGGTCCGGACCACGACGTCACGTCACGTCGGTGGTGTGGTATGCGGAACGCGTTCGTTCACGTCGAGTGCGACGTCGCGACTGTCGACGGATCACGTATTCACGTCGCTGCGGCCGATTAAAACGATTGAATAGCATTCGTGGTTTTTATCTTGTTTACATTGCCCCCGTGAAATATTACGCAATACGTTATGAGATATCCATAAAGATTTTGATAAGCAAAACGATATATTTTTAAACACGAATCCTGAAGTTATTCCGAAATCGAGTATTCTTCGGTGTAAAGAAATTCAACAATTTTAACGTTCACTTAAAACTTTGAAGAAACGTCATGTGATGTACATGTTCAACGTGACGGTTCCTTGTCTTACCCACAACTGTCGCACTTGTGTTGTATTAAACTGCTTTTTTTTTTAATAATTGTTATTGAATCATAAATGTAAACTTGAATTTCTTCATAAACGGTTTTCTGAAAAAAATTGTTTTGCCGTTCGGTCTAAACGTCGAAAGGGTCGATTTAGCTAGCACATTATAAATTAACGGTAGTTCTCGACACGTAAAATAATCATAAAAATACATTAAAAAATAAAATACGAGTATACTTACAACCGTTATACATATTAAAACCGAAAACTCATAACATATTTTTATCGCTCGCTGTAGAATTTTATCTTTTCATATTTTTTTTACGGTTAAATAAAAATATGTTCTTTCACATGACGATGTTTATGTAGTAACATAGTACAGTTTATCATGATATTATAAATGACACTATTCAGAAAATAACCAACACCGCATAATTTCACGAGAGTATAATGCCGTTTGATTGATCATTTAAAATCTGTATCGTTCTAGTTGCGGAAATAAAGATGACATAAGATGCAGGCAGTTTTAAAATATGTCCACAATTGCTTTTCAAAGACAGTAAGGAAAAAATATTATTGTATGATATTATAATATATTATATAATATTGATAAAAGTAACTTCTATTCTTCGGCGTCTGATGTTCCTCCACATCGCACACATTATTCGCTTGCTTTTAAAATCGAATAAGGACGCACAATGCAATAGACGCCACAAGTCCCATGTTCACTATACAGGTGTACGTAATTATGAGTTTATGAAGTGATCGATGGACACTTAAATGATTTTGAACGATTTAGACAACATTTGATTTAGTACGAAGTAATTGATTCGTGTTGGCGTTTAACTCTTCAATTTCTGTTGATTACACGACATCATGAGTATAAACATCAGCAATATTTTACTAACCACCATTTGTATTTATTGTGTTTAATTTATTCGATGGTGTACGCATACATATCGTAAATAAAGTACTAATATTTATCAGGTGCACGATGAATCAATAGAATACCTACATGAGTTTGTGTCACTTTTGCCAATTGATTGATTTGGACTGTTTCCCAACGAAAAACACTGAGTCATACGCATAACTCATAAGGACATAATATGCATGTATGCATGTATATTAAATACGTCGAGTGAATTTTACTAACTGTTATAAATCGTTTGATCACCTGAAATTTGGCGGTCTAAGATCAAAAGACGAATGGAAGGATCATCAAAATATTTTTTTCTCGTTACAGATAAACTTAAAAAATCACTCGATACTACACCGCATATTTATCATAATTACGGGCACAGTAAAAATTCTACTCGTGTTTTAATTTTATATCGCAAAAAAAATGTCTACATATTTATCTGGAAAAAGAATAACACATTAGAAAAAATTAAATTCTAAAATTAATAAGTCCTACTAATTAACGCATCTGGGATAACAGTAAAACGCCTTGTCTTTAATTATATTTACGTAATATTTGCATAGTCGGACAATGACTGGTTATTGTTATTGAAAACAAAAACAAAGACGTATTTATATTTTAATGTCTACGATTTCGTTACTTCAACATTTTGTACAAGGCTAAATATCTTTTTATATTAAGTTTCATTGTACATGATACAATAATATGCAGATAGTAAGTAATACAAAATTATGTTTTATTTCCGGATGTCACTACGGTTTTCGAACACAATATTTTATACGATGCAGATAACATGCGTTATATTTAAAATTAAAATGAACACCTTAAACATATTTTCCAGTATTGTAATAAAGGTGAGCAAAAAAGGCTACAACCCTACCCATTGATCGTGTTAAGTATTGCATTATTTGAATTGTAACATAAACAATTTTTTTTATTCACTCACTAAAAATGTTTTACCCACAACCATGTACCTCTTCCCTCTCGAAAAATAATTCAGAATAGTGCCTGGTGAGAAAAACTTTCGACTTTCTCGTAGGCGAAGAATAGTGAATTAGTAAAACATGCATCATCGTAATTCGTGTCAATATTATCGTTGTATGGTTTAGGTACGCTGTATAACAGATTTGTCTTTATTACCTACAATAGACGATTTTACGCAGATTTTACTTCGTACACACAAAACTCTCAATAACTAACCAGCGACTGATTTCTAGATTTCGTATAGTCGACAGACGTGAACGTGTTTGACCCACGATCCAGTGTTAACAGTAATCGCGGTTTGGAAAGGTATCTACGCGAAATCAGACACATATCCCGTACGCTATCTTCAAAACACAAAACGTCATCGAAAACGCGATTCGATCGTAAACAGACATTTTTTTTCTATTTATTTTTTTCCCATGCAATTTCTAGAAACTACCTACCTACGTCGGTCGTACACTGAATGCGCAGCACTTTACCGTCATCAAATGTACACATCATATTCCTTACTGAAACGTACTGAAATCCAAAGGGACACTTTCGGTGTCCGTGAAAACACTTCTTTCGACTGTACGAATACACGAGAACGGGTTCGGAATATAGTTTTTTTTTCTCCCCGCCCACTAATTAGAACTTTGGAATATGACTTTGGGATTCGGATCACGTTCACGTTACAATGCGCACGGTCTCGTAAAGTATTTAAGTGAATAAAAAATGTTCAGTATTCAGTACAGAACGTACGCGTGTTAAAGTGCAGGTGTGTAGTATTCTGTGTAACACGACCATTGCAGTATACGTACCGTTTCGATGTGCGCGTGATGCGACGTATACATCGGTAGTATTATTGTTTCTTTATTGATCTGCGTATTATTGTAGACCGTAGCGCCGTAATTATGGTGTACTCTAAAACCTTAATGATCCACATAAATAGGTCGGCATTAATGCGTTGTTGCCTATTATATTGCGAAAAACCAATATGAACAATAAAACGACCACATACCGAAAGCCAAGCACCCAAGTGTAAGTATATGTTCAAATAAAGTATTTATTCAAATAAATAAATAAAAATAAATAAATATGTTTTAATCAAAATATTCCGCAACGATGGAACTTATTCGTGACATTTCGCATTCTTCAAGTTCTGTTTCGGGTAACATGAACTGTTCTATGGAAAAAAACTAGTGAAATAAAGACATAAAAGCTCCACTTCAATACAGTTTAAAATTTATTTTTTTAATGGTTTCTAATTAATTATATATATATATATATAAATCGAATCGAATCCCGATTGGATGATATACGACTAACAACGCGAAAGTATTTCTATAGAATTTTCATTTTGTCAGTATGTTCATAAATTTCCATGACGGAATTTATGTAATATTATTATTTATTTATTTTAATTACCTTTTAACGGGCAGGGCCTCACTCCAGGATTCAATACATATTTTCATAATTAAAACAAATATATTACAGCACTGTTAGTAACAATCATAAGTATCAAAAATGATATGGATTTTAAACGCGTCATTCACGTATTTACTACTCTCAATACCCACGTACAGTCATATCCATGCAGGCGTAGTGTTACAATTAATTATTTCCGCGGTCGCACTCGTCATCGAGAAAACTAGCAGCAAAAACGATTACTTCAATTATATATATATATATATATATATATATATATATATATATATATATGTATATGTATATAAATTTGTGTGTATGTGCGTGTGTGTGTGTGTGTGTGTGTGTGTGTGTGTGTGTGTGTGTGTGTGTGTGTGTGTGTGTGTGTGTGTGTGTGTATTTTACGTAGACGTCGGCTCGTGGTTGTCAGTCTCGAAGGTTGCAGATTGATGCTGTGCATGACAAAGGGGTTTTGCCGGGCGTGAAGTCAAAACTGGAAACCAGAGCGAGTTGGTATGTACGGTGCGCGTGCACACACACACATAGACACGCACACACACACACACACACACACACACACACACACACACACACACATATATATACACACACACACACACACACACACATATATATATATACACACACGCGCACGAGTAAAATCATCAAGATGATGGACGCAATAAGAACAAAGTTGTTCGAGGAAAGTTTGTGCGCGTTCGTGGGAAGCTAACACGCATTGTGTTCGAAAAGTATATAATATATATATATATATATGATTTATATACACGTATATAATACGGGAAAAGTGTATATATATAAATGTTTGTACATAGTACATAGGTATATATTCATTGCGTAAACGCACGATCGCTAAAACGTTTTTACGATAAAATTTTATAAACTAAAAACAACTAGATATACGGTAGATAGTATTACGGCCAACGCTGCACCGTTCGAGTTGGACGAGAAGTGAACACCAGATTTTTCACGCGTTTGATACACGAGAACACAGTGATGTTGCTGCTACCTTCTAAACTTCTACGAAAGTCCGCTTTGCTTGACGCTCCCCTTTCCGACAGTATAACTGTGCTTTAAATATATATACAGTGAAACCTCTGAATACCGGTCACTCTCGGTAGCCGAAATATTGTCCGTTATTCAGGGGTGTCCGCTATTCAGAGGGGAAAATAAACGAGGAGAATATGTTCTTGTCCTCATAAAACCGTCCGCTAATTGGAGGTGTCCGCTATTCAGAGGTGTCCGTTAAGGGAGGTTTCACTGTATATACTGTACACAGGGTGTTGCTGTGTCTTTAAAACCTGAAACACGTTAACGTTCATAGCAAAGGATACTGTTTACATTATCATAGTACATCCTGTATAGGCATTATGCATAATACACAAAATAAATATATTAAACACGTGCATATTATGTGTATACTCGTATAATATAGTATTACGTAAAGGGTGATAAGTGAATAGACCTACAGGTAGCAATGAAACGGTGCGTTGAACAAAGATATTGGGCGTTACAGTCTGCATTTATATTTATGAATAAAAAATGATAGAGAATGAGAGAGAGAGGGGGGAAAGAATGTATTAAACTCTGTCGATATTTGAAGTGACGGACAGCGTGAACGCGGCGAAACGATTGAAAAACTGACTTTATTAGAATTGTTGTAATATATGCTTAGTATCTATTGACACATCGTGCGACGAGGGTCGCGTCGTCGAAATGAGTGTACCAAAGTCCGTGCAGCAGGTACATTATACACAGTTTATACCCTTTATACTCGTACACAACAATGCGATATATATATTCGTATGACGTTATTAACACACATTAACAATAAAATAAATTATGAACATGGAAGTTATAAGTTATGGTATTAAATAATAGGTAAAATAAAATAAATGATAAAAAAGGAATAAACATTTTGGCAATAATAATTCAATACTGTAACATATATACTAAGATAGCTCTAGGTGGGTACTGGGTAACATATAATAGACTAGGACAGTTATATATAGATACAAAGGGGTACAAAGGGGTACAAAGGGATACAAAGGGGTACAAAGGTAAATCGCTTCCACGCAGTGTACCCCGGGCAACGTCCTAGACGACTAAAGATTTACCAATTTCGACCAACCGTACTGTTCACACGAATCTCACGGTTTCTCACACATTAACAATGCGATACTCGTCGTATTATCTGGTCCGTATAAACTATATCTGTGTAAACTTTATTTGTGTCACACGATGTCAGATGTATGAGCTCGACTAAAATTAACGGCAAACGGTCAAAAGTTCAGAGGGTTAAAGTGCGTAGACAAAGACTCTCGGTTACAAATAGTTGGACGAAAAGCTCGTGAAATATTAAGTTGAACACGTTATTCAAACTGATATCGCAAACATGCTCACCTCATTTTTAACCAAGTGTAATCAGTGTATAACGTACAGCCTTGAAAATTTTTTTCACGTTAAGTTAGAGACTCTCAATTAGAACTACATTTAATAAACATCATAAAATAAACCGTTTAGTAAATAATTATAGTTGCTTTTGTTCGTTATCGGCATTTCTTAATGCTACCACGTGACAAACCAAGAAAAGGTTTCAAATAAATACCTGCTACGGAAAAATAATTTCGAACCAACTAGTTGAACTACTCGGTTTCATCCATGCGAAATAAAATCGTACGAAAATGAAATAGTGTCATTGGCAAGTGGGCAAATACATGCGGGCTTTAAGGGCAAAGCCCTCCAAATGTTTTACGAAATTTGCCACTACTTATTGAATGTTATCATAGTTTATGATACATGGTATTTTTAAAATTATCGGCGTTTATATTTGAGTACACGGCGTTTATATTTAAGTACACGGCGTTTATATTTGATATAGGCTGAATAAACGTGTATACATGCAGATTCACTCGGCTCGAGGCGGGAGGTGATCGTCTCATCGCCCGCTCCTCGTTCGGATCCGCCGCCGAGGTACTGCAGTTTTCGTTTTAAACGCGTAAAATAACAAAACCAGTTAAAATAATAATTAGAAACTGTTTTTATTTTAAACAATTATTGTAATAACAAGTAGCCGAACGGCAAACACTTGATCCACGCCCGTGGCCCGCGGCGAACTGGGCTCAACCGTGACCGGCCTCGAGCACCTTCTTGCGGGCGTAAGCACGACCGGCGCACAGTGGGAGGAATACGAGTTCTAGCCGGCCAAAATTAATAAAGTCAAAAATCAATACAGAAATGATAGGTAAATAAATATTACATATATACTAAATTGTATTTCAACAGAATTTCTAAATCCAACCAATTATCATTTTTTTAAAAAAATTTAGTCAAACACCGATTTGAATCTAACCATTTCTTCTTTAACGTACTACTACTTACGCAGTGGCCACGACTCGTGGACGCGAAGGGTCGTCTTGACGAAGACCAGGCGCCGGCAACAAGCACACGCGCACCGGACCGCCACGTGGCTGTCCGAGCAATACGCTGTCAATAATTTTCGGTGAATATTTCAAGTTTCTAGCAACATCGCTTTCCGAATTACGACCAAATAATTAAAATCGATTTAGCAAAAGTGTTGTTTACGGCAAATCTTATACCGTTTTTACTCAGTTTTTCGTCAGTTCTTCCTCACGCCTATAATAGGTATTTAGAGGAGTGAAAAATGAACCATCAAAGTGCCATCTACATTCGATTTTAGATTCTAACCCGAAAAAGTGTTTCAACAAAAAATAAATAAAAATAGACATCATTGTTAAACCTATGGATACTTCGCTTCACTCAGAATCTAAAATCTAGATGATACTATCATATTGACAAACTCTTTTGAATGAAAAGTTGGTTTTGAGTTTGTATTTTCATTTATGTTGCAACACACCTCCCTCGCTCTATTCGATTGAATTCGAATGAAGGGGCTGTCGATATCTATATATTATTCTATCCACTTAAGGAGCAGTCGGTTGGCTAATTCCTACTACACTAACCGGTCTTGAGAACCGGGTCGTTGAAATAATATATAAATAAAGTTTTCCTAGTTATATTTTACAGGTCCAAGAAACTTATGACCTGCGTTCAAAAAAACTAACACGTACCTAGTGTATTAAAGGTGCAACGAATATATTATAAACTTTATAAAATAAGTATAAAAGGTAAAGATACAATTAACACTATCACCTGAGTAACCCTGTTCTTGAGGGTAGTGTATGTAGACCACAGGTGTAGCGGAGTACGAGTGAAACGAGCAACTTTATAAAAATATATTTATTAAAACACTTATCTAAGGTGGGTTATTTCACCTGTAGAAATTAAGTGTGAAACGATTAATTAACTTATGTAGAGACAAAATATTACTTGTCTCTACGTTGATGATAAAAACGCTACTCTTTTACGTTGATGTTAAAACTCGACTCGTTTACGTTGATGTTAAAACTCGACTGGTCACTCATATATTACGTTCAGTATTCGTACTCTACACGTCCCTGTGTTCTGTTTACCTAAGCATATTATTTATCTGAGCGCGATATTAATGATGAGTTAGTCATTGCAATCGTTACAATGTATATATTTATAAAATATTTTATGAATGTGGGTACCACAGTAGTGAAAATGTTAATTGTTACTAAAATTTTTTATTATTTTTTTTTTTAATGTATTATTATTGGATATTATAGTGAATCGTGATCGGTTTACGGGTGACGCGAACCACGAACATTATTATAATGTATAATATTGGTGTTGCGTAAATCGAATTTTCAAGGCGGATTCAAATGTTTTCCGCTGTACCCGACGAACTCTAAATTTTGCACAGTGGTTTTGTCAGAGTTTTCCATAACGTCGACGTGTATAATATACTCTGCCTACTTTGTATGACAAAGAGGTTTTTGCAGTGTATATGTTATACGGGCATTCACCGCATACATAATATTATGATGTACACATATAATATATATTTATACTGGGTAATATATAAGAGTGTTATATACAAACATATTTTATATATATACTATTATACACAGGAGGAATTTTATTTTGTTAAGAGTATTTTCCCCGGATTCAGCGCGGACCTTAATTAAAGTCATATTAGTATAACTAAAAGGAATTTTAAATCGACGTTGGGTGATCACATTTATTTACGACGACCGCGGGTCGATTGCGACGTGTCTTATTCGTAAATCTGAAAATAAAATGAAGACATCACGTATTATTCCAGAGGTAGTTTTCCAAAATGTCTTTGACAGTTGTAGTACACGATGCGTGTAATGCGCATCCAACAGTAAACTGACAATCGACCCTCCGGGACAATCGGTCCCCACGAAAAGGTTAGGTTATCCGTTTCCGCCAAATATTTGATTTTCGTTTCCACACAAATTGAAAAGGAGATTCGATTTTCGTACCCACCAAATCGATATCTACCTAAAGTATTGTCAAACACCATTTAGAATCACCCAAGAATCACTGTCATTATTTGAATACTCGAGTTTATTAGTAAAATTACAATTTATAGTTGACAGTTATAAATATTCTTTACATAATTATGTAATAATATGTATGATACATTGTATTATTAATGTAATATTAACCTTTAAAAATAATTATTCTCATAATATTGTTTTATGCAGTTTTATATTAAATTCCACACGAAAACAGATTTGGTTTAAAATTCTGATTTTTCTAATTTTTTTCTGAATACAGTATTATCGTTCATAATGTTACATTATCTTGTGCCAAACGTACCCTATATTTGTTTATCCACGTCAACTCAGATAAATATTTCGGAAAATGTATACCATATTACACCGTCGAAAGAGTGAATGCAAAAGCGCAAACGCAAAAGAGCGGACCTAAAAGAGCTAAAGATACACGAGCAAAAACGGGGATATGAACTAATGCAAATGAAAGGAATATTGCATAGAATATTATATTTGATCAGCCGACATTGACATGAAACACGTATTCGTAATAGCTGAATGACGGAATTTTTAAAATACAATAATATGTTATATTTTTAAATGTTTATATTTACAATGACTCTTTTTTCAATTCAATAAAAACAAATGTAAAAGGAATAATACATCATACATTTGAATTATTTATCTTCTATAAGCTAAAATTGTAGCGAAGACGTAGAGTCACAAATTATATACTTAAATTCAAATAGATGATATTGTAATGAGTAATTATAAGGATTTTCATCGGCCATAAGCCGTCTGGCTGATATATGATAACTAGAAATGCAGACAATTATTTGAAGACCACCAGAAAGATAAATTCCATAATTTTTAACTTACACGTAGGATTATTATGTTGTGACAACACGAGAGTTATGAAAAACAAATAATTCCGTTAAATATACTTTTTAAATAAAAGATATTTCATAAAAATAATTAAGTTCAAAATTATACAATTTTTATGTTTAGATTAAAGTAAAGGTCTTAATTATTGTTTGTTCGGGTCCTACAACACAACAATCTGGAAACGTATAAAAGCTCTCCAAAAGCAACAAACATTGGTGGATATTCAAATAGAACAAATAATAAGCGGGACACGTTTATTCTCGAGTAAAGAAATGAAAAAATACAAACACTCGACTGAAAAATTAAAAACCATGGTTAATATTATGTTGTATTTTAATTCTAGTAAGTAGTAGGTAATACAATATTTATGGGGAATCGCGTTGTGTTTTTCATCAGGTGTAATATTTTCTGTGTACTTGCATTCGCTCATGTTTGATTAATACTTTTTCAAGTCTCATTTAAATTTATCATTAATGTGTATTTAATTTATTCTTTTTTTCATAGTCAATGCCGGTGGGTCCAACGGAATATTTGATGTGATTTTTCTTACACATATTATTTCCGTCGTAAAATTCACTCGCTCATTTGACATAGACTCGGTTTGATTCTGCGTATTAAAAAAGATAATTTTTGAAAACGGATTTGCCGCTAAACCTGTAGGCTCCCTGGCCTCTTGCCTTCCCAATAGATCCGGACTCGAGCATTACTCATAAATCGATATTGAAAATTTGTCGAGTTTTCCGTGTAGTGAAGTGAACTTTACTTATTAATCGATTTTCCTGCAGTTTTACCTTATGCTCAGTGGCGGACTATACCGGTGGGATATCGGGACTTTTCCCGGTGGGCCGCTACCGGTACTTGGGGTTCCACCATTTCCACGGTGGACTGTTCTTACGAATAATAACAATTACTATTTTTTCAATTGTTCGGCTAAAAAATATTTTGCGTAATATTATTAATTAATAATTACCATGAAGCTGATGCCACTCTCTACCTAATGCATCATTGCACCAATACGTTAATACTTCCACAGTCCCACATAAGTGATGATCTCTGATAATATACGCACGTATTTATACCCATATACATATATATATATATATATATGTTCAGGAAGTAAACAATTTTGGGGTCGGTCAAAAAAAGTTATACGGGCCAAGTCGTTTTCATAGCCCACCACTGCCAATGACTGCCGATTTACACAACGCATAAATCTATACGTACAAAACAACTTGAAAGAACATAAAACTTTAAAAACATTTAAATATTCTCTTCTTTGGACTAGTATAATGATTAGAGTATTTTTTTAGGAAATTGAAATAATGAAATTTCGAAAAGGATACAAAGTATACAAAAAATCAAAACAGACGATGACGTCTCAAGTACGAGTAGGTACATAGTATGTACTTATATTTTATTATATTTGTATTATATTTGATATTGCAGTTCATATGTGTACATATAGGGTGTAGCACAAAGTACTGAAATATTTTAATCAATTAACTCAATTTCAACGGGTTGATATTGTCTTATATTTTTTAATAAGTTCGTATCATACCATTTTATTTACGTGTACATAATATGTGTATTGACTTAATCCGTAATTCGTACGTCTATTGGAAAAAAAATCTCAAACATTCATCAAAGATGCGTCGTAAATTACTATACAGATAGTCATTACTCATTACTAGAGCGCGGATTTCTATGCAATTGCATATTTGTTTCCTTTTAATATTTTTGAACTTTTGTCAGTTATCTCCACGAATCATCATAATCTGAAGCAAATGGTGAAATTTTTTTTTGCATATTTCTGCATATTTCAATGTAATTGCATATTTTTGCATATTTAGACAAAATTCAAAATTTATTGCATATTGAAGCGAAAATTTAAAAAAATGTATAAAATAATATTTTGTCAAGTAGAAAAATTAAAAATAAATTTTATGGGCACGGCAAAAATTAATTCTATTCCTGGACCGAAAGGTGCACAACACTTACTGCAAAATTAAATGAGATTTCCAATAAAAACAAAGGTCTGGAAATTCTACGAAAAATAAATGCAATACTATCTGGCAAAAACGTTCAGCTCGAAGATCTTTATCAAGACCCAAAAATACTAAGTTGCTTCAAATATGCCCCCACAACTTCGGTTGACGTCGAACGTTCGTTCTCGGTATTTAAAAATATGTTAACTGATAAACGTCACAGTTTCACTGAAGAAAAACTTGAAATGCATATGATTATTCATTTTAATAATAAATACAATTTTAAAAATACAAATCAGAAAATTCCCTAATTTTTTTTTTAGTATTTAAGTAATTAATTATTATAAGTAGTTTAATTTGTAAATTTTAAATAAATAAAAAAAAAAATGAATGAAATGAAAAAATGAACTGCATATTTTTTTGCATATTTTCATGATTTTTACTGCATATTATATGGCATATTTCGATACTTTTTAGTGCATAAAAATCCGCGCTCTAATTATTACCTATTATTATATTTTAATATAATATATATTACTATTATTATTACATCACAAATGAAGAAACAAGTTAATAACTTATTAATTAATGTATTTTTTTGAATTGTGCATTTATAGTTTAGGTGCAAATTACAAAATTATGAATAACATAAATCGAGTCCTCGTAGGATCCCTTTGAAGCCTAAAGACCACTGGTGCAGAACCATGCGCAGAATATGAAGAGTAATTTGTTTATTAAACAAGCTAACTCCATTTTTGACCTTGTATAATATAATACTCAAATTAGTGTAGATACGTTTTCACTTGTAATATGAAACACTTATATTTTTATGAAATTTTTCATTGATTTTATAGTTTTTATTTTTTATTTCATTTTTTACAATAGTAACCACTATTCGCAACATAACATCACAAAATTGAATACTTGAGTAAATGTTAATCATTAGACCAATCGTTAAACAAATATAAGCGTTTGGTGTAAGTTTAGGGTAACGATTAGGAATAACAAGGATTCTTGTAAAAATGTTCTGCCACTATTCTACGGTGTACTATCTCATTTAACAATTATAACTTCTTGAAATCAATAATAATTGATTCAACTCGTGTAATGATGTAATTGAGTGAACCTATAAAATATGTGTAGTTATTGTGTAGTGTAAAGGTGCAGTACAAATTAAATATTCATTCGTTTGGCCCATGGAATTACTGGTAATTTTCCAAAGACACTCTACTAACATATTATGTCCATGCTCATACGATATCCATTTATTAATTATAGAGTATATAATTCCGTGAACGTAACGGTTTCCTCCTTGTATTATTACATGGTATTAATATATACATATATATATATATATATATATATATATATATATATATATATATTTATTATTTTACGGTAAGGCCGTGAGTCTTCCTCAATATCCATAATGATAACAATAATAAGTAATAATAATAACAACAATAAGCTGAAATGGCTGTCGAGCTGTAATATTATCAAATATTTCACCATGTTTGGACCCTTTCAAATGCGAATTTCGGAAAATCGTTTCTCAGAGAGCCTATACAATATACGCGGAACTCATAGGCACATTTTTACAAAATTTCAATAATAAATTGGCTGTACGTTGATCGTTCAGTCAGAGTGTGTTCGAACATACCTGTATGTATCATCATAGCATATTAAAATAAATATATAAAATGCGTCGGGAGCCTGTTATTGACTGGGCACCTATAAGTCCTCTCACCCGACCTGCTACCGTAACCGCTATACAACTGCTAGTATTCGAGGGGTTCGAGTTTTTTTGTATTATTTAAAAAATACCACGGTACCTATAAATATCAAATAGGTAATACTATTTAAATTAAATACACACACACAAATGTGGTTAAGCAGTTGAAAAAAGTCAGTGGGGGGACACGACACCCCCGTGATTACGCCACTGTATACGGGTCAGAAAATAATACACGTAAATGATACTATAAGGGTCATTTTTCTTTATTCTCAAAAGTTTTTCCAAGTGTAAGTAAAAACTAAAAAAAAATCGAGTAAATGCGGTAAAACGTGTTTAAATCGTTGTTAGTCAATGATCAATTAATCGATTAATTTTGATTCCGATGAGCGTTGATGCTAGAAACTCAATGGGGATGAAATCACATGGACAACAGATAAACGTAAGCTCACGGTCCGGGTTAATATATGGATTTAGTATCACCCGACCGCGTTTTGGCCGCTTCAAATTATCAACTGCGTATCTGTTGCTCCGGGTACACGGCGTTGTCATGCGATTTCGACGTAAATCGTCAACGGTGAATCAATCAGAGAGCCGTTCATTGTCGATTCGCGTGCCTACGAGTAAAGTGGTCTCCGTGCATTTTTTGTTTTTGCTGTTTTTTTCTTTTTTCGTTGTCTATCCCAATATGTTTGGACAATTCACGACGACAACGACGACGGAGACAGCGGCGTCCGAAGACGGTGTGCTGCAGGCGACGAACGTCACCGTCGCGGGATGCGACGGCGAGACGTTCGCCGGGTTCGCAGCGAATCACGCGGGGGCCGAAGCATTCGTCTGCACGGTGGAATGGTGTCAGCAGGTGTCGGTGACGCATTACAGCTGGGTGGCGGCGGCGGCAAAGGAGGAGGAGGCGGCGCGTCTGTCGTCGGCCGGCGGGGGGGCCACGCCCGTGAGTTCCCGCGTGGCGTTCAGGCAGCGTCCGTGGCCGTACGGGCCGTTCCCGTCGGAAGGAGGTTGGCGCCGGCGACGGGCGCGTGCCGGCGGCGTGAGGTGCGACCGCCTGGGTTGGCCACCCGCGGCCACGTCGTCATGTGCGGGCCACGCGGTCTGGCCGCCGGCCGCCGCTCACGAGACGCCCCAAACACGCGTTAAGCGTCCCGCGTCGGCCACGGACACGACGCCCCCGGCCAAGAGACGGCAGGCCGAGACGGTGTGCAGCGGGGCCGCTACGGCGGGAACCGCGGCTCGCCGTCCGTGGCCGTACGGGCCGTTCCCGTCGGAAGGAGGTTGGTGCCGGCGACGGGCGCGTGCCGGCGGCGTAAGGTGCGACGGCCTGGGTTGGCCACCCGCGGCCACGTCGTCATGTGCGGGCCACGCGGTCTGGCCGCCCGCCGCCGCTCACGAGACGTCCGGTACACGCGTTAAGCGTCCCGCGTCGGCCACGGACACGACGCCCCCGGCCAAGAGACGGCAGGCCGAGACGGTTTGCAGCGGGGCCGCTACGGCGGGAACCGCGGCTGGCCATCCGTGGTCGGAGGCACCGGGATCGTTTTCCGCGGGCTCCGTTGCCAGGCCGTCGGCAGTGGTCACGCACGGCGCGATCAAGCGTCCCGCCGAGGAGACCGTGATCCACCGGCGGAAAAAGATGAAGACGGCCGCCGTTGACGAATGCTGGGACCCCAGCCGCTCGCCGGGCACGACAGCGTGATACGAGCAGGTCAGTGTGTTAATTAGTTAAGTTAGTACCAGTGGCGGACTATGCTGACGGCATATACCTGGACTTTACTCGGGGGTCCACGGCGAGTCCAAATAATTCAGTTCATACAAATAATAAAAGTTAATATTTTTTCAATTATTTGACTAAAAAATGTGTTGCGTAATATTATCAATAACCATAAAGCTCTCTGTTTATTGCGTCATTGCATCAATATGTCAATACTACCGTAGTCCCACGTATTCCAAAATTATTGTACTACGCTGTACCTTTTTCGTTTTGGGGTGAAAAGTGATAATCTCTGATAACAAGCATACATTTATTTAGGAATTAAACGATTTTGGGGCTAGTCGAATTAAATTTTCCCGGGCCAAATCGTTTTCATAGTCCGCCACTGCTTATGCTTGGAAAAATTATGAAAGAACAGGTAAATGAGCACTCTAAGTACCATATGAATGTGATTTTGGCTCCATTCGAGTTGGGTCCCGAAATAAAAATGTAGTTCTAGTTAACTCCACAGCTTTTGAGAAATACTATACTAGTTGAGTCCAGGATATATTTTTTTTTTATTGAAAATCGTCTTTTAAAAATTTATATTGATTTAATATTAGGAAGTTCCACCACTGGGTGGTTATCTTCCATCAAATTATTCACACTAGTATTATACCAATAGCAAATATTCTTATTGTACCCAAGGGTTACAGGTTGTATATGACAAATAAAGAAAAAATAATAATAATAATATTAATTTAATATTATATATGAATCGTTGAACACAACGAAATCAGTAAATTTATCAATTATATTATATAATAAACATGAAATGAGATTATAGGAGTACAGATAAATCATCGTAGAATTTGTGAAATATTTCATTTTGATTCACATTAGCTAGTTTTATAAACGCCTATGTCAAAAAATCCAAAAAAAAAAACATGTATATTAGTTATTTTTTTGGACATATATTTTCACTCGGAATCTAAAATGATTGATTCGTTTGCCGATAAAAAAGAATTTAATGTTTTTGTTTTTGGAACATTTATTAATTTAATCTGTTGCAAAATTTAGAAAGATATAAACAATTGATGAATTAGATAAAATAAAAATAAAAATATGACAGATGAGATGGTTGTAAAAGCCTCCCAGTAGCTGTTGTACTACGGCATGATAACAATCAACTTGTTAGATAAGCAGATTTCGACACCAATGCCTATTAAGTAATTTATTTTGGTTTCCAGGGATTATTAATAAATGATAATTCAGAGACAAAATCATTTTTATGGGGTGAGCCAAGTGACTGTTAAATGGTTTGTAGTACATGATATTTATTATACACGAGAGCGATAATGATGTTTATTCAGATTTTCTTTTAATATTTCTTACATAATTAATAATTGATTTTAAGAGTTTGCAAGTATTGAAAAAAACAATAAATATTAAAACTACAGCGATCACGTCCAACTGATAGCATTCATACCATGTGAGATTATTGGCTTGAGATTTCAAATGAGGGGCGCTCCTTTGTGACGAATAACGTACTCTGTCCAATAAACAACCTATCTGCTTGCGACATGGAACGATCCTTAAATACGTCCGACGCAGTTTTTGCGTTGCTCATGTATCTTTAGGGAAAAATATACAAAATGTATAATCATTATGAATTATATGACGTGTATTATGTTCTTAATGGTAAGAATATCGATTTACTTGAAAACTAGATGAAAAATCAGACTTAGAACATGATTTTTTTACCTGTGCTTCAATATAAAAAACAGCGGATATTACGATTTGCAATTCGTTGTGCATTAAAAGGAATTAATTGCGAAAACTTATCAATTAAATCTATTTGTCTAGGGATCCAAACCTCCAACCAAAGCGTAGTACATGCAAGGTTTTTGAACGGTGTACGTTTTTAAACCGAGCGCTATTTCGTTTGATTAATCCTAAATTTCCGAAGGCTTTAGCGCAGACGGTATTGACGTGTTCATCAAAAGTAAGATTAAATGAAAATAATATTCCCAAGTGTTTAATAACTTAAATTCAAGTTTTTATATTCACATTATTTATTCACTATATTCACCTGTCAAAGGATTGTGATTGACATAATATATCGTATAATACGATTCGTGCAGTATTTATTTATATTTAATTTTTATACTTATTTATATTTATTTATTAATACGGACAAAAGTCCAATTCACAATATATTTGAATAAATAACAATAATACAATATAATTTAAAATAATAAGATATAACATAATAAAAGATAAAAAGATAAAAATATAGAGAATAATAGTAATAATAATTATAATGATTATAATAATAATAATAATAATAATAATAATAATAATACATTCAATGTCTCTTAAAATAATTTACTATTTCCCGAAGACATTAAAATATTTATGGGGTCGTGTGAGGTATACTTTTTAGATGAATGAGGAATATAAAATAAATTATTGTTGCGAGTGTAGTGGTTATTGACTTTGAAATTTATTCGACTTAATAAAATGAGTCATCAATCTCGTTATTCAGAGGTAAAATTCGTATATAAAATAAAATTATACACAGCACGTGTATATGAACGTATGCTGTAATATTAAGCTTATTAACTGAAAATAACATCATCGTCGGGCAATGAACAACTGGATATTAAACATTTTAGATAATAAACGTTCGGTCATCTCCGTGGAATCACTAAAGACATTACGTCGGAGGTGGCAGGCCCGACTGCAGGAACAGATCGCGTTGTCGCCCGTAGTTTCCGAAGTGCACGACCGGGGCGATTTTCCAGCGCAATGGCAATAATGACGCCGTGCAGACGTGAAACGGTGTGAGGTGTCGGAAAACGATTTACCATCCGGAGGACGGCGCGTCGAGCCTTCGTGGCGGAATAGAAGGGAAAATCGTATTGAAAATATCGAACACGCTAAATTACAACTGAATTGAGTTCGAAGATTGCTTATTATCGATATTATTTGTAACGTCACTTGTAAAAGTGATTCGGACGAAAGTTCACGTATTTGTTTATTTATTTATTTTTTTTTTATGACAAAAGAGACATTTTTTGTACCAATATATCCAAAACACTTTCACGACCGTTATCCGGTTATCACGGATGACCGTCATTAACAATATGAATTATAAATAATAGAATACAGAATTATTCTATTGTCTAAATTCTACGCGTATTATTCCATATCAATGAATAACATATATCGATCGTGTAGTCAGATCAATTTTATCGAATTCAACCGTGTGGAACAATAATTGTTTTAAACAAGTACTGTATGTACGCGGTTAGTGTGGTACAAAGACGTATACGTAGGTTCTTTTGTATTGTTCATAAAACGACGTGAATAACTCGTATCGGTATCACGGTTGTACGACCGAAAAGCGCATAAAATAATATCATCATGTTTTAAATGAAAAACTTTCGATTAGATCCTTGTCAGAGAGTTCTAGTACTTTGGAGATTTCAAATTAAATTTTTACTACCGAAAAACTGTATACTGATAATAATTAAAAAAAAGTTCATGTTATTCATTAAAAGTTTCAACCACAATAAATAAATAGGTATCCAGGTTCATATATCGTTGCAAAACACATAAACATTATTAACCAGTGATCGATACAAGGTCTAGCCCCTCTCTCCCCAGACCAACCCCGGACCACTCGACAAATATATAGTATACTTTAATACCAAAAGAGATAAAACTCAGGTACTTAATATAAATATGACCCCTAAGGTAAATTCACCTTGTTATGTAGTTGTTTTCACTCGGTAAATATTATTTTACGAAATTATTTTTTCCTAACTTATTTTCGAGCTATATAATATCGTATCTTTTATCGCCTACGTATATTTGACGGAAACCTTTAATTGATTTATAACTAAAGCATATCCAGAAAAATATTTAATGAATTTAAAGTTATAAGTATTCTCAGGCCCGTATTTACAGTTAAAAATACCGCCTTTCTCGAAAACAAAATGCTTTATTGAGAGAAGGTACACAATAATTATTGTTACTTTATTTTTTGTACTCTACACAAAACTGAAACGGATCGCATGCCCTAACCACAAAACACGTCATAATTAAGAGTTTATTTTAATCACTTTTTTTAATGACTTTTTTAAAGAACATTCAGGAAAACTGTAATATTTAACGAGTTATAAATAGTTCTTATTATAATAGTGATGTTCTATTACTGAAATTTATCACTTTCTGTCTACCCTGAAACCTATTTTGTTGATTACAGAAGTATTCTTTTATTATTTTTTGTAAATTCAATATTTGAAAAAAAAAACATAACACAAATTCATTTAGACGTAACAAATACCTAGATGGAGTAAACCCTTAAAATCACTCTGGATTCATTGTAAATGAATATACAATTACTTTATAAATTTCATTTATAAGTAATATAATATACGACTAGCCAATATTATAAATAATTATACTATAATACATAACCATAATTATATTACGTTTACGTCTTTATGTTTACAACATCGAGAAAACAACAACTTAAGATTTTCTCTGTTGACTATTCTCGTATCATTTAACAGTCTGTTGTTGTTTTTTTTTTTCGTCAACAACAGATAATAAAGTCTCGTCGTTTTTGTTATCCTTTCATAATTGTGTTTTTTATTATTATTTATTACTCGTACACTAAAACGAACCTCCACTAATATATTTTTACATTCTCGACGATTTTGAAACCTCATCGTCCTCTTACCTCTTTTTAATAATGTCGCTAAGGGCAACTGCCCCTCCGAACCCTCCCTTAAATACGGGCCCGACTGCCCGAGTGTTCTACATCATACGAACTCAGCGCTGAAAAATATACTTTAAGTACCCGTGTATGGCGTATATACATATAGTAAGTGTGTACCAGTATGTAAACACAAAATACGGGTACGAGAGGTTTCTGAATTATGAAAAAAAAGAGGGTTTTGGATAACAATTCACAAAAGAAAAAAAAATTAAATGATTTACTGTCGGTAATTACGAAAAATGTAACATACGTGTATTAACAAGGTACCTGCTACCGACAAAAGTCTCTAAATGCACATTGTCAGACGCCGCGCCGTGGAAAAAAAGAAAAAAACACATTGTAGTATATGCAGTAAATGCAAATGTAGGGCTGCAGAAAAATTATGAAATTCAAAATGTCTTGATAGCTTAAATTGTAAAAACAAATAAATTAATATAAATAGTTTTCCTTGTATTATTTCGTTGTATTTCAACTCACTTAAAAATACACAATTTGAATTTTTTTGAAAAAATTATTTCTTAAATAATATTCTAAGTGTAAAATGCACATTGACCACACATAATTGGGTACTGTAAATTATGAGCACGGGTTAGCAAGAAGGTAAGCCGGGTATAGGGTCTCATCGACGGACAGGAGACGACTGTGCTGGCGAACACACATACATAAACACACACACAACTTACAAGTACGTATTGCAGAGGTTTCCAATCAGGGTGCCGCGAACTTGAATTTAGGGTTATATTATTTAATATATAATATATTATTTAATGAATTCAAAGTTTTTACAACTCAACAATTATTCCGCAAAAATTCCCTATATTATACCTACAAATTGAATTTAATTGATTTTAAACCTAGATATTATAATACACGCGCAAAAATTAATTTAGAAATGCCTGCTATTCGTTTATTAAAATCTAGTCGATGTTTTTCTCAAGTAGGCTTAAGATTACTGAAAGACATACTGATACAAATTATTAAGAGTTCATCTGATAAAATAAAAAAACACTCAATTAAAATATGGTTATTAAATAATACTAGTGACCCTCAGCTAATGTAAATTAGTTATATAAATAGTGTATTTTAGTTGTTTCATATTATATTCGTTTCATATCTCTATATTATTAATTACCTCTAGGTATTTATAAAATGTTGTATATTTATATTTTTGAATTACAGTCAAATATGACAGTTTTTCTGGAAATACCGAAATATAAAATCTTCAAAATGTACACTTATTTTTTTAATTGTACTCCATCATAACCGATAAGAGGTTATCCTCAGTGGTGAGATGGGCCATTTACCTATGTTACATACTGTATCTACTTATTGAAAATTTACAATTTACTGGCCAATAAATATTGTGATTATTATAATTATTATATTTTACAGAATTTTTAAGAAAATATGATTTATATAAAATAAAGCGTGTGTGTAATACCACAGATTTTTATTAAAATAAGCTATAGCGGTATCATAAACAAATAAATATAGTCTGTGGTACCTAGGAGTTACTGTAGTGTGCGATGTTCAATACATATTTTCATTTAATTCGATCATGAACAAAAGATTTGTGTAAAATAAAAAAAACTCAAGAGTCTCATTAGCACTGGCGTCAACTGAGGGTTGCGCACTTGCAAGTACTTGCAACCCCCGATAAAATATTGGGGTCACAAAATTATTGTTTTGCAATCTCAGAAATGTCTGCAGTAATAATATTATTGTTGAAAGTCGCATAGTGTTTTGTTATAATAATTGGTAATTACGAAAATAATGATTTCAAATTAATTATCTTAGGTTAAGAGAAAATAAAGTTGATTTCCGAGTTGTACAATCATTGTATTATAATTATAAAGCCGTTATACTTACAATACCAACCGATTCTGTGAAATCCTGTGAAAAAGGCTTCTGGGCACTTGGAAATTATTTGATAACTGAAAAAGGCAACAATGACTAATGATAAAGTAACTTTTGGATACACCGAATCGATCGCGACAGAATTTTATTCATCATCAATAAAGAAGATGCCATCGGAAAATGCAGTGCTTCTGCAGAACTAAAAGAATACAGTTTAATATATTACATAAAATATACTAGCTGGCCCGGCAATGCTTTGCCATTGCTTGATGTCAATACCTGCATTACATCTAAGTACACGTAACATAACACACACACACACACACTCACACACACACACACACACACACACACACACACACACACACACACACACACACACACACACACACTCACACACTCGTGTGTATAACATTATGACCAACTTAATGACAACGAATGGATGATGCGTTTGTTTTCTATATTTGCAAGTCTGGTGTTATTCATTCGGAACTACAATGCTTGAAATGAAATGTCGCGTGCAGCGAAAAAAGTGTTTAAAAACGAAAATAAAATGTCTTTAGCCGGAGACACGTAAGTCGACTTCCCGGTTCGCGACCACGACTCCGGTACATTGGGTATTCTGCAGTGCTAACAGGGCAATATAAATAATGTCGCGTCTCGTGTCACCCGGCCCGGCTCTACTGCGGCGAAAGCGGATTTCTTCGGATCTTCAAAAACGACTGTTTGACGCGACGGACAAAACGAGCGAACGCGTCGGCCGAAGACGCAATGTTTGCAACGAGCACGCGTTACACGCCGGGCGAGTGCGAATATAATTTATTTTTTATTCACTTCTAGAATTATTTAGAATAAAATTTATTATTTTATCGCGAATAAACCAGTT
Source organism: Therioaphis trifolii (assembly GCA_027580255.1). Classification (NCBI taxonomy): domain Eukaryota; kingdom Metazoa; phylum Arthropoda; class Insecta; order Hemiptera; family Aphididae; genus Therioaphis; species Therioaphis trifolii. Next base: position 16,807,253 of record CM050407.1, read on the forward strand.
GTTCAAACTTTTAATTTTTTATTCATTATTTTGATTTTCTTTTTCCAAACTCTGATTATCGTTCGGGCAATACTTTCGGCAATTCTGGAACAGTCACGACACTACTGTGCGCAAACGCGCGGACGGAAAACTATTATGAGTCGTTCGTACAAATATATATAAAGGGGAGAGTGTCCGAATCACAGAATAAATTAAATTTAATTTATTCTGTGTCCGAATATGGGATAGGTGCCTAATATCGGACACTCAAATATCATCTTAAAAAATGGATACTTTGATCAAATATTATGATAAAGATGTTCCAAGACACATGTTTACAATTTATGATAAGGTGCGGTAATTATTTGTTGCCTAGATAACATCATAATAACGGTTTGTTTGTTACCACAAAATTTTAGTTTTTCTGATGTGATTTACAAATGAAAAATTTGTCTACGAGTTAAGTCAATTTATTGAATGTTATGGTCTTAAATTATGTATTTAAACCCATACTATATGTATGTTAGCATTAACAAATTCAAAACTGCAAGCAAATAACATTTTTAATAACATTTACATGAAAATTCAATTTCCCTAATATTGGACACTTAACTTACTATAAGAATATAACTAGTGTTTTCATCTAAGTACATTTTGTCAATCTCTCATATGTCTTTATTGTTTTTAAATAATATTTTTTGAACTATCAATTGTAATAATTATGACATAAAGAGTCTACAAGGTACCTGTAGCATAGTTGATAATATTTAATTTATAATTAGTTTTGGTTTGTAAGTGTTTCCACAAATTGATTGAAAACTATTAAATTTAAATATATTATTTTTATAACTTTCTATTTATTGTAATGACGTCATCGTCGTCGTCGTCGTAATCATTTTCATCGTCGTCATCATTGTCGTTGTCTTCATTGTCTTCGCCGTCATCATATTCATCGTTGTCATCGTTGTCGTCGTCATCATCATTGTCATCATTGTTTTCGTCGTCATTGGTGTCATCGTCATCATCATTGTCTCCGTGATCATCATTGTCTCCGTGATCATCATTGTCGTCGTCGTCAGCGCCGTGGTCGTCATCGTTGTCGTTATCGTCATCATCATTTTCATCGTCGTCCTCATCATTGTCGTCGTCATCATTGTCATCGTTGTCATCATTATCTTCGCCGTCATCATATTTATCGTTGTCATCATTGTCGTCGTCATCATTATCATCGTTGTCATCATTGTCGTCGTCGTCATCATTGTCATCAGTGTTTTCGTCGTCATTGTTGTCATCGTCATCATTGTCATCGTTGTCATCATTGTCTTCGCCGTCATCATATTCATCGTTGTCATCATTGTCGTCGTTATCATTACCATCGTTATCATCATTGTCGTCATCGTCATCATTGTCATCATTGGTTTCTTCGTCATCGTCATCATCATTGTCGTCGTCGTCATTGTCATCGTTGTCATCATTGTCTTCGCCGTCATCATATTCATCAACAAGTTTAATTATTGTCCATGTGATAATGACTGTACAAATATATCACATTACCTATGTATAGCGAGTTCCGACGGTAGCGACCCACACGGCCACACCGAGCGCATCGACCACAATGATACGACAACGACCGCGATAAATGACGCTAAATAAATACACGGCTAAAAAAACAATGAAATGATCACACCGTATAATCGATAACGTAATAACGCAGTTGATACAATAGAATATGCAGACATAAAAAAGTTGCTGATTCAATTGTTTTCAACTTTGTTGGTGACAAAATGTTATTTCCGCATCAGAGGCGGTAAAAATCAAAGAATATTGAGAAACAATATTGAAAACTAATTTTTTTTTCATAAAACTTAAAATAATTGTCAAAGACGATGCAACTACTACATCTTACTGGTTGAACATCTTGCTAAACACTAAAATGTGGTCAAAAATGTTTTTTTTTCTGGACGTACAAATTTTCCCAAATTATTGACATCATTGTTAGAAACATTTTTTCAAATTTTATTTACCACAAAATCGCCCACATTGTTACTTTGGTCTGGACGCGACTTAAGAGGAGTTCAATTACATACACGTCACGCACAAAATAAATATATATACAAAGATTATGTACACATTTATTTATTTATTTTCAAGCTAATAAAGTGACAATACCATTTGATAAATTATATTCTGTACAGAAGAAATAAAAATATTTGTTTGAATTGAGGAGGAACAAATCCCTCACGATCCTGTGAGATTTTGAAAACTTATGCTGTCTCTCTTTAATTAGGCCCAACTTCCGCCACTGATCATTATAAATAAGTGATTGATCCTATAATTTACCTAACCTAATTCGTAGTTTTTTATGATTAATGTTGAAATTATTTAATTTTATGTCAAATATAATAAGTGTATAATATGTTTAGATATAATATTATATAGTAATTAGAGAAAACCGAAACAATAATATAAATATACACGATATACCACTGCGGAATTACAGAAAACACCTCATGATACCGTGATTCGAAAAAGGTTGGTAACCTCTGACGTATTGACATTTTCAAACACCTACACACCCACACACACGCACACACACACACAAAACTGTTTGATTTCGTCTAATTAATTTCCCTCGCGCACGTAGACCGAATCCGCGAACCGGAAACGAGTGGCGTTCGCTTCGAGAACACTGGGGGGAGGGGGAGACCGTGCCTACATCTATAGCTACATCGCGCCGGGGCCTTAATAGAGACGCCAAAAAACACACCGTGGAAATACGCGGCGCGTGCAAAACGCTCGGGCACAACACAACACTAGCCGCAGTGGTTTTCCGCCCCCCTCACGTCACCGAACGCACCTAAAACCGAGGGGGTGAAATCTGCCACACCGCTGCCCACGCCCGTTTTGCTGGTACGACGACGCACGTTATTATTATTATTGTTGTACACCGACGGAGCGTAGGTACGTGCGCGTATACGGGTATTTGCCGCCGTGGCGTTCAAACAGCTTCATATTTCATTAAATCTCCATTGTGCCCCCCCTCCCCCCTCCGGCGACGCTTTTCTACCGTGTACATATAATACTGAACGGCACTATAGTATGATAACAATGTGATATGTATAACGTGTATATTATACGACTGTTTTCTCTCTCTCTCTCTCTCTCTCTCTATCTCTCTCTCTCTATCTCTCTCTCTCTCTCTCTCTCTATCTCTCTCTCTCTATCTCTCTCTCTCTCTCTCTTTCTCTCTCACTTTCTCTCCGCCCCGACATCAACAATCGGCCGAGGCCGCCCGACGACGACGACGACGTATTATACTCGTCGAGTGTACATGATATAATATTAATATATATAATATATTTGTGTGTGTGTTTGTGTGTGTGTGTGTGTATGTGTGTACACACGACGACGGCACTCCGTACACACACCACCGAACCCACTCGTGTGTTATTCGCAGCATCCGCGTTGTACCAGCGCACCGGAGTATGTGATGTTATTATACCCGTGCGCGCACACGTACACACGCACACACACACGCCAACGTTATTGTATTACATAATATCATAATAATATAATACAATACAATAACAACGACGACATCGACGACGACGACGACGACGACGACGGCATCACGCGTAATAATGATGTTATTATACACACGTGTGTGTACCGACTACCGAGTGTCTATCGTCGACAGTGGCGGCGGCGCCAGGATTTTATATTTTAAGTAGGGCCAACTGAGGGCCAAGAATTATACGGCCGGGCGACGAAAAACTTAAATTTCAGCAAAATAAAAAATAAAAAATATTAACATGAGCTAATTACTAGGTATATTATAACAAGTTTAAATGATTACGAGACTATGGCAGTATGATGAAACAACTAGAACTACTTTAAAATACTTCTGCGATTTTCATGTGCATCAGCAAACTTGTTAATTATTTCATCAACATCTAACGATTTCGCTTCACGTTTCTCAATTGATATTATACTTAAAATTGTAAGGTTAATGTCGAGTAAACTATTTCTTGAATAGTTGAATAACTATTTACGCGTTTCATACAAGGAAATGTACGTTCAACATGCAGCTGATGACACGGGTATTGTTATAGCGACGGAACAAAGTTTATATGTTTCCGAAAACGCTAGTTCGTATTCTCTAAGAAAATTATGAAACACGAAATCATCTTTAATTTTTAAATTAAAGACGTACAAGACGTAGGGTATATCTGATTTACATTCGTTGAACAAATAACATTTTTCTCTATAGTTCATTTAAAATGACTATTATTCATTATGTTTAAGGTCAGTCTAATGGTAGGGCCAGGCATTTTAAGGTAGGGCCATGGCCCTACCTGGCCCACCCCTGGCGCCGCCACTGATCGTCGACGACCACGGTGTGCGTACGTCCCGGCATCGCCGCCGTCAAAATATCCGCATAGCCAACCTCGGAGGACAGGCTGACAGTACCTATATGTATATCAGGGATGGCGAATAAGTGGCACGGGAAGACTTGCAAGTGTCCATGTACATTTTATCTTATGTAATAATATACGTATTGTACACCGTGCTTAGGAAATTAAACTACTGGCACGGATGAAAATGTAATTTGAATTATCCAATGAATTGGCACAATGAATAAATTCTATTCGCCATCCCAGCTATGTAAAATCATATTATTATTTCCGGCGGAGCGCGTCGAGGATTCCGAAATCCTGGCTCACACCACGATTATTTTTACGTACCCCCTTCCCTCCCTTCTACACTCGTCCACGTCGAACAGGTGGAATTTTTTTTCGCCCGCCGTACACGTTTTAATCAACGGAAACCGGCTGATGCGTAAATATAGCTTCTTGTAAGGAGCATCGAGTAAATATTATTAATATTATTATTATTATTATTTCTTCTGTCTTTTCACTTTACAATCTTTGCACATTATCGTATTCTGTAATTACGCGTAAAATGGACTCTTCTCAGACCCGTTGGGGCTTACGGAATAGTCGGAATTCAAAGAGGCGCTGAGCCTTCTCGAATACTCACCATTCAGGCATATCGATCTGTTTCTCACCGAGTCGCTACCTCAGAGCACCATGGTACGCTTCGATCTATTCTCTTCATAATGACCTCAATAAGGATACTATATGAATCAATTAGCGAAAAAAATACTATTTAAACTTCCATCGTAAACTCCGTTCCTGCTTAAACCCTCTAATCTCCCCACTTTCTACTGTATCTTCCTGACAAGCCGGTCAAATCGAAAAAGGTATCGAGATTTTCGCTTTATAAAAATAAAAAATAAAAACAAAGTTCTATATACTTTATACGTATACTGTCATCGATGAATAATGGTATATATATATATACAAACTCCTGCCACAGATTGTCATACCACCTCCCTCCTCCGAGATTTTATGACGTGTTTTTAAATTATTTTATCTCGTTTTCATATCGCGCATGGGTGAAATAACGCAGGCTGTTAAAATGTTTCAATAAAAAAATAACAATGACTGTTTTAATAGCAAAAACAGAAAGAATAATCAAACGTGAGCCTTTTTATGGGTACACAGATTTTCGTGTTACAAAACGCAGTTTCGAATACTTGGGATAAAAAAAAAGTCTCTGAGTCCGGAGGGCCCCGTGTAGCCCGTGGGCACAGCGTTGAACCGCTTTGTTAATTGTGTAAAACAGTTGACGAGTTACATAACAGCGGGTGTGTATACAAGTCGGTTAAAAGTTCCAACTACAATGCCAATCGCACCACAAGTGATACCGGATCGTGTTAATATTTATGAAATGAATATTAGATTAGTGAATAAAAGGTAACTGTATGCTAGTAATCCATTACAGTTGGACGTGCGCCGTGTCACACATATTATTACAAACATGAATATGCGACTTTTGTAAATATCATGGTAAAAATATTGAGGATTACGGGGTAGTATCGGATAATCAATCATCACGCCTTTATAGTTGCTTTTTTCTGATACAATCTAATTTATAAGACGTTATTATACTGCAGTAGTAATTATAATTGCATAAATTAATTATTATTGGTTTGTATTTATTCATAAGTTGTAGTTCATATTTTATACATTTAATTGTAAATTTGTAATAAAAAAGGACAGAGCAAAGAACAATCAAAAATGTATAGCGAAATAAATACTTATATATTTTTTTAACTAACCCTAAAAAGCTCCACCAATCAACCCCCTCCCCAATCGCGCCTATGAGTAATTTAGGCAGGTAACGTAATTTGATGAGTACAAGAAGTAATGTTTGGTTAGAATAACAATCCGTGAACTATCAAACTAATACAACCAAATAAAAAAAAAAAAAAATAGTTACATTAAAATGTGATTTGTTCAAAATTTTGTATTAGAATTATTTGTCTTGGTGATCCTTGTATTCTCATGACTACGATTGTTTTATAAGAATAAAATCGTATTGAAGTAAAGACCCAAAGTAAAAATAATGATCGATTTGCAAACTTGATAAATTGTACATATTAACGTCCTACACGCCGCCGGTGTATTGTTCGGTGTGCTTTAATACTTTCGTCCGAGAGAAAACCATCAAGTTCTAGAGGTGGGGGGAAGGTCGTCCAGCGAGTCGACCGCGACGTAAGTCCTCGCATCGTATGATGCGTTTCTAAACATCACGCGAGACGCGGATCGGTGTTTTTTTTTCTCCGCCGAGTGTTCGGATCCGGCGGAAACGAATCGTCCCTCCCCCACATCTTGAATGCGGTAACGAACGGTTTATATAGTTTTCGCACACTTCCTGCAGTTCGATAATGCGCCCAGACACGGCACTGCAGCGATAATAGATCCTATTACACGTCAGTCTGCTGGAGAGGAGAGAAAATGCGCGTTTCGCGGCTCGTTTTCACACGGCGACGGTCGCGGGCGTCAGGAAATGCGACGAGGCGTATATCGTTTTCAATGCTCTTGACGTTTTCTTTCTCGTGGGAGTGCGCGAAATCTTTTTATCAAAACACACTACCCGTCGAATGAATGTTGTATAATAATTGTTTTTCGACCAAATCGTACTGTTTATCCGATCGATCGTCATGCGCCGGTACAAGTGTTTTTACGATAAATTATCAAAAAAAAAAAAAAAAAAAAAAAAAAAAAAAAAAAAAAAACAATAGAAAAAAAAATCAAAACAAACAATTTCTGCGGGTAACGACGATCGTAAACGATTGGTGACTGCTACAGGTAACTTGACAACCCGGGCGGCCTCCGGCACAACGCGCTGCGCGCAAATGGACTTACGTCGGCTGGATTTCAAGGGCACTGGCGCACGCGCTTTATACGACACGTCTAGTGTACGTATTTTAACGAATTGATAAGCAAAGTGTTTGCGCCTCTATACGTTCACCTTGCACGGCCCAAAAATACTGTGTCCCCTGAATACACTTTGCGTCCCCTGAAAATTAAAGTGTGTCCCCTGAATTACAAAATATGTGTGTCCCGAGTTTTATTTACCGTGATTTTAGTTTTGATTGTAGAAATAACATACATATTGGAATTTCAACACAAATAATTTATATATATTATTATTTTTTATCTCAACATAAACCGAGTACTAGTGTTTTTCATTTCAAGTCGTTTCATATAATTACAATCGGTAAAACATTTTGAACTTTATCTTGTGCTTTTTTCGTGTATTTTTATTCCAAACGTCGTATAAACGATATATAAGTGTATAAGTTGAGTGCTCATAAAAGTAGGGGAGGGTTTTTGGCGCTACAACCACCACAGGTTGTCAGACATATCGACAAATGAGATAATCATTGAATTGAAAATAAGTGTGTCCTTTGAAATCAAATTTATCTTAGGCCCTGCCACCTGGGGTGTGAGAAAACCTGCGTTGGGGTTGAACGTACATTTTACAAGAAAAAAACACGCCGGCGTACGTGGTTCGAGATAGAAAAAAAAATGTCAAAGAAATAAACGTATAACACGGTAGGGTCGATGTGAATCGTCGATTCGGTCTTTGATTTCGACAAGTGTAATTACAGACGTAAATAACAGTCGGCGGTGATCGTAATAAAGGGCGACCGTATTTAAAAAAATAAAAAACAGGACTAAAATAATTTTCTTAGATTTTTTAAATAATTTAATGAAATTTTTTATCGCAATTTTTAATCATACTAAAAACATAATTTAATATACCTAAAATAGTATTTAATATTATGTCTATTCCTTTAAAGCAGTTACAAAACTTATACGTAATTTTTAATAAATACATAAAAAAAAAAAAATAATAATAATAATAATAATAATAAATAAAAATAGTATTTACTTAATAAATTCCAACTTTTTATTATGTTCTCAAATACTTTATTCCTATGCTCACTTTTCTGAAAACTTGTTATTCACATTCATGATAATTTGTCGGATCGCATATCAACACATTTTAATTTGTCATCTTTTTCTGAAAAACTCTTCAAATCTAATAATTCGGGGTACCTATTTTGTGTACGTATATTGTACCAATAAAATATAAACATATTTATAGCTTTAAAAAACAGGACTAAAAGCGTCCCGAGGGACAACAGGACACAACTCTAAAACAAAGGACAATCCTGTAAAAAACAGGACGTATGGTCGCCCTACCGTAATATAATGGTTTACAAAAGGGGGTGAAAAGCGTGTTGTCTTGCTCCTTGAGATGGTTTCGCGCTTTCGCTTGCAAACGGTGCTTGCCCGACTTCCGGGGCGGCGTGACCGACCTTAGCAGCGCGGTCCGGCATCGTGATGCTACTGTACAGAGCCCAACTTGGGGGGGGGATACAGGCCCCGGGCCCCTGTTAATAATTAAACATTTAAGTGGTATTGTGAATTACTTATAAAACAATTAAAACTTATATGTACATGAAAATAATTTAAAAGAAGTCATTCCAAATGTGTACATTATTCTACGAATTTATTTAACTTTGCCAATCTCGAATTATTGTGAAGCAGAAAAAACAAATTCAAAATTAGAACTAATTATTAAACACATTTATTATTTCGATATAACAGTTATTTTATTTTAATCAAACAAAGCATACAAATTTAGTCCACTTAATACATAGAGTAATCTAACCGCCGCTAACAGCAGCTGCGGTCAACTCAGCCTCGACGGCGGCGGCGGCGGCGGTTGTGGCCGGGACTCGGTCGTCGGAAGATGCGGCCGCTACCCGCGCGCCAACGACTCGATCAGCCCGGCCACGCACCGCGTCTTTTCGTCCGCCGTGCCGGGCACCCGGAAGAGGCGCGCGGGACGGCCGTCGACGCGCAGGCGCAGAGCGTCGGTCGGCTTGACCAACGGCCACGGCACGTCCATCGGCCACAGCACGTCCACGGTGCGTCGCGTCGCGCGCGCCCAATCGTACCGCGCGAACACCGCGTCCGCGGCGCGCGCGGCGGCCTCGGCGTCGCGGGCCGTCAGCGACATGATCACGTCGCCGCCCGCGTCCGCGTCCGCGTCCAGGTCGTCCACGCGCACGTCCACGCGCCCTCCGGGCCTGCCCGGCCACGCGGCCTCGGCGCGCCCCAAGGCCACCCGGAGCCGCGGAAAGTCGTTCGCGGCGAACAGGAGCCGGAGCTCAAAGGCCTCGCTCCGGGCCGCGGCGGCGCGCTCGGCTCTCTCGGCTCTGCGCGCGGCGGCGGTGGCGTTTAACAAAAGACAGCCCGGCCGCACGCTACGACGACGACGACGACGGCTGTGGGCCGCGACCGGGCCGGGTGGCCGCGTGGCCCACCCGTCGCTCTCGTCGTCGTTGTACGGTCGTTTCATGACGAAAATACAGCTTTTTTCTTTTTTTTTTTTCCCCCTCGCGTGTCGCTCCAACGAGTCGGCTACGGTTGAATGACCCGAAAACGGCCGTCGCGCCTAGCCCGTCAACATTTTTACGCGCGGTCTCCATGACGCACTTTTTAACCAACCACAGGTTGTTTTCGTCGTCGTTATGTGTTATACGAGCGTTCGAAATTATATTTAAAAAATTATCACATCGAAAACCGTATACTTTTCCAGATTGAAATGCCCTCGGTCTTCTCGAACACATACTCTTGGCTCATCCGTGAACGTGGAACGAGTATTCATTTTTTTTTTTTTTTTATTAATCACGAAAATTTACTTCGTGAAAACGAACAACATTCCGGAAAATCTGTGAACGAACAAGTAGAGGGCATACTTTACAGTCGATATGGAACAAACCAAATCGAAGCACACCGACGAAACATATTTTAAAACTCTTAAGACGATAACGACAATTATTATAAATGACTATTCAAGACGCGCACCGGTTTTATTTAACAAACGTCGTTTTATGGATCCCGGGACACAGCGACATAGAGGGCAATGAAAAGACAGATCAAGAAGCCAAGAAAGCAGCAGAGCACACTGATATACCGATATTAAATATTACTACATTCGCAGACATAATAAACCAGATTAAAGGATTGACTAAAATCAAATGGCAAACACACTGGCTTGAACAAACCACTAAATTGAGAAAAATCAAAAGCACCATATCCAGTTGGCCCAATTTCCTCACGAAACGTAGAGAAAGAATAATTATCAACAGACTTCGCATCGGGCACACTCGACTAACCCACGGTTACCTCATGTCAAAAGACGAAAAACCTATCTGCACAACATGTGGTACCGAACTAACAGTTCATCATATCCTCACAGAATGCCGACAATACACAGATTCACTCGATCAATTGAACATCCCAACCACCTTAGACGCAGCCCTCGGTCCAAATGCTGACTCCACACTCCAAATCTTGTCGTATGAATTGTATGACTTAATTTAAAATTATTATATGTAAGAAACCACCCAAAAAAAAAAAAAAAATGTAATTAATGTAACGTATATGACTAATGGCCGATGTCGCCGATGTCTTTAGATCAATAATAAAAAAAAAAAAAAAAACGTCGTTTTCAGAATAATACGCCCTTCTCAATTATAAAGTATTTTCATCACTTAACATATTATACCTATCCTATAAGTTGGTAATGATGAATGTTTTGAGATAGGTAATTTATTTTACGATTTAATGTGTTGGACGAGGAATTCGGTGTTTTATTTGGGTTCACTTTATTTTTCGGGTGTGGATGTATCTCATCGTTTTGACATCAACTAAATAAGTAATATTTATTAACGGTTTTGTTTCCACAAAGCGAATGGAATATATTTGTAGGAACGATATTGAATTTCATTGGAGATTTTCGTTTCTCATCTTGAACCGTCGAAAATATACGATTTTTCAACTACATTTATCGGGATTAAATGACTCGAAATACAGAAAATGTCATTAATTATCAATGTTGGTCGTCGATTTGAGACAATTTAACATAACACACACACAAATTTTTCTTTTTGAAATATTTTACTTATTTCAGAATTTTTTTTTTTAAGACTAGTGTAAAAAGTTGTAAAAACATTGTACTTGAAGCGAAACTTGACTGGGAAAACGATTGACAAAGTTGTGAAATCTATGTTGATACAAACTCGAGATGGACCCTTTTCGAAATATTGGTATTAGTCGTCGATATAATATGACTTCGACAAAGCGACTAAAATAATTTTGTTCAAACGATTTCGAATTCTGTTCGAAAATTGCGTTTTTCATCTCTGCAAAGCGTCGAATATTTACGATTTCGCAACTTCACATATGGATAAAAATACTAGAAACATCGAATACTTCATTTAAAGTTGGTATTGGTCTTCAATATATGACTTCAACAGTGCGAATATAATTATTTTCGTTCAGACGATATAACATTTCATTGGAAAATTTTCGTTTTTTGACTCGAAGCGAAGACTCGAAATATATACTTTTTTTCAACTTCGTGGGTAGTAAGCCTCGATAAATCGATAATTTTGACTTTCTGGGTGTTGAATGACGAAAATTGATTTCAATCAAACAAATATTGTATACGATATTATATCAATTATGTGCATAACGTATAATTCATGTATCATCGGACGACACAGAAATTAAATTAAGTAATTTAAAATGTAGATGCAAAACCAGCTCTGGTATTCACGCGTTTGCACATTTAGGTTTGAAACGTTTGAATCCGATAATATTGACTTAAACGTACAAATCATACGTATATGTTGTGATATTCCCCATATTATCTTCTTACAATTGGAAAAACTTTTGAAAATTACAAAAAAATGTTATTTTGGCGTATCAGTACATTTACGATTCTGTCATTTGAAAGCGCTACATTGGACTTTGGATCGGGGATTTTTATAGTTTAACGCATATGAAAAGTAAATTAATAATAATAAAATCAAATAAACATCATTGTAAAACCAAAAGATCCTTCGATTTAGTTTGAATCTAAATATATTTGTATAGACACTATTAAGTATTAATTTATTTTTATAATATTTTATATTAATTTATCATTAAAAATTTACACAAATTTATAATTAACGCTAAGGGGCACATAACACGGATTAAATTTACACGCATATTCAGAGCTAATTTTATCATTAATGGACTAAGTAATCGTAAAAATAATTTTCCCTTTTATTAGTGTGTCAACAATTTTACAGTTTCGTTCGTATAACCATAAAACTTAAAAATCGTTGAAAAATTTTAATGTCATAGTGCAAAACAAATTACTGAGGCACTTGTTTGTTTTTTATTTAACTATCTACCCCTTACTTTCTTTTTTAACTATTACTTATGTACATGCATGTTTGCACACTTGTGCTACGGCGTCACAAACTCAATAATTTGTTTTATAAACAAGCATAAAAATCAAATAAATATGAACCTCTAACTGACTGTAAACAAAAATAATTTTGCGCTGTTTTCGGCGATAAAAATAATAAAACATATTTCACCGAATGACTATAAAATCAAACAATAGAACGAATAAATAAATTTCAACTTTTTAAACACAAATCATGAATCACTAGTACGATTCTAGAAAATTCATTTTTACATGAATTGAACAAAAAGCATAAGTGTACTGAAATTTTAATATAAGGTTTGCAATGACCTTGGTGATTTATCATCTATATTAGTGAAATACGTATCCGCTGGTGTATTTTAATAATTCCTTAAAATACTTGAGGATTAATTTTGAGTTCCATGATCAAAATGTATAGCTATGATGGTAAAGAAAAAAAGTACGTAATTCACCCCCCCCCCCACCCCATGGGGTATTCTTCGCTCTTCGGACGAGTTAATGAGGATCGGTGTATCGAATTATAAAGAAATGTTAGATCATTTCGTGGCCTGTCCAAAACTCCAAAAACCCATTATTGAGAAATAACAGTTTTAAAACACGTAATATTTTAAAATTACTATAAATAATTTTTGTTTATAGATAGAAAATTAAAATTTTGAATAGACCTGTTACTATAGGTATGAGCAAAATATGATTGTACAATAACTTGTATCATTCATTTACACAGAGTACCTACTTAAACACATATATCAGTATTGAATCAAAAAATTTACAAATATAACTACACATGTTGCATTCATGAACTGAAACACATAAATGTATATATTTCATAAAATAAATACTATGATTATAATTATAAATTAGATAGGTGTTTTATAAATAATAAATATTTTTAAATATTTACAATCTAAAATAATATAATAAATTGTAGAAGTAATAACATAATATAATCTGTGCAATAAAACATATCAACAACTTGACAAATATACTTAAAAACAAATGTTGAATAGTATTTTAAAATAATTATAACTGTATCTTTTGAATTATAAATACCTTTATCATAAACAATATATACATCATATTTATTTTTATTTATATTAAAATTTTATAAAAATATATTATTATAATACACATTTCAGGATTATTCACTTAAGTTATTCTCTCTGTTGTCGCATTTGTTGATGCTGATTTTAAATTTGCATAAAATGACTTTTTGGAATCGCATTACAATGACAAAGAGATAAAAGATTTTTTTTCTTAGCCTCACTAATTGTACCAGATGAAGTCAATGTTCTCAATTCTGGGATATTTAATATGGTAATAAATAATAATACAAATATACGTAATAATATTGTTATCATGTATGTAGACATTATTTATAGACATGGTATCAACTCAGAAATGATAAAAACGTTTCAGTTCAATAACGCAATGTCTATTTATTTCACTTTTGAAGTAACCATGCCATTATGAAAATACAGGTTCTAGAATGAAATAAATGACCTCTAGAGGTGAATAATTCTACTAAAAGTTATTGTGTTATTGAATTGAAATCGTAGTAATTTTACAAATGCATGATAAATATTATCACATAGATAACTCATTTTTGAAAAATTTCGAGTATTGCAGTTTTGAACTGAGGCAACGATTTGTTTAGTTAAACGATTCTGCGCAAAGCTTCGAAATTAAAATATACTGTTTGAATGGACCAATTTCTTCAAATAAATATTTAAAGTTGAAAATTGATGTAAAAACAGTACACTTATTACATAAAAATCATACAATAATGTACTTCAATGCTTATAAAAAAAATCCTGAGTCACGATTTTTTTAATTTTTTCAGAATCGTTAGAGAAAAGTACGAATATGATCATATTACATTTTCAAAAATTTTTGTCAAGTATTTGTAACTTTATTAGGGATAAACTTTTAGGAACAAGGTATTTTCAACGTAATATTTTTAGCTCAAAAGCTAAAAATATTTTTTGAAACTTTTTTTAAAACATGTAGTGATACGTCAATAATATGAGGTGAAAATTTCAAGTTTCTACCAACATTACTTTTGGAGTAATGACGAAATTACTTAAGTAGATTAAATGAAAGTGTCGTTTACGGCGATTTTGCCGTTTTAGGTCCATTTTAGACTGTTTTTCCGCTCGCCTGGAAAAACAATTGAGAAAAGAGCTTGGTAAACCCTCAGAGTACTATACAAAATTTCTGATCTACAATTGCTGGATGAAACTTCTGGACAAAGTTAAATCGAACAAAGTGTCTCCAGAAAAAAAATAATAAGAAAATAAACATCATTGTAAAACCATAATTCGCTTTACTCAGAATATAAAATATTAAATAATAATAATACTGAGCTTTTTTTTTGTCAGAATCGCTTTTTCATTCGTTTCTCTGTGACCCGTGAAATTTTTTCACTCAAGTACACGCCATTGTCTACCATCAGTATACAAAATATGATTGAAACTCCTTCCACGAAAATAAAAACGTGAGCTATAATTTGTCGAACTAATTTTTGTTTTAAACTCATATGTTACATCGACACTCGCCATTTTAAACCTCTAAATATCGATTGAAAAACTACAACATTTTTAGCGAGAAAAAAAAACTGCCAATTTCATACATTTGTTTACTAATCCTGGCAGCGATCAATTACATTTTTTTGCTTCTGGATAATTTCCGAGTTTCCATAATATTATTATTTTAGTTATTCATCATCAAATCTGTCAACGTCTAACGATATTAACCGGTACCTACACATGTGACACCGTCAATCAGTCATGAATTGATGGCGTACTCAGGCAAACACACCATAAACCTACAAATTATGTGATTGAAAATATCTAAACATTTATACATATATATTTTATTATTATTATTATTACTATTATTACTATGAAAAAAAACTTTGTGCTGTTATCAATCAATTTATTGGTATAAAATAAATAATTATCATTAGAAAATTTAATCAACATGTAATGTGTAATGTAATACTGTATAAATGTGAAAATAATTCATAACAAATGAATAAACTAAAATATATGAAATTAAAAATCTTATTACTGCTATAAATGATTAACTATGTGACAGTTAACAAATAAATTTTAATAAATATGTAAATTACCTTATTTCTATCAAACTTAAATTTTAAAAACTGATTCATAAACAAAAAAAAAAAACTATTACAAATTATAAGTATAAACGCCGTGTTGTTGGGCGCGAGTTAACTCTTTTATATTCAGCAAATCTTGCTGCTCTCAGGGTTCATGGCAACTGAGCACTGGCCCAGGTTTTGACAGTTTCACTGGAAATCATGTAACTATCTGAGGTCAGTTTATCGAGGATCTCACACTTCACTTGAGTGAGCATGTACCGAGAAACAGTTTCTATTGTGTTGGAACCCCATTCCGCAATGGCAACATCTAAAATGCACACAACAAAGAACATTGCATTTCGGTTGTTATACCTTATATTTCTATTTATGTTTCAGAAAAATTTTTAGATGCGAAATACAAATTATATCCAAGTACATATGTTCAACATTTGCAGAACAGTGAACTAGAGCGAGGAATAGAATTATATTACTATTTAAAAAAATGTTTTTGTTTTTTCACTATGAACACTGAAATGTGTGCCAACATAGTTGAAAATAGTAGGAATCAATGCACTTTAATAAAAATTTTTTGATAATAACTGCCGAAGCTAGGAATATGACTTTGTGATGGAAAAAAATTGAATACATGTGAAATGACTATACTTTTCATATTAATATGAAAATATAAAAATTATATCTATAACTCTGCAGACCTATGTCAGGCCCATGGACCACCAATTGGGAAACACTGATATAAAGAAATGAAACATTATTATATTTTTGTCAAATTAAAACCAGTAGGCTAATTGGTTTGATTTACGTAAAATAACTAAAGTTAGTTGTAATTGTTGTAAGAACAAGTTAACCAAATGTAACAAAAACTGTAAAACAAATATATTATGTATGTATAATTTTATTTTATAATTATAATTTATTAATCGGAATTGACAGTCATTTTAAGTGAAGCCTAAGAATTGACTGTTTAACAGCAAAGGTATATAAGTAAATAATACTTTTATTATTAAATAATTTTATAATAGGATCATGTGCGTTGATAGTATGGTACTAACTTATTTAAGTAACTAAGTTAAAATAAACAATCACAGAATAGCTATATTCAATTTGAAAAAAAAAAACAAATATTGTTATGAAGTACTATGTCAGATCCAGAATGATAATAGTTTCACACCGGCAAACAGTGCTCATTAGCTGCAAACTACATAATATAAAACATAATTTACCTTTAACATAACATTTATGTGCAGTAGCAGGAAGATAGGCAAACTCCTTGGCCATTTTATAAATACTCTGAGAGTCTACCAGATACTCGATTCCCCAATCCAAGAAATATACCATGTAATTGTTTTCTTTCACTGTGCTAATAGTAGATTTAATGCATACGGCTCTATACCACAAATCATCACCTATTGAGTTTAACGAGTAAATGTATATAAAATTTGGTAACTTATTTTTATTGAGTCTTGAGTATACTCACAATATTTAGCCAGACACAGCTCATTTTCAACAGGCGAATACGTCTCAGTAACAGTCGCACAATATTCTTGGATTTTCTGTTCCAGATCTGTCACAGTGTCATCTATCATATGATCTCTCATCACTAGACAATCTTGGTATACACACAAAAATGTTAACGTCTTAATTGAACCTTTTAACCATCTGGCGTGCTGTACATCTTTAATAGTTAACGGATGCGAAAACTGATTATCAGATGACTTAAACGAAGAAGTTGGACTAGTCTGCTGTTCTTTACAACACAAAGTAGGAGAACACTGAAAACAAGTAAAGAAAACATATAGTACACACTAAATTTAAAATTTAATTTAAAACAATTTTGCAAACCGAGGTTTGTTTGTTGTTGTCATTTAATTGAAATTTGTCAGGGTCTTCAGGTATAGGTGTAGAAGAAAAAGATGGAAGTCCAACATTATCCTATAACATGAAAAATAAAATGGAAATTAAAAAAAATAAATTACAAATATTACGCTTTGTATGAATTTTATACACGTAGAATTCTAAAAAATACGAACCAGATCATAGTAAGATTGATCAGCAAAAGCTTCTGATAACTCCACAATAATGCTATTTTCCAACTACAAAAATAATGGAGAAAATGTAAGTTAATTTGCTTACACTGATAACAAAGTGGGTATACATCCAAAATGCTCAGCACAAACATATAAACTAATTTCAAATTATACATAATATTTAAAAAATAAGATACCAATAATAAATACACTATAACCTGTAAAATAAATGTTATGTTAAAAATACCAAATAAAAAAAAAATCTGATCTGAAGAAATGTAGAACAAAACTTTGATAAAACTATATTGATTACCCAAAAATGAAATGAAAAATAATAATACATAAATATATCTTTGTAAAATCAATAAATAATAATCACTGAAACAAACAATTTAATTTTTTAATTTATATTATAGATTAAACAAATTAAATTAAATATTGCATTCTAACTCTTATCTTGCCTTCTCATCTCTAAGAAAATATTAACTTAAATTTAATTTTTCATAATTCAATATCAAATAATTCTTCTTGTTTTTAACAGTAACCTCTTATAGTTTTTTGAATTTCTCGTTTAATTAATATTGGTTTCGATTCTTAAAAATACTTTGTATAACTGTTTTAAAATAAATTTCAGATATTCCTTTGATATCTGAATAAAAATTTAACACAGATAAAATGAGCAGGATAAAAGTCCTTAAAATATTTTTTAGACATAAAATGTTAGTATTATAATGTATAAGTAGATATTGTCAATAATCTGTCAAGATATCTAAAAATAAAAAAATAGATAAGTTGAGATGTTAATGATTCAATTTATAGAATTAACGACTCTCAACATACATGAATCATTGATATATTATTAATTGAATCTTACATGTTTTTTAGCGATGACCTTGAATGTTAAGGTTGAAAATGTTTCTTGAGGTTCTGGTTCAATATCAATAGTTAATAACTGCAACAGTGAAGACAGTAGAGTTAATACTTAGGATTTGTATACTTAAATTATTATAATTAACATCATATGATAACATTAAGATGATGCAAATGATATTTAAATATTTAAACAATGAAAAAATGTATTGTATCATGGAAAAACAAAAACATGAATTTTTGTTGAATTTGTCTACAGACTTTAACATATATTGAAATAAGAGCTAATAATAAAATATTCATTTCCATTAAACCTAAACATTTTTTTACAACGTATGTCGTACGACCAATGTGTGTATAATGTTTACACGTTTAAATGAGGCATAAAAATAAAAACAAAATAATAAACATAAATAGAATCGAACACCAAAAATGTTAATAATGGTTTCGAATACTAGTGGTGGAAATAAAATTTGTCTTTGCTCCTCAAATATTGCTAGGAGTTATAGATGATAAAGTAACCTCAACGCATTGTAATAACGATGGATATTTACATTTTGAAAGTAATGATAAAACACAGGCATTTAGTCAACTATCCAGGATAAAGCTTGAGTAATTAAAAAAAATTATTTATTGATCATGATGTCATTATAAAAACAATATAAGAATTAAAAAGAAATTTAAAATTAGAGATTTAAAACATTAAATTTATAAAAGTAACCTATAAATGGACTTTTGGTAATAAATTGCATATTTAACAGTTGTTTGTATGCTAACAAATTAATTTTTATTTTTATGTAGATAATATAAATTGTCAAGTCAAATATTTCAAATTTTAAACAATAAAAACAAATTGATCCTTACTGCTAGAACTAAAAAGACGCTCGTTTTTATAGCAAGTTCTATCAAAATGTCAAACTAAAAAGGTCAAAGTAAATTATGGAAATTAATTTTTATTCTTAAAAATAAGATTTATTTCTTGTTTCTTTTTTTTTCAACTTTCAGTTAAATTATTTTTAAAGAACATTTTCTAAGAAAATAGTATTTTTGCAACTCAAGTAAATGATAAATCAATAAAAATTAAAATGGAAAAAGGTAATTTACAAGAAGGCTTTATTAAGAGAATAAAAATGTGTTTTACAATTAATTGGTTTGCAAACCACAAAATGGAATGTAATAATGAAACTTGCTACACTTTTTTCAATATGAAAAAGCATAATTTTAGAGGTAAAATACATAGAAATAGAGATCTATGAAGAAAAAAAGTTCAAGTTGTTTATGAAATAAATTCTAAAAAGAAACCAATAGGGATAACTACACATTTTTATGTTTAATATTTAAGATTACCGAACAGTTTATAATAAGAATATTTGCATAGTAAGATGTTTGCAGTTTATTATTTAATATTGACATTGATTAAAATAGACCAAATTTGACTAAAATAGTATCATAAAATTAAAATTATTAATGCATCTGTCATATCTAAATAATAAGATTGGTGTTTATAGAAATAATAAATGTTATATCTCGGAAAATAGATTTTCGATTATCTTAAAAGGGCGTGAATAAAAAAAAGGTTGGGAAATAATGGTTGAGTTCACTTCACAACAAAGTTGAAATTAATGATTCAAATAAATCATAATGTTCATATCAAATTAAAATAAAAATAAATATTAACTAGATAATAAATATTGATGCTAAAAAAATAATGTTAATTTATTTAAATGGTATGTTTAAAACACTATTAAGTTATTTGTTTTCTTATGTCATGATACTCTTATCTTTTAAAGAACTTAAAATAAGATTAAAATATTTGTATATATATATATATGTGTGTGTGTGTGTGTGTGTGTGTGTGTGTGTGTGTGTGTGTGTGTGTGTGTGTGTGTGTGTGTGTGTGTGTGTGTGTGTGTATGGAACAGTAAACATTTTAATTCAAATTTTACAATTGATGACAACGATGATCTACTATAATTACATAAGATAAGTTAGCCCCTTAAAAAAAATCCTGCCTGGGCCCCTTAAAGGCCAGGCCAACACTGCATTGAAGTCAACTAGTGAAAAATAACACATAGGTACTATAACAGTAAATGCAACAGTTGTTGAATGCTGTGTAGAAAGTTTCATTTGACTCAAGAACATTAATTACATACTTTACTATAGAAAACCAATTTAACCAGTGTTTAATTTGAACTTTATTCGTGTTGGTATTTGACATCTTATGCTATTACATTTGATATAAACTAAAATTCGGTCGACGATGGCGGTGGAACGTGACGCGGAACGGATATATTATAAACATAAAAGCAATCAGTGGTCTTAATGTTTCTTATAATGTATTTTGGTATTTCACTACCAAACGTCTCGAGACTTAATAATGTGCTCGAAAAACGAGCACGTAACTATCGTACGCACCACTACAATAATTAGAAATAAGTTAAAACACGTACAAAATTTACGCTACTGAAGAATTAATGCCTTAATATAGTTTCAAATTATTGAAAGAAAAAGTCAGAAGTAATTTTAAAAAAGAAAAAAGAAAAGAATGGGGCAATCTCCCAACACAACTGAAACTGTAATTAAGTAGGTCATGCAATTAATTGTTTAAAATTAGTGCATTTAACTTTGTTTTATGTCACATTCGTTAAATTACACTTTTATTTATTACAGAAATGTATTTCTTCTGCATTACTATTACAGTTTTGATTTGAAAAAAACAACCAAAGTCAAATTAATTATTAACAAAATCGATTAATTATGCAGAATTATATCCAGAGTTAGTTGAAATGATACATTAGCATGGCTCGATTATTTAGAAATTCATGACAATGTAACTTAAACATAAATATAATGTAACTGATAAAATATTTGATTACTTGCTAATATTTATAATGTTAAACACACATAAAAAAGTATATGTATCTAATACACACAAACTTTTAATCGTAGTTGATTTTACTTTTTCTCTAACAGTAGGTCCGATGTCGTTATTTAAGAGATCATTACAAATTATTCACTATAGTACGCGAGGCGAAAAGTGAGCCGTGATCGTCGCGCGCCAAGCGGTCATTTTTTCTGGTTTCAGGGGTTCTACGTTTGTGTGCAATGACGTTTGGTTAGTCATTCGACTTTCGAGATACGAGTTTACACGGAATTACTTAATAGGCGGGAAAAAAGTAGGAATAAGCGGAGTAACCCTGACGAAAAACAGCCGCTTGGCGCGCGACTATCGCGGCTCACTTTTCGCCTCGCGTACTATAATTTAAAATGTGTTATACAAGATACTGCCAACAGACATGGAAAGAGAAATTCAAATTTTCAATTGTTTCGGACAGGTAGGTATGTATATTGTATACTGAATATATTACATTGAATACAACACGTAATGCACGTTGTTTGGACAGGAGAATTAAAGATAATTGTAAGATGATGGAAAATAAAACTGGAGTCTTTACCTCGAAAATCACAAAGATTACAGAAACAAGATTAATCACGATGTGTACGCAGACATAGCCCTTAATAATATATTACGTACGTACTGTATGGGCTGGCTTTTTGAACTTTAAACAAGCATTGGTGTGTATACAGTATGATCATTGCAGAATACAAGTAATAAACATAAAGCGTCCTGTGGGAAAATTGGTAATTTTTCACATATATATGTATAACCACATGAAATATAATAGGGTTTAGTAAGGGAGTGACATTGTTGCATATATATAGATGAAAGCAAATATTGAACTATAGTTAAATTCCCAATTAATTTCACTAATAAACACATCTTTTGTAAGAGCTGTGCAAGAACGCCATAAACAGTCCATGTAATGTTTGAGTTTAGTTCGACACCAAGGTTGTTATAACCGCCTAGAGAAGGATATACAAAAACATAAACATCATTCAGTATTTGTTCATACAACATACTATTCCTTTTTTAAATAAGTAATACATGACATGGTTACGTACAACGACTACATTTTCCTTTACGAGAGAAGCATTATTTGATATTCTATGTATGTATTTTTTACATTTATTCAGGACACAGGCTAAATTTAATTAAATCGCATATTCTAGATTATAAAAAAACAAATTACATAAGTTTTCAATTTCCAAAAATATTAAAAAATAGTCATTAACTAACTGTGTAAACAATCTTTAAAGCATGTTTGAAAATAGTAAATATCTTTGTTGATTGACAAACATGTTTAGATGTTTTAAAAAATGATTCGGCTGATCAATTTTCTTCTCATTTGAAGCAACTGAGTTCAGAATGAACACACAACAATACTTCATCCATTCAAACGCACCAAAATATCTCGAGAAGCTTTCAATTTTTGTCTTTGTATCTCCTATCATTAATTAAGTTTTTACATGAGAAAACTAAAGAATTATGATATGGCTCTATGACACACTTGTGAGTGTAATTTTTAAAAATTATTTTTAATTTTACTATGGATTTTTTATCTTATGCCACCTTTGTTGTGCACAATAATATCAACAATTATTAATATCTTTTTGCTTGCTATGAAAAATAAATTGAAACTCAGACAATATTCAACTAGAAATCTCTTCATTATTGAAAAAACATCATATTCTAAATATACCAAATACTTATTCCAAAAACTAATGATTGTAAAAATAATTGTAATGAAAGTTTGGAAAAATCTTATATAATTATAAATGAATAATTGTTAACCAATCAAAACTCTGAATACTAGGTATACTAGGTATTTACTCACCAATGATTTTCCAATATATTTCGATGGCATGCGAAATATTTCTTTGGCGTTACGAATGACACTGAAATTACCAACATCTATGAGGCAAATTTTCGCAGTCTCTTTATCAATCACTTCCAATACTTCTCCCCGATACCTACGACGAAAACAATTTTTAAGTAAGGTGACCATTTTTAACACAAGAGGACATTACCAGCTAGGACTAAAGTAAACAATGCAAGGCATATTAGTTATAAGAGATTTAACAGTTTTCAGAGTTTTGCTTTCTTCAAAAATTAGCTTTTGTAATTGCATAAATTCAACGCTACTCTCATATGTGTGCACAGTGAACCTCGAAGGAGATATTTTTTCAGCAACCCAAACCTATATAATCATTAGTAAGTACATTATTTGATTAAACAAATGCTGTAGTGAAAATAATAAAATCAAGAAAAGTTATAGTTAACCTGAATAGGAACTCCTAAAGGTGGTTCGTAATACTGAATTACAGAATTTCCAGAGTCTGTATCAATGCCTAAAAAAAAAAAAAAAAAACATAAATAAATAAATATACCAGTACAATTTTATATTATTCATATTATTTTAAAATCTTTGAGATATATTTTTAATAAATTATACATTTTTTACTACCATTAGTACAATAATTACCCATTAATTCTCTTAATTTATCATTCAGGTTACATTGTAAATTTACTGACATTAAAACGACTTGATTCTGTTCATTAATAGATTCCTAGGAAAAAAATTTACATTAATAACTTAAATTGGTAAATGAAATATAGTCAAGCATAATAATTGTAATACTGAATAAATAAAAACACTTACAATTAAAAAGGTTCCAGTTGGGATAATTTTTTCAATATAATGTAAAGTTAAGGGCTTCACAGGCTCAGAATCAAATCCATCTAAACCCACCACAAATGTAGACGGACAGTTTTGTAGCTAATAAATAATTGAATATTACTTTGGATTTCTGTATTGTATAGACTACTTTATTTTTGATTATAGGAGGTATATCAAATATATGAATAATTTTTACCTGCAATTCAGATGGTCGAACAAGATTATTCTTGTGGACAACATGTCGAGACCCAAAATCAACAAAACAGACATAAAAGTGTTCATTATCTATTTTTGAAATAACTTCAGCTCTATAAAACTTAGGTCCATTTTTTTCTTTTGCCGCAATAACTTCTCCGATTTTAGGATCTTTTTCAATTGGATTTTCTATAAATTAGTATATCATAATTAAAATTATCAACTAATATGACTATAATAATAAGACATATAGAAGTGAAATGAAATAAATTGATTATCAAACCAAATCATGTGATATTATAGAAAAGCAAATGTTCATTATGATAAATAACTAAAACCGAAAGATGTAGCGAGGACAAGTCATTATAAAAATACAAATGAATATTATTTGTCTTTTACGCGTTAATCACATAATATAGCAAGAATATTCCAAATAGATCAAACAAGAATCATATTAAAAATTAAAAGTAGCAAACAAATTTGTTCAAAAATAATAAAACTAAAAAAACTACTGCCAAAAGAATATTGTAGTGTATTTAATGCTTGTAATATAATTGCTTGAAACTATGTTATTAAATATTTAAATAATGTATACATATAAATATAATATAGACATGTATATATGTATATAATTTTTTTAATACTAAAAAGTATAATATTGATGAAGATTATGAAGTTATTTTGAAGATGTTCTCATTCAATTTTATGATCCTTAAGTTTTAGAATCGCTCACACTTATTAAATTTATAAATTTATAAGAATGGGTCTTTCTGATTCACACATTATAGACGAGAAACAACACAATGGTATTCTTAATAGGATAGAAATTTTCAGCGAGATATTCGAAAATAATTATATAAATAAATAAATGATAAAAATAAAATCTTAACTAACCTAGTGCACAGCTAGACGAAAAATTCTCCAAAAACGATTTAAATCTATCTGTGCCATTATTGATACGTCGAACATATATAGACTGGAAATTTTCAAATGTTGAAATGTAAACAATATCTCCTTTGCTTAACATCTGGACTGTTTCAGGTGAATCTTATAATGAACAAAATCAAAAAAATATATATTTATTGTTCAGTATTGGAGACATAATTACATCAATTACAAATGTCATGCATTTACATTTAAGTTTAACAACTTAATTTATAATTTAGGAATACTATTAAATCATGCCATTATACATTTAAATAGTTTAGTTTTACCTCTTTCTTTTTCAGTTAAAAGCTTTGCTAGATGATTGTTGACATTTTGTCGAGTTTTAATAACGTTTAATGTTACAGAACTTAATCCATCTGGATTGTTTTCATCGAATTCCTAAAAAATAATATTGACATAATAAGAAAATAAATAAAAATAATTATCACTTATTATTAAATTTCATAAATGAATATGTACGTACAATAATTAAAGGCACATTATCACAAAGGGTATTCACATAAGACATAGCTTGAGCATTAAGGATTTCAGAATGAACGTCTTTAAGACCAACAACATAAATAGTTCGTGGAACCTAAAATAAAATTATCATATAAAAGAAGAAAAAATACATATAAATTAATTAACACGGTCAACAACTGTATGCTTTAAATTAATGTCTTTTCCACATTATTTGCAAAAATACATTTTTTTTTTTAAAGAATGAAATAAATTGAAATTGGTTTCCTTAATACAAACAACATACTTAATATAAACACACGTCACACTATCATGTATTATAAATTGACAAATTTTGAAAAAACTACATTAAAATTAAAAAATTTTAATTGTAAAATAGCTTGTGATGCTAAGCATATATGGTAAAATAATATTCATGATGGAGTTTTGATTATTATAAAAAACAAAAAACTACCTTTAATTTCAGATATATTGTTTTTTTTTTCAAATGAAGTAAATTTTGCCATTTCTCGAGCCCAGAGATAATGCAAGGAGCAATTTCTAAAATTTAAATAATGGTGAATACAATTGACTACTTGAGAAAATCCCAAAAAATATTATTTTAGATAAATTACCAATTGCGAAAAGAACGAGAAAATTAGGCTTGAAAAATGTAAAACCATAATGCATACGAAAAATGTACCCAAAAGAAACCGAACTGATGTTGTGCTGGATTGAGTAATAGTAGTATCGCATTTTTGCCGATATGGACGTGTAGAGGTACTTCTCAACAGTCGGTATGCCAACGGCTGTCACTGTAGAAGGTTTTTTAACATTGGTGTGATTTTTTTTTTTAAAGTTATATTGCGTACTCAGCGTTTTTTTGTTATGGTTGATTCGCGTGAACAGCGCGCGGCTCTCAGGTTTTGCTTCTCGTTAGGGAAAATGGGCACAGAAACCCTTGAAATTTTGAAAACGGCTTATAAAGGTTAGGGAAAGTTGCTTTAGGGAAGACTTAAGTATTTGAGAGGTTTTCCTATTTCAAAAGTGGCAAAATGTCGACAGATGATCAAGCTCGCTCTGGACGTTCTTCGATGGCGTGAACCGACGAAAATGTAAAAAAAATTCACAAAATTATCCTAGAAGATAACGGCAAACCATCGTAGAAGTAGTGGAGAGATCTGGTGTGACATGAGTTCAGTACAGAGAATTTTAAGTGAAGATTTGGGGATGAGACAGATGTCTGACAAAATTTGACAAAGCTCCTGCTCACACAGCCCTTTCTGTACGGCGGTTTTTGACCAAAAATGGTATGACCACTGTGCCCCATCCACTTTATTTACCCGACCTGGCCCCCAGCAACTTCTTTTTACTCTCTAAAATGAAAAGGGATATGAAAGGAAAGCGATTCACGGACATTGATGAAGTTAAAATAAAAACGACGGAGGCGCGGGCAAGCATCAAAAAAGATGTGTTTAAAAAGTACTTTGAAAATTGGAATAAAATATTGGACAAGTGCATTAACTCCAATGGAGACTACATTAAAGGAAATTAATAATTTGTATAGAACAATTTGATAAATAACATAGAATAAAAATAGTTCGGTTTCTTTTGGGTACCCCCAAGTATAGCACGCACTTTAACCTCTCATATTGGTATATGGGTGTAATTTTCATAAATGAAAATAAAAACCAGAATTTAAGTAAAATGCCAACACTAAATATTTAAAACATCAAAAATTTTGTTTTTTAGTAATACATGAGGACAAAATAACTAACCATGTGTACCAACACCAAAACTATACATAATTAAATCTTTAATAAAATTAAACAACAATAAAAAAGAATGAAAACACTTTTTTTATTAGGTACTATTTTTCATTAATTATATTAGGTTCTTAATTAATAACATTTCAAGACAATACTACAACAATATAGAACATAGTACTTGTGCATGTTTTTGTATCTAAGGTTTAATTTCAAAAGCTGAGGGTTTAAGTTGAAATATGTTGGTGATATGTATTAACAGATTATTATTTATTTTTTTTTTTATCTCCAAAAATAAGAAACGGGAGACATAAGGAACAGAAATTCAAATGCTTGTGAAGGGTTTGAAAATGTTTTTTACAATATTTAATTGTATGAATTATTTTGGTTCTCAAGAGACTTGCTGCATTTTTATAGTATTACGAATAATTTAAAAGAAAATAATACAAGGGTTATTTAGTTTTTTTTCTTAGTCAACAATACGGAACATGTATAAAAGGACAGTCAGATTTTTATTATACAACACAAATAATAATTCATTAAACTCAGATATAAATAAAAAATTAATAAAACTTACTGTTACTGTATCAAAAGGAATGTAGAGTATTTATTCACAAGGTGTTTTTTAAACTGATGACCAAATTTTATGAAGTTAAAAAAAGGTACAGACCTTTAAAAGCTATAAAATATATGCAAAAAAAAAAAATATATATATATATATATATTAGGGGTTTCTATCATCGTAAGGATTTTTTGACTATTTTCGATATGGATATCAATGACAAATATCATGATATTTTCGATATCGATATCTAAATAAATATTGTGATATAAATAGAAAAAATCCATTTATGAATAATGAGTAAAATATTGAATAATCAATATTAAATATAGAATAATCTATATCTGATATCTATTTTAAGTTCACTTAGTGCCTATTTTAAGAAATTAAAATAAATTTACCCAATGTGTATGTAATAATATTCATTATCCCATGGTTGTACTGTTATGAGTTGCATAATGAACATTAAACATATACACTATACATTAAACTATACAAAAATATTTATATTTATTTTTCATCTATTTAAAAATATTTAAGTTATAGTACTTCAAAAATTGTTTTTAATGTCTGTGCACTCAGTTCATAGTTTGCATCAAAATTTGCAATTAAAAAAAAACTAAAAACTACATTTTTTTTTGTATATAATATTTTAATATATTTCTGTGTTATGGTAAATTAGTGTGATATCGATGTATCGATAAATCGATATATCGATATTAAATTTGGTTTTTCGATATCGTGATAAAATATCGGAAATATCACTTAGATATCGATATTTAAAAATATATCGTTTGAGACCCCTAATATATATAGTCTAATAAGAAGTTTGGAGGAAACTAGGGCCTCCAAACAAAAAAGTGTACACAATATTTGACAATCATTAATATCACAATTGAACGGCTGAGTAGAAAAAGGATAATATTCCAAAAATCGAATTTTCGGAAAATAAAAATAACTGTTAATTTCCTTAGTTGTTACTTGAATTGATAACTTATTTGCACAACCTATAAAATGACCTATATAATGACCTAACCTAATACATTAGCTTTAACCTCCAAAAATATGAGATCTTAATGGTTAACTTTTTTTTTAGTAAAAAACATTAAATGAGCTGGAATATTTATTTTATGTATTTTTGGAATATTATCCTTTTTCTACTCAGCCGTTCAATTATACATGCTATTAAAAATAAACTGGAGCTCAAAACCCTTCCAATTTATATTTTTCTTTTGTACATATGAGTAAAACACAATCTAAGAAAACACCCCCAAAAATGTAGTTCTAAAATCTTATTTTGCTAGACTATCTTTGAAGAATATGAAAGAGGCATCAACTATTGCTATCACATATCAATATATACAATAACATAAAAATAAATATTAATTAAATAAAAGCTGTTTGAACCATATGTAAGTATATGACATTAAATCAAAAATTAATTAATTTTTTAGATCGATAAAAAACTTACATATAAATTAAAAATGATCAATTAGAAGTTACAACTCATTAAAGTGAAACAAAAAACTACTCGAATAGCTACATACAGTGCATACTATAGATGGACAATTATTTACCTCTTTCAGTCGATCTGGAATATTAACAAAACTATCAGATGATACAATATCTTCAGTACCCAAGTCAAAGTACAAAACTCTATATTGGTTATCATTCAATTTTTCTTTAATAACGCCTCTTTTATAAGAGCTATCAACTGATGACTTTATACCATAAATTTCTCCAACATTTGGATTTTTAGTAACTAGCTGTGCTAAAAAATAAAATGAAATAAAATTTTAGAAATTCTTCATAACACAGAAAAACATTGAATCATAAATATGTTTTTGAGTGAGGCAATATATTATATAATTAATATAAAAATATAAATAGTTAATAGAATACTTAAAAAAAAGTTAAACAAAATGGCCAAATCAAAATCGATTTAGAAAAAAATGAGTATCCAGCCCAAAAACTTAAATAACATATTAATTAAGATTGTAATATTAACAAATTATTAACCACATAATAACACTGAATGTCTTAAACATGTGGGGATTTTTCAATAATAATTACTGAATTGAATTTTTTTGTACAATTGCTAAGAAAATTGTTAAAAAATATTAACTATTTACTTTTTTTTTTCAAAATAATTTATCATTAATAATTTAACTTTTAACTCTTTATACCCAACTAAATCCAATGTTTCCTTATCATATTAAAATAAAGATGTAAGGTGAAATATACATACAAGTCAGACAAAAAAGAGAAAATTCTTTTATAAACTTATTGACTTCTGATACATTAAATGGCACACTAATATAAATATCCTTCAAACTGACAAATGCATGAATAATAACTATACTTTTATTCATTAATAGTGGTATTGATGGAATACTGATGTCGTGAGATATGTACTTCATACCTAGACATCAAATTTTCATAAAAATAAATTTGTAACAATTTATTTGTTTTGATATTTTATACCAACCTGAAGTGGACTTCATCGAATTATTTATTATAGTATTGTCAGTAATAGAGTCATCTGTGTGTAATTTGTTTAAATACTCTATAACATTTTGATCTTTACTAATTACAGTCAATGTTACAGCATTTAAATCTTCAAACTCCTAATAAGAAATAAATTTAGATAACCAAGAGAACAAATAGAGCAGACAGATAATGTATAATGAAAATAACAAAATAAATAAATGTTTCAGATAGATTTGTTCAGTACAGTATAAGTAATAAAAAACAAAACAAAATTAATAGCACTCCACTAATATTCTGATAATGCAAATGGTCACTTACCAAAAGTGAACAATATTGGTAGTAAACTTAAGAAAACAAACAGTCCAAAATTATAATAAATAATTTAATTTAAGATAATAAACTTATATTATTTTTTTAACACCAAACAAATGTATCATAAATAAAATTAAGGCTGAAACATAAAAATTAACATACTATTTTCATTAATTCACCAAGTGACATCAAACTCTCAAAGTACGTATAGCCTTCTGTATTCAGATTTTCAAAAGTTGAACCTTTGAGTCCAATTAAATAAATACTTGGCATCACCTAAAAACATTTTGTAATATGTATACATAAAAGTATTATTATTATACATGAAAGTTCAACTTCTAATGGCAGGATTTGCTCACTCAGTGATTAAACTAGTGAGAAATAGCTGACCGACACGAAAAAGTATTAGGGAATTAAATTTCAGAAGTTATATAAAATCATTATGATAAATATTGTATAGAATTTATTTAAATTATATAATTAAATATAAAGTTTGATCATTTATGTTTTTACATTTTAATAAATTTTACTCTAACACATTATCCTCGTCTCAAATAAAAACAATGCATTTAAAAACTTTAAAGCGTTCGCTATTCATTCAATGGTATATTTTAAATGAAACTTCTACAGACCATTCTATGAGAGCTATGATTCTTTATTCACTTAACTTTAAAGTCTAATTCCTATCAAATATTACATAAAAAAAAAAAAACCTATTTACTAAATTTTAACATCAATTAACAAATTTGTAGTTAATAAATACATTATCATCAACCACAAATGTGAGTCAATTATCTGCAAAAAAATTTAGAATTAATAGAGGCAAAACAAGATTGTGATTTATAAGATATTTGGGTAAAATATTCAAATGTTAAATAAAAAAATTTATTTTCCTAATTATTTTTTTTTAAATTAACCTTTTGTAGTTCGATGGAGAGAGGAACAATATCAGTGACATTCACATTTTCTTCAAATCCAAAATCAATGAACACTACATCATAATTATTATCACCGGTTATTTCAGTAATTTGTGCCCGGTAAAAATATCCATCAGCTGAACTTTTGACACCCACAATTTCATTTAATACAGGTAGTTTACTTTCAGGATTATTTTCTAAAGCATGAATACTTATTAGTTATTATTATTAAACAAATCAATTATTTCTTATAATGAAATATTCACCAGAAATACAGTAATCATTGACTTTTTTAATAAGTTCTTGAAATTCAGAATTATTATCATCAATTTTCCGAACAAATATATTATACAAATCAACATATGCTGTTATGTACACAATATCTCCATTTTTTAAGATATTTGTCCCATCATACAAAATATTACTTTTCACAGCATCTTGAGATATTTCAGGTTCTACTTCTATTGAAAAATTATTATCAAAACACAAAGAATTAAAGCAAGAAATATTTAATAGGTAGATAATATAAAAAAATATCAAAATATCATGGAAAATGCTAGCAATCAGTTGAATAACTTGAAAAAAGTATATCCATTAAATTAAGTAGCTTAGTAGGACAGTAATCGTCCAGCAAGCTAGATACCCAAGTTTCATTCCTGGTCTGAAAATATATTTTTACATATTTTAACTTTAAGTGAGAAGAGAAATTATACTTGAATTAGAAATAATTTATGTTGATTGCATAAATATTAATAACATTTATTGAAATTAAAAATATTCAACTATACTGTAATAATACTTGAATCTAAATGTAAGGACCAAATAAAAATTTAGATTAAAGAATATACATTATAATACCTGTCACACATTTATTTTCTACATCATTCACTGTAGTGCTTTCAACATTTTCAAGAAGTTTATTTATATTTTCAGCTACATTTTCATTACTATTAAGTGTTACCAAAGTAACATCTTTTAGGTGAAATTCGGGATCAAAGTGCTTAAAAAATTATGATTATAATTATTATTTTTTTTTTAAATATATTTTAATACACTAGTAATAAAATAATCACATAACACTCACTATTGTCAACGATTCATATGTTGATAACAAATTATTAATGTAATTTGAAGCTTCACTACTCAATTTACAAGACGATTTGATTCCTTTAAGACTGATTTTCATCACAGTTGAAGGAATCTAAAATAATATAAAAATTAAAAAAATACGTTCAGTAATTACAAATTTAATTATACTTAATCATAGATTTTAGATTACCATAAATTCTTTGGGGATTTCAAATATATTTGTTACGGGTACATTATCAGAGTCACCGAAATCAATAAATTGGATCAAATAAGTGCTGTCATCAATTTTTTTTAATACTTTTCCTCTATAAAAACTATCATCTAATGAAGACTGTGCTCCAACAATTTCACCAATTACCAAAGGTCTATTAATTGGTGAAGCTATAATAAATATAAACAAATTAAATAAATTGATTTTTAAATTTAGACCATGAAAAATGCAATATTTGTTTTTTCTCTTAATTACTTACCCGATGAACAGAATTCATTAACCTTATCTAAAAAATTATGATACTCATCATTATAATCTTCTAAATTCCTAATGTACATTTCATTCAAATCAACAAATGCTGTCATATATACTACACTGCCTGGTTGTAGAGAAGTACCATTTAACTCAGTTTGAACTTGTGAATCTAAAATAAATTATTGATACAATAATAAAACAAGACAAATATAATTCATAAATACTGAAAATTATCTACCAAGTTCAACGTTTTCTTTACGTAATACAACATCAGTAGCACATTTTTTCTTTTGACTTCCAAAAATTAAAAAATTCAAATGGTCATTAACATTTTCATTATTCTTAGTCACCAGTATTGCATTATTTGTAGCTTCTTCTATATCACTCTATTTTCAATAAGTTAAGTTAAATGAAATAAAAATGAGTATCACAGAAATTACTTACTACTATTAGTGTTTCATTCTCACTGAGGAGATGAACATATTTACGAGCAGCTTCATTTAACACACTGAATGGCACATCCTTAAGTTTAATCATAATAATAGAAGGAACAACCTAATAGAAATTAAAACAATGTAATTATAAAAATTTTAAATAATAAATTACAATACATTATAGAATTAATTTAAAGACAGACATAAAAAATTTAAAATTTTGTTCCTGAACTTAAAAGTAAATTTCTAACCTGTTTTAATTCAGAAGAAAGAGGTACAATTTCAGATAAACTAACATTTTCTTGAATCCCATAATCAATAAATTGAACATCATAACTATCTTCATTAATTTTTTTTATTACTTTTGCTCTATAGAAGCAATCATCTGTTAAAGATTTTACTCCAATAATGTCATTTAATTTTGGTAATTTTCCAATGAGGTTAGCTACAAAATAAAAATAATAACAATAAATAAACGAAATCAAATACAAAATAATTCATTAATTACCTGATGAACAATACAAATGTACATTATCTATGAAATTAGCAAATTCATCATTTTCATCTTCAACTTTTCGAACAAATATATGATGAACGTCAATAAATGTTGTAATAAAAACAAAATCTCCATTTTTCAATTTTGGTATATTTTCATAGTCAAATGTATTTGAGTTGTCAAAATTTTCTAAGAATAGAAACCTTTATTTCAAACATTTAAGTGGATATGTATTTAAAGCATGTTTAATTATTTCACCCTTCTTTTCCTAATTCTCAAATTTTAATTTTAATTATAAGTAAACTTATAATATTGAAGTTTTTTTTAAACATTAAATACCATATATCATTATAAACATGTATAGTTTTATATTTATAATATAATATTAAAAATATTATACAGATGAAAACCCCAAATATGTTTAGGCTGAAAAATTTAATAAGTATTTTCCAAATGTAGCTACCTGTTTAATTACGTCACTAAACAACCGTAAAAATAACTACAATTGCACTACAAACTTTGACAATAATTCCAAAACAAGGTTTGCTACAATAAATTTGACCCATCACTCATACTGAATTTTTTGAAGCTATTTCTAAATTAAAAAAAGGATCTTCACCAGGTCTTGATAAGATATCCTCTGATTTACTAAAAAAACATAGTTTAACATTTTGTAAACCATTGTCATATTTTTAATCAATGCATATCACAATAAAGTACCAGATGCCCAGTAGCTATAAAAAACCTCCATACACAAGAAAGGTCCTATATCAGCTATAGAAAATTTTCATCCCATATCAATTATCTCAAACATAGCTAAAACATTTGAAAATATCATAAAAACAAAACTTATATTCTTCTTAGAATCAAACAATCTTCTTTTCGAATATCAATTCGATTTTAGACCTCATAGAAGCAAGGACCAAGCCATTGTTAATGTCACAAAACTTATCTACACTGCACTCAATGAAGGAAAAAAATGTGCTACAATTTATTTAGATCTGGCTAAAGCCTTCGATACAGTGGATCTTGATAAACTTCTAAGTAAAACACAGAATATAGGCATAACTGGATCAGCCTTGTCTCTTATTAAATCCTATCTAAAACAGAAAATATAGGGTAAAAATAAACAGTACTATTTCTAATGAAAATATTATAAAATGTGTTGTACCTCAAGGTACTACAGTATCTCCAATTCTCTTTAACATCCATTTAAACGATATAAAATCACTTAAGTTAAATAGCAAAATAGTGTGTTATGCAGACGACACCGTATGGATCTGTATTGGTAGTTGGAATGAAGTATTCCAAAACATGAAGTCGATCTTAAATCTATCCATAATTGGTTGAGCATAACAGTTTATTTCTAAATCTCAATAAATCAACCATCTTACTCCACTCACTGTCTGAACAGACCTTACCACCCATACACAATATAAAAATCCATGAATTTAACTGTAATACATTGGAAAGCTGTGATTGTAACTCGGTTAGTATTGTCAAAAACTGTAAGTATTTAGGCATAGAAATGTGCTCTGATATGAAATGGATAAACCAGATTACATCCGTCACAAATAAACTAAAAAAAATGATATACATAATGAAAGAATTACGTGAAATATTGCCTTTCAAAGACATCAGAACTATATACCTAACACTATTCGAGTCAATAGTATCATATGGCATAATCGGATGGGGTGGTGCCTAAAACAACACTCTTCTACCGCTACAGAAATGCCAAAACACTATACTCAGGGTCGCAAACAAAAAATTGGGAAGTTCAAACCGAAAAACTATTTGAAAACTTTAATGTCCTCAATATACAACTCTTATATCTAAAAACAATCACCATATATCTGAAAAAACATAATCAGTTCTATAAACCATGGGGTCAACACCAGATATGTAGCTAGTAAATTTTCCTTAGATTGGCTCTCAAAATCTAGTTGCCGAAAAGTTTACTATTCATTGGGAACACAGATACTTAACTTTATGCCCAATGATATGGTTAATTTACCGTCACCCATATTCAAAGAAAAAAAATTAACCACTGGCTACCATATGAATATGTGTGTAGAACTTAAAATTGTATGTAACATACTAATTTAACGCTTGTAATAGTTACTGATTTTGTTAGTTATTTATGTGATTTATTTATGAAAAACTCCTTATTTGTCTTTTAAAAACGTAACATGTACCTTAAAACAATAAGAATTATTTGTAATCTAAGATAACCCATGGGCCTACACATGAGTTTTCCTCAGTGAGTCCCAGTAATCTTTCGATGTTAATTAAAAACAAAAAAAAAAAGTTTAACTTCAAAACTATAAATATATAATTTATACCTACAGTTTTATAAATACATAAATATTATCTTGCTTCTAATGAAGTTAGTAGAAATAATACTTCAAAAAAGTAGCAGCATAGAGCAAATATATGTACTAAAATTTTATATTATGGACATTCAACTAATGAATACATAATAGAATCCTAAAATAGCAGCGTCTACTTCTAAATGTTTGTCAATTAATATTAATTTAATAGCATAGGTATAAGAAAAATATGGTCAGAATAGCATAGAATTGTGATTCGGGAAGGTAAAATCATAGTTATTTATACAGGTAAATGATAGTAGAATGTAATTCAACTGCTATCTACTTCTAGATTCATTACAAGGGTGTGCCTATTAATTTTCATACATAAGAAAACTTCTAAAAATGTTTCATTCATTTGATAAAAAGTTTTACTAAAAACAAAAACAAAGAAATTGGCCATAATTAACTGAACATTAACTAAATTTTATTTTTGCTTCCAGTTAATTGTATTGATAATGCTTAGTCCCATTAAATTTAACATGCCCAATGCATTGATAAGAGCTACATTTGTTACTATATTCAAGTGTGTGTAAAAATAAAATGAATTAAAAATTACGTTTTTTTTTTTTTTTTTTTTTTTTTTTTTAATCAATATTATACAACAACATACCTGGTGCTAATTGATCAACAGCTTTT
Source organism: Therioaphis trifolii (assembly GCA_027580255.1). Classification (NCBI taxonomy): domain Eukaryota; kingdom Metazoa; phylum Arthropoda; class Insecta; order Hemiptera; family Aphididae; genus Therioaphis; species Therioaphis trifolii. The sequence continues at coordinate 16,844,667 of CM050407.1, forward strand.
GTTGAGGATGAACTGTTCAAATTATTTAGTAGTTTATTTATTTCTTCATTTACATTTTCATTACTATTAACTGTTGTTAAAGTAACATCTTTCAGAGGTTGTTTTGGAGAAAAATCCTAAATAAGAAAAAAATCAAATTTAAAATTATATTTGAAAAAAGAGAAAATACACTACTTAGACTTTATAATAATTATCAACACTTGAATTTAACAATTATGGTATTAAAACAATGACTAAGCATTTTTGTTGATTTATACATTTTCAAAAGAAAAAAGTATGATTCATTAAATATTTAATTTTTAATATTTTTTATTCAATATGTTTATTTAAATCAGTTATTTTATTAATGAACATCAAAATAGTGAACTTCAAACTATTGAATTATTAAAGCCAATTTAACTTTTCACTTATCAAAAAAATTAAATTATTTATCAGAAATATAATACATTGAAATTTCATATGAAGTGTCATGGATTTATGAAATAAAAATGTGTATATATATATATATATATATATATAAATGTCTAATCCTGAATAAATAAATAAATAAATAATATTCAATAAATTCTCGAGAAAAGAAGTAGCTGATCAAAAACTAGTAAAATACATAAGCTTTCAATATGAAAATATTATTTCAGTTATTAATATAAAACTGATAAGAAAATTGTATTTTGTAAAAAACTAATGATTCTAATACTTACAATAACCATTGGTTCATAATTTGACAATAAATTAGTGACATAGGTTAAAGTATCAGCGTTCAATGGACAAGATTTAACACCTTTTAGTGTGATTGCCATCACATTTGAAGGAGTCTAATAACAAATAAAAATTTTAAATTGATAAATTAATCTGAATTAAATAATTAAACCTACCAAAAAATCTTTAGGAATTTCGAATATTTTTGACAAGGGAACATTATCTGTGTCACCAAAGTCGATAAACTTGATCACATAAGTGGTGGCATCCAACTTTTTTAAAACTTTTCCTCTATAAAAACTATCATCCAATGTTGACTGTGCTCCAATAATTTCACCAATTATTAAAGGCCTATTAATTGGTTCAGCTAAAATATATTAAATTAATAGTATTAATAATAAACCTATCAATAATACAATACGTGTATTGTACATGTACAATATATACCTGAATGACAAAAAGAATTAACCATTTCCAAAAGGGCTTCAAATTCATCATTATGATCTTCAATTTTCCTAATATAAATTTCATTCAAATCTATAAATCCAGTCATATAAACGATATTGCCAGGCACTATGGAAGTTTCAATACAATTTGACAAATGATGAGGACCTAAATTTATTCAAAATTGAGTTTGATCTTATATTCCAAAGAAAAATACTTTTTTTTAATATAACAAAACATTTTAAATAACCTGATTTTTCAAATTTCTCCATTTTCACAGGAATTATATTATTAGATTTTAAAATCAAACTCAAATCATGAACGGGATTTATAAAATTATTTTGAGGATCTTCCACAAGTTTCTAATTAAAACACACAAACTAATTAATGACAGAACATAATTTAAAATAGAATGTAAAACATATATCTATTATTCAGTAATAAATGTACAAGCTTTGATATTTACAGTAATTTTTTGTTTTAAACATAATAATTTACTTTCAACAAACAAAAAGTTAAGAATATCTCTTTAAAAATATATATATTTGACATATTTACTGACATTACAAAGCATATAAATTACAAGTGAATAATAAAATGTTCAGACCCAAATAGTAATTTATCAACTAGGTATAAACATAAAAATAAATTATTACAATATATATATATATATATATATATATATATATATATATATAAATATATATATATATATATATATATATATATATATTGATTAATATCAAATAAAATGACTTTGAATACAACCAATTTTTTTTTCTTGAAAACAAGAACTAAATTTATTTATATATAAACACCGACAACTTAACTATTTCAATATTAATCATGTGATTTGAAATTAGTTTCAAAACACTCTTTAAATAAAACTTGAGATAATGTATCACACCCACATATACCCACAATACTTAAATATATTATAATATTATCTTACAAGGAGTTCTCTTAAATGTTCATTCACGTCTTCATAATTATTTACTACAGTTAAAGTTACAGAATCCAGACTAAAATGATCATGGTCATCATATTCCTGAATAACAAAATAAAATAATTAGAAAAATGAAAAATACAACATTCAGAATTCTTCCACAAAAGATTTATACATATAATTAGGACTTTGATGTAAAAACTTTGAGATATTTTCACTATTGTTACTTAAGAATTTGAGTGAAGTCAATTTTCAGGTCTTGATATAAAGAGCTAAACATGTAAAAAATATTAAAATTTTTGATATTTTATCTAGCCCAAAAATTGTCTTTTTTTTCTAATATTTTTGATGGCCATATTTAAGTAATTTAATTAATACAAAATTTTACCAACTTATCAACAGTTTTTCCTAAAAAAATAAAATATAGAAAAACCATATAACAGAGAAAAACAACTCCTCGAAATAACACCTATATGCAATTTCTGGTTTACTGAGTTTCTGAGAGTAACTTTTGAACAAATTTCACAGCCCCAAAAAATGTCTCCAGAAAAAAAAATATATATCTTAGCAAAACCAATAGAACAACATTCAAAGTTCAAAAGATATTTTAAATTATGTAAATAAATATTAAATTGACATGTTTATGAAAACTAGAACAATCACCAACTTTCTAATTATTACCTACCCATTAGTGTTCAAGATTCAAAATTTAATACTTTGAAATAATAAAGATAATACACAATTTTAAATTTGCAGTTGTTTTTTGTTCACAGAATAAGGTTCTCTTGACATTCAAAACACAAATTGAGTTCAATAAATATAAAAATAGAACTAGACCATTATATCAATTATAGTGCATTAAGTTCTTACCAATATCATGGTTGTAGAATTTTCAAATAATGCAGAAACATACAAAGAAGCCTCATGTGTCCAGGGTTTCGAATCAATATATTTTAAACCAACTAAACACACAGTTGATGGAATCTAAGAGACATAAGAAGTTATCAATATACAGTTTTAATACCTTTCAACCAATTCATTAGTCTAACCATTTTTAAATCCTCTGATAAATCAACTATACATTCAATTGATGCTGATATAATACAACCAATGTCTAATAAATATAAAGAAAAACATGATTGATCTAATACATCTATGATTTTGCCTCTATAAAACTTATCCACACATTTAACTGCAATTATATCTCCGACGTTTGGACTTCTTTGTATATTTGATACTATTTAATAAAAATATGTTACAATAAGAATATAATTAGTATGAATGCAAATTACCATTATTACAGTATGTCTGTAAATCTTTACAGGTACTTGTTAATTTGTCAACACATCTTAGAAATACATATCTACAGTCATAATTTTCTTTTTTTGCTAGTAACACAGCACTGCCATTTTTAAACAAAGAGTGAACATTTGTATTTTCAGTGTTCATACAATTCTGTACATCCCATTTTTTTATAATAAAATCTATAGATGAATTTTCGTAGGTCAATTTCATTTTTTTAACTATATTTGATTGATTAATAAATGATTCAAATGTTGCCTTATAATCTTCAAAGTGCTGAAATTAATATGATATGTAACCAATATTTAAAAACAATACATACAAGATCGAGATTGTTTATTAGACTGTAGAGCAAATTATTTTTTTTCAGAATTTGAATTTACAATTATGACAGGGAAACTACCTTAATACATATTTTAATAATTTTATAATAAAATTGACTGTAAAACCCTAAAAATGTTTAGTACTAATTATCCATGTTTTTTTTTAGAGAATAAGATGTACACCCATTTTATTAGTATAAAATAGAGGACATTATACACTTTTAAATTGTACAGATATATTTAATAATTAAGTGGGTATATTGAATACCTCTGTTAAATGTCGTAATTTCCCATAAGGGCAAATACATTTAACCTCCGCTTCGAATGTTATAGCAGGTATATGTTTATATTCATCGGGGATTTCTTTTAGTTTTTTAGTTTTGGTAATTTCACCAGTATCACAGAGAGCAACACAAGCTTGTTGGTGCACAATTGATAGAACATAACACCTCATCCATTTTTTTAATTCAGGATGAAGACATCCTAATAGTGAACCTGGTTGTACACTAGAACTAAATTGAAATTTAATTAAAAACGACTTGTCAAGTAAAAACAATGAATGATAATTTGAATAAAATATTGACTTACAAGGGTATAACATTTCTGTTTAATAAAGACAAATCAATATCTTCATTAATTAATTGCTCACTTTTGTCTAATGATAAATTAAAAACAAATTTATTATTTTTATTTCTCACTAGATTCTTAACTTTTCCAGTAACTCCAACATCCAAATAGTTTAAAGTTGTAGTTAGTAATGGGAAATCATATCTAAGAATAGATAAACAAATTAATGTTCAATTAGTACCATTTTTAAATGAATTCATTATAATAAGCTATTTGAAGAAAGTATATAAAATATATTTATTTTAAACTTATAATTCAGATCTACTTAGTAAAAAAAAAAAAAAAAATTTTTTAAATAAAAATTTTAATAATTTATACCTTTGCAATTCCATTATGAAAGATCAAGAAAACAAATACTTGTGAAAACTAAAAAAAAATACATTTTACATTTATTATTAATGTTGAAAACATAAAATTATAAAATACATTAAATAAATCAAATATTTTGATGTACCATTTGACCCACATTCAGATTGAAATTTTCATATTTTACAATAAGTTCTCTAATTGCTTAAACTATTTACCCCCTACAATATGGCAAAGAAATTTTTAAATAAACAATAGCAAATAAAAAAATAAACATATCAGACACTTAAGCGGTCTTTAATGGAATACATAATTGTAACACAGACGAAATGACTCAAACTCAAATAAAAATTACACAAGTAGCATGGAACACTATATTAAAAATTATAAACCGAAGGTTACACCAAGTAAACAATTACCTATTCATTGAAACCAAAATGCATAATTTCTAGAGTACCTAAATACTACCAAATCACATGACAATCATATAATAACTAGATTAAAATTAGGTAAATGAAAAGCATCCAGTTTATAAAAGAAATTGTTAACATCTTCATTATAGATAATTAATGGAAAAAAATGGTTACTCAATAATAGTATAATAGAATCCTATAAAAACAAATATTAACTCAGAATTTATTGATATCAATCTAAAGAATAATTGGATTTGTTTTCATAAATTCTATTATGGCTTATATTAATTTAACTATTTTGTAGATTACTGGTTATAAGAATAATATTAGAACAAATACCTACTAAATAATTTATTTACTATAACATAAAATATTAGATAATTTTTTTATTATCAAATTATTCTTCGGTAAGTATTCATCAGACTCACCTATTGGCATAATGTTAACCTAAATAACAGATGAAGCAGTAATATGGTAAACATCTTAAATATAAATTGTACTGTTCATTTTTATTACTGCTAAATTAAGAAATATTATTATAATTACATACCTACATAACAATTCAATAATAGTTATACTTGTATTATATGCACAAATAATATTATGAATTTAATAGCACATATGAAATACTTATTACTAAAACAATTTAATAGTGAATATATTGTAACACAGAATATTTGGATTTGAATTCTGGAAATTATTTGAAAATCAATTTTTAATGTATCTGCAACCAGTGACATAACTTAAATGCTCGACAATTCCAACATGACTTTTAGCCATTAGACTTTTAACCCAATATAATTAACTATAAATAGTTAAAATACAAATAATCACAGATTAGTTACATTGTGACATGATTTACCTATAAGACAACTAGAAAGTTTCGAGTTCCAAGTATGTAAACATAAAAATACATAATATTGAATAAATAAGCAGGCAATTATAAATTTAATTTAATTTCTACATTAGTTACACGATTAGTAACCAAATACAATTTATTTTTTAGTATTATTTGAATACTAAAAACACATGACTACTATCAAATTCTGTTGTTATGACTAGAATAATTGTAAATTACAAAAATGAAATACCTACCTAGAGAACAATTAAGTCATTCATAAAAATATTATTATATATCTCAACTATCTGTTTGTTTTACATAAATTTATCAGATATTTACTATATAACACATGTGTTCTAATCATTGATCAATATTCAAAGTCATTTTATTTTATTTGTTTATAAGTGAAATACAAAATAAATAATACCGATTTCACTTAGATCAGATTTTATAAACTATAATAGAATATTTAGTCGTCAATTGCGTATTAGTAATTTTTCAAATATAAGTATAGGTATAGGTACTTGTCTTTAAAATAGGTTATATGGACATAGAAACATTTAAGACTTAAGACAAAAATAAAAAATACAGTACAATTCTAATTCAATCATTCTAGTTGCATGTCTTTTTTATGCTATTATGGGAATTTTTAAAAATCACACATTGTGCTCTGTTGGTTAATAACACATTATATTAACTGAGCTCATTACTACTTAATTACTTTGTACATTTCATAATGAAATATAAGACGTTAAAGAAATAATTTAATGTGACTCAGAACAATAAAATATTGATCTCCATGATTGGTAAAACAAGTTTGAAGTCACATTGATAACATCCAGACACTTGAAAAAGTGCTAACCACCTAGAGGTGATTTAAAGGGAGAGGGAGGCCAATGGTTCGATCTCGACCTCGTCTGAACAAATGTGTAATTAACAAGTTTGATGGCCACATATTTATTTGAAAATTTCAATTGCCTACCATGAGATTCCATTTAGGATCTCAGATGGTAATTTTTTTTTAAATGATTTCTTAATGGGTTATTTTTATAACATTCAAAAAATTAAGCCCCAGAGATTTGGGAATTTGCTATGAGATTTCATGTGTAAACTCTTTTTATATGCCACTAAAAAAATTGTAAAGTTTCAAAATCAAATAACAAAATAATACACTGTTATATACTAATATAATAATAATATAATATATTATCTGTTTTCAAAAGTTTGTCCTAGAACTCATTTTGCGAGATCCCAAATTGGATCTCATGGCAGCCAAGTTGTTTAAGACTTTAAGTTACCAAAACATTTAATAAATTCAAAAACTACTAGTTTAACATGCAAAATATATTCATCACTCCTATTTACTTCTATTCACTTTGAAATCTTCAAAAACCACTCAGGCTATTAGCCCTGGAATCCTAACTTACGGCAGACTTATGTGAAGGTAAAAAAAGGTAATTAATACGCTTGTCTACTTAAAAACAACTAGGCACCTTATTTAACATACGAAATTAATGATCATCACAAAAACATACGTCGAAATAACAGGTAAGCGTGGTATTTCAATTCATTACGTACTTGAACGAGTTATCTTTATTGAATATAGAGGGGAAATCTTGATTGAATCTTTAAACAACTATATAAATATCACAAAAAATTCAAAAAATAAAAATGTTAACAATTATTACTGTAATTGCACGTCAATCTAATTGAAAAGTAAAATTAAAAATCATAAAGCCCAAACACTGAAACGCGCGAACACAATAAGTACAAGAGGAAAAGTAAATGAGAACCAGTTAGCACTCTAGCAGGTACCCAGGAATACAGAAAATGTACACGTGTAATAGAGATATAAACTTAATATTATAAAGTATAAACTAACCTAAAAATGTAGACCGCGATGTGACAGTTGTAGCACATGATTTTAAACTTGTAATTAAACAAAATTATATGTATAATATATAAAAAAAGCAATTTTCAGAAATGTACATTTATATATCTTTACTCTAATGATAAAAATTAATTCGTATGTGTTTTAATCTAATTTACTATACAGTATACTTACATACAAAAAAATATTAAATTATTTTGAACTCGACCAAAATTACTCGTGGCACATTGTTACTTCAAAATACACACTTTATTCATTTCTCGTTTTGGTAAACCTGTCAACTGGCATTTTTGTGCTTTGGAGAATGGAACTACTGTAAAGCATATTACATAATAAGGCCGTTTCCACCACAGAGTAATAAGAATTCTTGTCTATGGTTTGCAGTGTTTGCACACAGTCTGATAAAATCGGACGATATTATCGGTGATTGTGTTGGATATATATTATATAACCATAGAAAATAGATAAAACCACCGATAATACGTTATTTTAAATCACGGACGTATTTTCCTTTCAGAAAAGTTGCTATATAAGGCAATCGAAGCATTTTTACTGCCCCAAATCGTGTCGACAGACACAAAAATAAATAAATAAATAAAAAAAAAAAAAAAAAAAAAAAAACACATCATTGTAAAATCAATACATTCTTCACTCCGCTCAGAATCTAAAATAATATATAATATATATGTAATATATAATAATATATAATATTATTTTCGTGTACTTAAATAGCACAGTTGAACATTTTGGAAAACAGAAAAATTGTAGGTAACCATTAACCAAGTTGAAAATGAACACTAGATAGCGCGAGCGCATAAAGAAGGTACCGTGTGGACATTTTGTGGAGAAAAATTTGTGCAATACTGATATAGGCGTTCACAGTCCTCTATTATATACGTCCGTGTTTTAAATCAATCGTTTGCACACTATAAAAAAAAATAGTTCCGATCCGATAAAATATCTATTTTAAATCACCGGTATTGTTGTGCATGTTCGACAAACGACTAAAATCGGACGATTACTAAAAAAAAATGGTTCGTTTGCACACTTGTCGATATTATCGGAATAATAAAGTAAAATGTAGTTTTAATTCCTCGCATGTATTTAGTAGAAATATTTAATATTTAAGTATTTTAAATTTTGAAAAATGAGTTACTTTCCCTACGACTTGCCGACTCTGATTGAATTAGTTGAATCAAGACCATGTCTTTGGGATAAAACAATAAATGAGTATAAAGACAGAAATCTTTAAAAAAAAACAATGGGAAGAAGTGTACATGTTTCTTGAAAAAAAATTTTTTATGATTTTCTTTTTAGAATTCATTTTAAATTATTAAACACTAGAAATGGTAAGGAATTTCTGACAGATACAACAATCAAATGTTTATTCTCTTGTCGCCTGGTATCCCACCAATTTATGTAAAAGAGCCTCAGCTTCATATTTTAGAACAAAAACAAGCTTAATTATAACAAACATGCTCAGCGAGTTTTTTCAGTATGACCAGAGGAGGACTTGAGGGCACTAAGTTTCCCTAAAGTTTCAAATTGAGATCTTAGCCCCACCTGAAGACCTTTCTATATTAAGTATTGAAAAAGATTTGACTATAAATATAATGCTAAATAATCAGAAACATAGTAGGTGGTTTTTCAAATAAGAACCGATACATTATAATTATAAATAATATAAATTATACATTTAAAAAATGAAGTTGTTTAATTTTTTTAAATATTTTTCCATGGACATACCCTGAGACACCCGGAAGAATTGCATAATATAATATTGGAGGGTATGATAGAAGGAAAGAAAACTGCAGGACGTCCGCGGAACTCATCGTATATAGGACAAATTAAAAACGATGCAAAAGTCAAAACCTTCAAAGAACTCAAAGAAAAGGCGAGGAATCGGTTAGAATGGAGAATTGGAGTTGTAAATCAACCTTCGGGTTGAAAAAAAAAAAATTTTTCCATGAGAAGTAGGTAAGTACCTACCAAACTACTAAGTGTTAAGTAAATGTTTGATTTATTGCCGCCAGTGGCTCTGGTGGGTATAGGTTGCAAATTTCCAGCTCCTCCAGTTCTTACACCAAATTTCCGCCCCTGAGTACGCCTAATACTCAGGTTATTAACCTCGGATCAATACCAATAGGTAATTGTGAAGAAACTCGAATTCTTAATAAAGTCTTCTCTTGTTATATTGTTATATTATGTGTGCTAGATTATCACTTTTTAAATTTTATTTTATTATACGTAAAACACATTTGTTAATACTTCTTTATTTTTATTTTATAATTCTCTAAAAAATGTAATAATATTCATTTGAAATAAGGCGATCATTACTTATGTACAAAGATTTCATTCAAGTTTTATGATAATTAGCTAATCACGAAGAATATTGTTTGGAATACGTCCGGATGAACATCACACATTTTTTACACCAAAATTAATGAAATCGAATGATAACTAAGTAAAACTTATTCACAATATTATACAATAAATTGTATTGGTGATCGACATCAATAAAGAGACCATCGAAGCACGATGGAGCGAACAATACCCGTACGGCTGTAGGTACGTAGTATGTTCTGTTGTGGCAAAACAACATTAATATTGTAATACGAGTCGATAAAGCGGATGAAACCGATAAAAAATAAAAATGGAAATTAATTAGAAGATAAATTATGAAAGGACAAACTACCGACTATGGAATTCGACATTCTTTCGACATAATCTGTTACATTCTTAGCAATCGCAAAATGTAATAGCTATGATAAGTTTATAAAAACTAAATACATTTTCAAGTATTGCATCGCACCTATGCATTTTTACATAATTTCACCGACTGTTTTTTCATCAGAACATTCAAAACTTAAATTAAGTAAGAGTGTAATTGGGAACAAATGAAAATGTTCTCAAGCAAGTTAGGTAAATACATGAATGAATGAATAATGAAATATGAATGAATGACTGCAAATGGAATAGCTTACCAATGATATGGACGTCAGACACTTTATTTTTCACAGCACCTATTCAATTTCCATTCTGATAGTCACGAATAGACTTATGTCAAGCATATGCCAACTTCATTAATTCATAAAACAATAATTTTATGTATGTTCACCTTAAGTCAATCGAAAAATAAATGCATTGGTACTCATGTACTAATTTACTATGTAGTAATACTTATTAATTAATAAGATCAAGCAGACTCATTTTAATCATTTCTAAAGTAATAAATACATAATATATGTGAAACTAACATGTTTAATAAATCAAGATAAAGAATTAGCAAAAATATGTGAAATAATAATTGTAATGAAAATGTTCGGTTACTTACCTACAAAATAACATTACCTACCTACCTTTTTTTTTTATTCAAAGATATTTAAATTCTGTGATTTAAAGCAATAAGGTTAAACATTATTACAACAACACTTCAGAACATTCGGCACCCAACAATAAATATCTGCTATGCCAACTACAGACTGCCACTGGAGAGTCGATTCAGCAATCAGCACATTTTTACATACAACGGGTACCTACCTACTGTTCTCTCACGTCATACAATTACAAATTTTAAAGAGTAGAGTTACTCCCTACTGCAAGCAAATCGGAATATAATTATCATACAATATTATTCCAAGATTAACACTTCTCCTAAATAAAATAAAAAACAATTTTTTAAGTTTAAAAAACTCAAATTCCAATATACTCTCATTATCTTCTAATGAAAAATCATTTCTTAAAAACTACATAAATAAAATGTTAAATAAAGTGTTTATAAGGAAACATATATGTTAAATTAACGGCATATATTATAACCTAACGATTAGAAAAGTTACAACTTGACCAAAAAAGAAAAAATCAATCTATCCAAATCTGGTGTTGAAAATAATTATGTATTTCAATCATGAAAAATGCAACTTATAAGTTGTATTGTGGATTCACATAATTTTAGGACTACAAATTTGAAAATCATCAAAAAAATATATATTTCATAGCTCCTATTTAATCCAAGGTCGCTGGACAAGAATATTTCTTGTTATTTTGAATAGAAAACATTCTCTATTGTGTTTATTTTCATTAAATCTAAGTTACATAAATATTTCTCTCCCTTTCTTGTTTTATTTTCCTTTCTTTCTATGTCATAAAAATTACCTACTTCGTAATGTACACTCATAGATGTTATATTAGATCTATACCTATTACCTATATACATAATATTCATTATACCATTTACCTACATTTACCTAAAGACTATAGTTCATTCAATTCAATTCAACCTAACTTTCATTTAAAGTGTACATTGATTTTACTGTGAGAAATACTTTTGAATTTAAATAAAATGCTACCTTTAAAAGTGATTACTATATTTTGCTCTGGCTAGCTTAGTATTGGAATAGGCTTTTACCTGATTAAATCCGTGTAGTTGTACTGAATAAACAAAATTGAATGGATTCAGAACAAGTTTCTGCGAATTATTTATATGAAAATTCCTAATTATTACAGTTATTGACCATAAATATGAACTTCTTATTTTTAAATATCATCTCGATGTATTTAACTGAATGCCACTTTGTATTTAAAAAGTCATAAATTATTCAATTGACAGTTTTCTTTTTAGCTGAATATAATATCAATGCTATTCAATTCGAGGAGAAGGCCGTCATTTTAAACACCTAGATACAAATGGAGCATTATGCATTTTTATTCTACTCTGTAACCAAGACTTTTATAACAATTTACCGAAGAATATCAATATTTTTAATTTCTCTTAGGTGTAGAAACAATAAAGCTTTATTATATTCAAATTACCCTCTTTTTTTTCTTCACTCATTTTTTTCTGTCTGTTCAGTAACTATATCAAATAATAAAATACTAACCAATAATCATGGTATCTATAGTAGCACTGCCTTTTTTATAATGTAACAGCATAATACTAGTAAAGAATAATTTTTTTTTCAAACTGTGTTTTCAACTTCACAAAATTACTGATCATACATTATTTATGATATTACTTAGTAATTGTGACCACCACATGGCATTTTTATTGCAAAATAATTATCTAAATCTTTATTGACTATTACATAAAAGTTGTTGAAAATTTCATATTAGGTAATAACTTTATAAGTTATTGTAAATTAACATTTATAGAAAACAAAAATAATTGAAATATAAAAAAAAAAATCACTCGAAATTCCGCCCCATATTTCTTCATCAATATCTTCATCCAAAGCTTGTAGAATACGTTCTCTTTCTAAATCGTTCATGGTGAATAAATAGAAGAAAACTTTCAACTAACACTCGATTCAAATATACTCTAGCGTTAGGTAGATAAAAATCGACTAAAATATACGTGTCTGACGGCTCTAGTATATACTAACGTTTCGGATGTGATAGTCGATACAGAGACAAAAGATAACGTACTATATTAGAAATAAACCATAAATCTGTTTATGGTTAATTCTAGTTGTATATTATATTATCTTAAAATTCGCCAATTCGACATGTCATAAATATTTTTCAAAACCCGTTTAGTCGTGATATTGAGAAGTTATCTCCTGCCCTTCAGATGGAAATGATTGATTTACAAAGTAATGATGCACTGAAAATCAAACATCGGGAAGAGACTTTAGTTGATTTTTATACATTTCTCCCGGATACACACTATCTGAAATTAAAAAAATTTGCAACTGAATATATATCTGTATTCCCTACAACTTATTTGTGCGAACAAACTTTTTCCAAAATGAAAATACATCAAATCAAATGATAGATCGGCCATGATTGACAAACACTTGTAGTCAATTTTGAAAATTGGAATTAGTAACATACGACCTCAATTCAATCAAATATTATCAGAAAAACATCAATTTCATACTTCTCATTAAAAAAAAAAAAAAATCAAAAATTATTAAAATTGCAATGTATATATATATATTGTCATTTAAATATATACCAATTATATTTAAGTATATTGTAGACAATATTTTATAAAAAGATTTAACGTAAACTTATATTTGTATACCTATGTTTTTTTTATAATATTAAAAATTATATGCGTTAGCGTTAATAAACTTTTAGCCCGCTAAGAGCATTTTATATTTTTTGCGGCCCTTGAATAAAAAAGTTTGGAGACCTCTAGACTAGGATACCGGGCACGAAACTTTACAGAGACGACTGTTGGACCGTCGGACGGTGCACACGGTCAACTGAAAATCGAATCAGCATCACGGTCGACGACGAGTCCGTTTGATTAAATTAACGAATGCCTACCGACTACCGTGCTGCCGCCGCCGCCGTTATCTGCGAGCGCACGATTCCGCCCCCGTCGGCAGAGCCGGATTAACATAGGTGCAAAAGGAGCTTTTGCTCCAGGGCGGCAAATTTTCGGGGGTGGCGTGTAATTTTTGTAATTTAAATATTATTAAATATCGTGTATTCGTTTAGTTATTCAAATTTATACATAATTAAATCGAGTAGTATAAAGGGGCCTGTACACAGTCAAATTTGTTTGTCAATTTCGTCTGTCAAACTTCATGTTTTCTCATGGTTTTCTCCTTGCCGTGAAGTGAAGTTCGTGTGTGGTTATCATCTTCGTGTCGTTATAATAATAATTATAATAATGAGTGATACACTGATACAGATAAGGCGTGTCAAACACACCGTCAATCAAAATTTCCATCAAACACCGTCAAACATTTACATTGTTTGACAAACACGTCAAATAAGCTTGTACACTTTTAAAAAAAATTGACAAACACGTTTGTCAAACGAAAATTTGACAAATAATTTGACCGTGTACAGGGCACTTAAGGTTGGCTATTGAAAAATTACATATTTTCATTATGATAACATATTTTCTTATTTTTAAAATTATAAGCTATACCACTGAATAATGTATCTACAAAATTATAAGGATGGACCAGCGGCATGATATAACCATGAATATAGTGGTATTGATCACAGTTTACAAACAATTTTGTGCAATTCTGTTATAAATAAACGACTTTTGTAGTTTTGTCTAATCGATTTAAATAATATAAAGTACCAAATAATTTTTTTTGAAACAGTATAACTTATTCATACAATATTACATGAAATACATATTATACTGTTTTAAGTTTTCAACTACTTCTTGATAAGAAATTTCCTATCAAATATATATTGCTCCAGGGCGACTTTGACCCTTAATCCGGCCCTGCCCGTCGGCTCCGCACGCCGATTCCAGTCCATTGCACGGGTCGGGGATTACTGCGCGCTGGTGCAGTTTTAAAACGATTAAGCGTTGCACACCGTCGATGACGTTTTTTTCAATTAACATATTACTCGTTTTTCCGTCGCCTCGTCGTTGCACCGTGCTGTCACGGGATTCGCTTCGTAAAACCGTACGCGGACGTGATCGTGAACAGGTGCCACCCGGATTTTTGGGGGAGCAAGCTCACCTTTCGCACCGGCGCACATAGGAGTATTTGTAAAAAAAACCCGATCAAAATTATTTTATGCATTTTTTTAAATTTTTTAATTTAAAATACAATATTATATCAAAATTCATTATTTAATAAAAAAAAAAAAAAAAAAAAAAACAAACATTTTAAGGAATAATTTATTATTCAGAAGATTCTTCGTTTTCATCTGTGATATTTTGTTCACTATCTTTAACGATTGTTAAATACTTGAAGTTGTTGCTTGTAAAAAAATTATAACTCGACAAGACCATACTCAATAACAAAAATCATATTATCTAATAATTTTAGGTTAAAATTAATGCTCACATTGGTCTTCGTAAAAGTGTATTGTATAATGTACTATGACAATCAGTGCCGGATTTACCTCTTCAGCCGCCCTAGGCTATTAGGAAATTGCCGTCTCAAAATCATACAATCATTTTTTTAAAGTGTGAGTATCAAGACGTATCGTCCCGCGTCCGCATGCAATGTAAACCTTAATCATAATAATCGATATCGTGAGTTGACGACGACGACAAACGAAAATTGAAAAAAAAAAAAAAAATTCCCAGAACAATAGTAACGTCGATTCCTATGACATACTGAAAATAACACGTTTGATTAGAGACGTCGGATCTACGTATATGACCCAACGGTCGACGTGGTCAGGGAAGCGTTAATAAAATAGTAAAATAATTTCTTGTCTGTTTATAGAGACGAAAAAAGTGAAAAAATTTGCCGCCGCCCTAGGCTACAGCCTAGTTAGCCTAATGGTAAATCCGGCACTGATGACAATAGTAATATAATGTTATTATACTTAAAAAGTATAGCACATACCTTCCTCTGCCATAATCAAAAGAGTTATTTTTCAAATTGCACAATACAAACACAATAGCTTAAATGGACGATTTTAACGAATCAAAGTGCTGTTAACAACGACATTCGGTTTAAACAACAACGCTACGTTCCGACTGACAATGTCATAAGTAGAAAGACTGTAGGAATTTTTTTTTTACCTGGTCTAATCAAGCTGTTATCTAGCTTGAAGAATGATAATGTTGATATAAGTTTCATACTTACTTGATATTTTGACTTTTGAGCGGTTTTATTATACAAATACTCCTATGTGCGGCAGTCCGACTTTCAGGCGACTCGGCGCGTCTCTCGTGTCGCGGCAAAAGACCGCTCCGCTCGTTCGTGGTTGCGGACCCGCATAAGTGATGGCCGACACCCGGTCTTGCCGAGGGTCCGTAATAAGTCCGTAGTAAGTTATTTACAAAACAATAAGAATAACAAATATATCAAACACGGAAATTATTCAAATACTACAATATAACATAATTATAAAACAGAAAATTGCCAGCTGTATACTATTTTTTTCCTATTTAATGATCCAAAGTGGATATCTTTCTTTATTATAATAGGCATTTGATTAAAAAATTTGGAACCTAGGTAGTCCTCAAAATATTGACCAAAAGCTTTCTTAGTGACTTTAACAGGTAGATCATATTATGCTCTGTGTTCTCTAACGTTATTAAAATGTATATTGAAGTTTCGCGAAGAGGCAGTTTTATTAATTATGTACAGTATTGCGATTTTTTTTATAAAGAAACCTTGTTGGCTGTGCACCTAGTATTTTAAAATTTAATTTAGTGAAGCCTTCTAGTGATTTTTAATTTAGTATTATTCTTACTGTGCTATTTTGATTTCGTTGTAAACTTTTGAAATTATTATCTTTTATACCACCCCAAACTAAAAGACCATATTGAATCATTGATTGATTTTTTTAAATTTTTTTTATTTAAGCTACCAATATAAAATTATTACAGCTTAACAATTACAACTAAAGGTACATTAACAAATAATAATACAAGATATAAAAAAGCCCAATAGAAATACATGCTGACAAAAAAAAAAAAAAAAGAAAACAGTCAGTGATTAAAAAAGTTAACAAACAGAAACCTATCATTGATTGATAAAACGCAAAACATGTATTACGTATAGTGTTTATCGGTAATGTGTTTTTAAGTTTAACGAATTTATAAATTATACCACGTAACTATAAATCGCTCTTTTTCTGTCCCGTTTTCCACTTTGGACGAGTGGATTCACGGTTTGATTTAAGTGTTTGACATTCAGTTTGACTATCAGCCGAGATCTAGAACACACGACGAACACGAAATTAATGTTGTCCATACTGCAAATGTAAAAAATCGTTTTAAAAATAATATTATGCACCAAATATCTAAATCAATATTATA